>CM035113.1:36459842-36747342 GCA_020205505.1 Panax japonicus | reverse complement strand
ATAGTTTAGCAATGCCTACGGGAAAATCTATTAATTATGTCAATAAGTTGTTATTGTATCCCAGTTCTTGTTAGAAACATTATTTACATTTTGTTGTTGGACAATGAAATCTTTGGTATTATATTTAAGAACAATTGTTGTTCTATTTATAATAATAATGTTTTGTATAGAACTAGAATAATGGGTTTTGTATACTTGACTTACGTGAAAATAATTTTGCATATTGAACAAATTAGTATAATAAAAATTGATGATCATTCAAAGAGTTGAATGTGTGTATTTGTTGAAATACAAGTGTGAATTATTTGAAAGGTTCAAAGAATTCAGAAATGAAACAAACTGGCAAAGTATTAGGATTCTTTGATTGGATCAAGGAAGGAATAATTGTGCAATGAGTTTCTAGATCATCTCAAATGGTTTTCTCACAATGGATTCCTCCTGATACGCAATAATTGATTGATGTGTCTGAAAGGAAAAATTATACCTTGTTGAACATGGTGCGGTCCATAATGATTTTACCGACATTGCAGTATCCTTCCGCGATAATGTCCTAGCAATGGTTGTATATCTACGAAAAGGTAACCTCAAAATCCGGCCACAAGACTCCATAAAAGTTATGGACAGGAAGGATTCTTAAGTTTAAGTAAGTTAAGATAAGGGGTTGTCTAACTTATGTGAAAAAGGTTTCAAAAGATAAGCTTAGGATAAGATTTGACAAGTACAGATTTGTGGGACATCCTAAAGTAAGTTTAGGATATATGTTCTATAATCCTACTTAGCAAAAGGTGTTTGTTGATAAACATGCTACCTTCTAAGATAAAGGTGTTTATCATTGAAGGGGCTAATGGGAGGCTAATAGATCTTAAAGAGTTCAAGAACCACAAAACACTATAAGTCAAATAAGCAGAACTTGTAGATAGACCTATTGTACCACAACTGAATCGTAAATCTGGAATAGTACTGAAGATACCTGCGAGGTATGGATTCATCATGGATGATGATGATGATGAGGTACGTATCATAGAAGATGATGATCCAGTTACATACGATGAGGTAAGAGTTGTAAACACTCAGAGAAATGGATTGAAGCAAGCTTCTCAAAAATGGAACATTCATTTTGATAAGACAATCAAAAGAGTTTGATTTTATCAAAAATAAGAATGTACCTAGTGTGTACAAAAGGGTCAGTGGGAGCGTCGTGACATTCCTAGTACTATATGTTGATATAATACGGATAAGGAATGACATGCCAATGCTAGAATTAGTAAAGATAAATTTGTCTAAACATTCCTCCATGAATGATATGGGAAGAGTATCGTTATTGGGGATACAAATCTATATAGATAGATTTAAAAGGATACTAAGATAAACCCAAGGACCATATATTCATTTGATGCTAAAGTCATTTAGCATGGCAAACTCCAAGAGATGTTTTATGTTGATGAGCCATGGAGTGTATCTCTCTTAATAGTCCCCAAAGACTCCAAAAAGAGAGATCACATTAGTAACTATCATGTATGCAATAAAATATACGAGACCTGATGTTGCTCAGTTATATTCTGGAGAAGTTCACTATGAGTCAGTGAAAAATATCTTAAAGTACTTAACTGAAACTAAAGATGTGATCATATTCATGGTGGGTCTAAATTAAAACTAGAGGACTTAACAGACTCAAGTTTTTCAGACAGACCAAGACGACAGAAAATCCACTTTAAGGTAAAGCGTTACCTTGAACGATGGTGCAGTGAATTGGAAAGGTTCCAAACAACAAAGATTTGTTGGTTTAGTGAAAAAGATAAAGTAAATAGCTATAATTGAAGCTGCAAGTTGATTGTTTGGATGAAAAGTTCATTACAAAACTAGGAATAGTTCCTAAGTCTCATCTTGGATCTAAACATGTGTTGTGGCACTTTCATTTGGTTAGAGGAATCATTGAAAGATGGGAAATCACTATAGAGATAGTGGACTCTTAAGAACACCATTACATATCCATTAACTAAAGTTTATCCAACAGCAGGATAATCGTCACTTAGAGAAGAAATGTATGAGATACCATGGCGATTGGCTTTAGTGCAAGTGGGAGATTGAAAGTAGTATGCACACAAGCCAATCATGTTTGATGATAAAGCATATAATTTGTAATAATCTTATTCATTTATTAATAAAAAGTATTAATTTATTAAAGGCTTTTAATTATCTACATGATGTTGTTTTATAATATATGATAAACCCATAGTTTTAAGCAATGCTTTTAGAATAATGATGATGATCATTCTAATGAGATCTAAATTCTTAGAAAGCTTAAAACTAAAATAGTTCCCAATCGTTGGATTACTAAATTGGGGATTAGTGAATCCGGATATATTGGTACATGTGTTGCTTGCTCATTGGATGAGGATGATTGATCTCATGATCATTTGTGTGGAGACACTAAAGCAAGTATGTAGGTGCTTATTAGAAAATAAGTTCACTGAACGTGGCTCGCTAAGGAATACCTAATGGAGTTTTACTTACCTGTCAGTAGGAATTCTTATAGTGATAGTAGTACAAGTGATCGTTGGACTTGAGATCATCATAGTATCTTATGTAAGATGAATTATACTTTGACTTATTTCTTAAGACCCTTAGGGTATATCAAAGGGTATGCTTGGGTATAATAAGTTGTACATAGAGATCATACATGATCAATAAAGAATCTACCACTTCGAGTAAAATAAGAGAAATGTCCTATGTGATTCAATAAATGACAACCCAGTAGTCCTTGGCCAAGGCAGAATGAAATTAGAAAGGAGTTTCTAATTTGTATTATTTGGAGTTGTGCATTTAAGAGTCGAAATACATATAATTAAATAAAATAAAACTTGACAGTAATTCTATGTCTTATATTTAATTGGGACATTGTATGGTGGAAGGATTGAATTGTACGGTAACTATTTACTCAAAGGTTCTTTTATGATTAATGTTGAAATCTATATTATCTGGAAAGTCGTTGATCGCTAGGGAGGCTTATCCCTATTGTAGAATAAATATTATTTCTTTAAATAAATTAATCATTTAATTTATTTATTTAAATAAGATTAGAATTGTTCTAATTGATTTATTCATAACTGGTTTAATATGGAGAACCTAAAGGGTCAAACCATAAAAGAAAAAATAATTATTTAAGAAGTTAATGGCATAATCGTAATAATATGTTAAGTATATTTAATTTAATCTATAGTGATAGAATAAATTAAATAGCTTAATATTTATTATTTAATATTTTAGAAATATTAAATATAATTCAATAAGAGGAGTCTTATTAATATTATTACAATTATTATTATTTTAATTTCTAAAAGAGTTTAGGAATTAATTTAATATAAGTACTCTCATTTATTTCTAATAGGATTGGGAGGGAAATTAGTTAAATGAGTTTACTTATTTATCCCTAATAAGATTAGGGACCCCATTTAATTAAAAGAGTTTAATTAAATAAATAATACCTTATTTTTAATTAAATAGGGTTACCCGATATCTTTATAAGGGGAGTCTTATATCAGATATCAATACACGTAATTCCAATAGTTGGAGATTACGCTCTTTTTCTATAGAGATAAAAAACTAGGGTTTAGCCAACCACCCTTCTTCTTGAATATTTCTTCTTCCTTGGTGGATCACCTCTAGAGGCCAAACACTTGGGTGGCTAACGTTGATCAAAGGAAGGAACCAAACCCGGTGGATTCAAGTTGAACGCGAAAGGATTTGGAGGTGAACTCGTACATAAGGAAGCTCGAATCTTCAAGGGTATGATTCTTGTTCTTTATCTTTACGTTTAATTAATAATTGTGCATAAAGGATGATCCGAGTATATGGTTTGTAAAATTTTAAAACTCTATTTTTCCACGTTTCTGCTTACTTTGTGCAATTTGATTACGTTCATGAATATTACAAACCTAACAGATCCCTCATCAGCCACCCGAAGAGTAGTATTCGGTTATATCTCCTATACCTTTTGCTGTTTGGAGTATGGACATTCTGGGTCCATTACCGAAGGCTAAGGGGCAAGTCTGTTTTGTTATAGTGGCGATCGACTATATGACTAAGTGGGTGGAGGCGAAACCTCTTTGGGCAATCACGGAGCAAGAATGCATGAAATTTCTAAAAGAGTATGTAGTGTTTCACTTCGGTATTCCTATATTGGTGGTTTTGGATAATGGACGTCAGTTTGTTGGTTCAAAGTTCGAAGCATTCCTGAAGGAGTTAGGGATTCAGCATCGGAAGACTTTGGTTGCTCACCCACAGTCGAATGGGCAGGTTGAAGTTGTGACGCCCCCAAAATAGGTATACATCACCCATTTTGAGTCGCCAAATACATGGTACAGAAACAAATACAACTTCAGTAATACAATTGTCGTACAAAATACGACAACACATATACTGTGAGTTTGAATACAAATATAGTCTAATAGAGAGTATACAAACTCAAAAGGAGTCCTCGTTACAATTATTGATACACTATATTACAAAATAGTGAGGACTACTAATACAACTATCATGAACCATCACTCTATACCCCGGCTAGTTCCTGCTATGTTCTCACCTCCTGGGAAGAAAATGGAACAAAAAAGAAAAGGGTGAGTTCAACTAGCCCAATAAGGAATATTATGACTAAGATAATATACAACCATTTATCATTAGTCTTCAACAGGAAAAAATCTGATAAAATATAATAGACAACAAGTTTTATATCAACAACTGCAGCGGAAACAATAATTCATTAGAAGAGTCAAGTAGAAAAAGAATTCTACTATCTTCTATGATTTAAAAGCCCATCATCAATAATTTATCCCTGTAACATCAATTAATATACATCTTGAATCAAATATTCATCTTTGCACTACAGGCCAAAGATATTCATTTGTATCACCAGTTGGTCATGTTCATCTCAACACTTGTTCATCTTTGCACTATGAGCCAAAGATATTCATCAGTTAATCATTCAAATTTGCACTACAGGCCAAAGATAATCAGTAATATCATCATTTAGGACTGAGGATGATAAAATATATTTTAAAGAAAACGAATCCAGTGAGATAAGAGAACAAATATTAGGGATTCGTATTATAGTTTATCCAAGTTCAATAATACTCCATAATAACCAATTTTGAAGAAGAATTCAAAAATAAAGATCAAAACATGGATACAATCAAAGATAGTAACCATAATAGACAACTTGGACAAAAAGAAAAAATTTCATTTTTCGGTGAATAGTGCAGTATTCGTGAATAGTGTCGTATACGTGAATAGTAACCCTGACACAAAAAGTTCAAAATTTGATAAAAGTTCAAACTAATATTTCGGCATAATGATATTAAAAAAAATAATATTATTTAAGAAGAAAATAACATCTCTTACCTTAAAATAATAATATTTCTGATCGGAATATCGGATGTTGTGCTGACACAAACTTGCACTGAATAGCAACTCTCAAAGTATTAAAATACTCACAAAAATACGCTCGATAATCTAGAGAGAAAAAAAAACTTGTTTCTGGTGTGATTTTCAATTCTAACCTAAGCGCCTGTTTATAGGAAAATGTTAGAACGCCAAAAGAGACTAAAATAATAAAATATTTTTTTTTCTCAATTCTACGCACACTCACCAACCAAGACCAACACCTCAATTCTAAAAATTTTTAGCAGCCCACGTGTTTAAAACAAAAGTGGGTCCCACCCAATTTTAATAAAAATCATTTTATTTCAGAAACTTCAATAATTCATAGAAAATAGCCCGTTTATCAGAAAAATATGAATTTTATGTCCATTCCACACGAAATTGAATTCTCTACAATTTTGTAGCTTTAAGTTTTTCCAAATTTCAAACAGAAAATATCTGAAATCCACAAACGGATGATTTTTATACCTCCATTCCGACAAAATACTGATAAAATACCTCAGCATTAATTTCATCATTTATAACCACAATAAATATATCCATCATTTATATCCACATAAAATAAATATGTCCTTATCATATAAATTAATAATTAATTATTCACAAATAATATTACAGAATCATAATTATGACAACCAGGCCGTTCCTAGGAAATAAGGGGATTTTCGATAAGGATTTCTCCTTACTGGCGCGTAATTAGGTGACCAAACCTCTCATTGACAGAACTTTCTAGACATTGTCAATAATGCTATCTCATAATATTATTCAAATAATATGAATTATTGATCTGATAATGAGAAATACTGTGCAGTGACAATTATTGAAACAACAATAATATAAAATATCAACGCAGCAATTATTGAATCAGTAAAATAAAATATCAAACAGTAATTATTGTAATAATTATTGAGTAGTGCCTTCTTACGTAAGAATCAATAATTCAACAATACTGTGCAATATCGTGTGCTACTGTGTAACCATGTGTATTGTTGTATTTTAACCACCAGGTATTCCAACAGTGTTAACGGTAAGAATTACGTCGTTATTTGTAAAAACTCAAATTTGTCGTTTTCTTCATCCGACCGTTATCCGTTATGGGGCCCACAAATGGCTGCGCCGTCGTACGAATATTCCCCGATAGAAAGAATATTCCACGACCAAACAAATATTCCCCAACAACAATGAATATTTTATAATCACTTGCTTATTTTGCAAAATTTTCATATTTCACCCATAACCAAAGTATTATATCAAATTAATACCTTATTATTCACAATAATAAATAGACGAAATTCGATTTTATTCATAATAAGTTGGGGTCTTACAACCTCTCCTCCTTATGAAATTTCGTCCTTGAAATTGACGTACGTACCTGGTGTTTTGAAATGGTTAGGGTACCTCGCTTTTATTTTCGATTCCAACTCCTAGGTCATTTCCTCAATAGCATAGTTCCTCCGCAAAACCTTAACTTGTGGTATAACCTTGGTGTGTAGGACATGGTCTTTCCTATCCAAGATCTTAACATGTACCTCTTCGTACGTTAAATCTGTGGCTATTTAGTCTGGTTCTAACGCAATAATATGGTTCGGGTCTTTCACATATTTACGAAGCATAAATATGTGAAAAACATTATGAACATGAGACATACTTGGAACTAATGCGAGTCTATATGCCACATTTCTTATTCGGTTAAGAATTTCAAATGGACCAACAAATCTTGAATTGAGCTTTGCTCTCTTCCCAAATCTTGTAACTCCCTTCCATGGAGCAATACGTAACAATACATGATCCCCAATATTAAATTCCACGTCCTTTCGATGAAGATACTCATAACTCTTTTGTCAATCCTGTGATGTTTGTATACATTATCGAATAGTTTGCATCTTTTCTCTAGTCATGCGTACCAATTCTGGTCCCAACAACATTTCTTCTCCCACCTCATCCCAACATACTGGAGAGCGACACTTTCGTCTATACAATGCTTCAAATGGAGTCATGCCAATACTTGCTTGATAACCGGTGTTGTAGGAGAATTCCACCAATGGTAGGTACTTATCCCAACTCCCTTTGAAATCTAGAACACAGAGTTTTAATAGATCTTCAAGAGTTTAAATAGTCCTCTCTGATTGTCCGTCCGTTTGAGGATGGTATGCCGAACTGAATCGTAAATTCGTGCCCATAACTTTCTGCAAGCTAACCCAAAATCGTGAATTGAATCTTGGATCACGATCCAAAAATATAGATACTAGCATGCCATGCAATCTCATAATCTCATTCACGTACATACTAGCAAGACGTTCAAGGGAATAAGTCTCCCGTATAGGCAAGAAATGGGCAGACTTGGTTAATCTATCAACAATAACCCAAATCGCATCTATGCCTTGAGAAACCTTGAGAAGACCGGTAACGAAATCCATAGTAATGTGTTCCCACTTCCATGTCGGAATCTCAAGTGGTTGCAATGGACCCTTTGGCACTTGATGCTCCGCCTTTACACGTTGACAAGTTAAACACCTCGAGATAAACTCCGCGACCTCTCTCTTCATATTGCTCCACCAAAATATATGTCGAAGATCATGATACATTTTGGTACTCCCAGGATGGATTGCAAACGATGTGTTGTGCGCCTCCATCATAATTTTATGCTTCAAGTCAGAATCATTAGGAACACAAAGTCTGGAGTTGACTCGAAGTATTCCTTCTTCATCGATTCTTGCTTATGGAATAGCACCTTCTTGCACTTTCTTCTTCATACGCATCAGCTCCATGTCCGTAGCTTGAGCAGCTTTAACTTTATCGATTAAAGTCCGTTCTGCTCGTATGTTTGATATCATCACATGGGTACTTGGAGCCTTTAACTCTATCTCCATCCTTTGCAAATCATACAAAATGGGCCTTTGTGTTAACAACATTGCACTCGTACCCGCATATGATCTTCTACTCAATGCGTCAGCTACCACGTTTATTTTTCTAAGATGATATTGGATGGTATGATCGTAATCTTTCAACAGCTCGAGCCAACGTTATTGCTGCATGTTGAGTTCCTTTTGGGTGAAGAAATATTTAAGGCTTTTATGATCTGTACAGATCTGTACTTTCTCCCCATACAGGTAGTGTCTCCAGATCTTTAACGCGAAAATGACTGCTGCCAACTCCAAATCACGAGAAGGATAATTCCTCTCATATTCTTTAAGTTATCGCGAGGCATAGGCTATGACTTTCCCATGTTGTATGAGAACACATCCTAACCCTTTGCCTGAAGCATCATTGTAGATAACAAATCCATCCGAACCAGATGGTATTGTCAGAACAGGTGCCGAAATAAGTCTCCTCTTGAGTTCTTGAAAACTCTTCTCACAATCCTCGCTCCATAAAAATTTTGTATCCTTCCGAGTCAACTGAGTTAACAGAGTAGTGATTCGAGAAAATCCTTCCACGAATCTCCGATAATAACCAGCTAAGACCAGAAAGCTACCCACTTCGGTCACTGACTTCGGTTGCTCCCAACTTTGTATTGCTTCAATCTTCGCCGGGTCAACAGATACTCCATGTTTTGACACCATGTGCCCAAGGAATGCTACTTCCTCAAGCCAGAACTCGCATTTCTTCAGCTTGGCATATAGCTTGTTATCACGAAGCCTTTGCAGTACCAGCTTCAAATGGTGATCATGATCTTCATGGCTTTTGAAATAGATGAGGATGTCATCAATAAAGACAACAACGAACTAATCCAAATATTCCTTGAATACACGGTTCATCATATCCATGAAAGAAGCAGGAGCATTAGTCAATCCAAAAGATATGACTAAGAATTCATAATGCCCGTACCGAGTTCTGAAAGCAGTCTTCAGAATATCCTAGGTTTTAATCTTCAGCTGATGATGTCTAGAACGAAGATCGATCTTTGAAAAGAATTGTGCTCCTTGCAACTGGTCGAACAAGTCATCTATGCGAGGTAGCGGATACCTATTTTTGATAGTGACATGATTCAATTCCCGGTAGTTGATACAAAGTCACATACTACCATCTTTCTTCTTTACGAATAAAATAGGAGCACCCCAAGGAGATGTACTAGGACGAATAAAACTGATGTCTAACAATTCCTGTAGTTGGACTTTTAACTCCTGAAGTTCAATAGGAGCCATTCGATATGGGGTTTTAGAAATGGGCTTTGTACCAGGTTCAAGGTCAATAAAGAATTCAACTTCACGTTCTGGGGGTAGACCGGGAAGTTCTTCAGGAAATACGTCAGGAAATTCACTAACAACAGAAATTTTATTCAAATCTGACGTATTTTTGTTCAAGTGCGTGACATGGGTTAAGAAAGCTTGACATCCGTTTTTCAATAGACGAATAGCTTTATGGCTTGATATGACAGTGATTGACTTTAATGGTTTGGTTGTTTGAATTCACATAATAGGTTGGTTAGGAATATGAAAACTAACAACCTTACGAAAAAAATCAATTTTAGCATGATGAGTGGTTAACCAATCAATCCCTAAAATCACATCAAATGCAAGAATTTTCAACGAAATAAGATCAGCAGGTAATGTGTTGGTACTAACTTGAAGCATGCAAGATTTATAAACAGTAGATGTAATGAAAGTTTCTCCTAACAGAGTCTCAACAGACAAGTCAAGATCTAATTTTTCCGCAGTCAAGTTTAAACATTGAGCACAAGCATGAGAGATAAAAGAATGGGTATAACTGGTATCTAGTAAGGTATGAACTTCGCAAGAGTTTATGATTAGCTTACCCGTGATTACCTCGTTTGGGTTCCTCGCATTTTGGACAGTCACGACAAACGCCCTTCTAGGAACCACCGACTTTGACTTGTCTGGGATAGCCTTTGGAGTCACCATACCCATTGAAATTGGTTTTGCAACTAGACAATCTCTAGCTATATGACCTTCCTTTCCACAGTTATAACACACCTTGGATTGTTGTGGGCAGTTTGGGCTGATGTGTCCCTCTTTCCCGTATTTGTAACAAATGACCGGTGCTCGTACTCCTCCCCTAGAAACATTTGATGTTTGTGTTGATGTCTTCACGTTATCATTGTTGTACCTTCTCTTCTTGAAATATCCTCCTGACTCGCTCCTTCTATTATCACGGCCACGATTTCCACCAGAGTGGTTACTGCTTTTGTCCTAATGTTTTCCTCCCTGTTGGTTTTCATTGCTCTGATGACCGCTGCCACCAGTATGACCCTGGTTGTGGTCCCTTGGTTGAACATACTCATTATCTCGCTCTAATAATTAAGCCCTATTTACAACATCTGAATATAAAGAAAATTTATGAGAGATAAGATATTGCCGATTCTCGAGTTTTAGACCTCTCAGAAACATCCTCGTCATTCGTTCCTCATTCTTGACCAAATGAGGGCAAACCTGGATAACTCTGCAAACTTCGCCTCGTACTGGGACACCGTCATGTTCTTTTGTTTCAGTCTAATAAACTCCACCTCCTTCATATGACAAATACTTACAGGAAAGTACTTGTCATTAAATAGTTTCTGAAATATTTCCCAAGACATGTTGAGTGCGGCAGGCTGGGTACGCTTCACAGATTCCCACCAATAATCTGCCTCACCGCGGAACATAAAGGTGGCGAATGGAACCTTTTGTTCCTCTGTGCATCCTAAGACATTGAATATCTTGGTAATTTGTTTGACCCACGTTTCTGCCTTGATCGGATCCGGCTTTCCAATAAATTTTGGGTGGTCCCAACTCCTTGAACTTCTTGGCTGTGACAAACCACGCATTGCTATCACTTCCACTTGTATTTTGAACACGAGTCTTCCTCGTCTGATTTTTCATGAACTGCAAAAAGCTCCTAAACATTCCATCATTCATCGTTTGCTCGATAGTATTATTTATAGGAGGAATATTGCCTTCCTGTTGCATGTTCCCCTGGGTGGTGATTAAAGGTGTCTCCACGGTCTCATTCACTCCATTATTAACGTTCTCAGCTGCCATTCTTAAATACTTCCATAAAACAAGGGTTAATTGTCATGACATATATTATCCCTATACTATGACCGACCAAATAAATACCAAATAAACTTAGTCAGGTCATACTAGCGAAGAAATTCCCCGTCTCTCCCCTCTTAGTTCTTGTCTCACATCTCAGCCAGGAATCATATCCCTAAGCTTTGATACCAATTATTACGCTCCCAAAATATGTATACATCACCCATTCTGAGTCGCCAAATACATGGTATAGAAAAAAATACAACTTTAGTAATACCGTTGTCGTGCAAATTATGACAACACATACACTGTGAGTTTGAATACAAATATAGTCTAATAGAGAGTATACAAACTCAAAAGGAGTCCTCATTACAATTATTGATACACTATTTTACAAAATAGTGAGGACTACTAATACAACTATCCTGAACCATCACTCTATACCCGGCTAGTTCCTGCTATGTTCTCACCTCTTGGGAAGAAAAATGGAACAAAAAGGAAAAGAGTGAGCTCAACTAGCCCAGTAAGGAATATTATGACTAAGATAATATACAACCATTTATCATTAGTCTTCAACAGGAAAAAATCTGATAAAATATAATAGACAACAAGTTTTAGATCAACAACTGCAACGGAAATAACAATCCATTAGAAGAGTCAATTAGAGAAAGAATTATACTATCTTCTAAGATTTAAAAGCCCATCATCAATAATTTATCCCTATAACATCAATCAATATACATCTTGAATCAAATATTCATCTTTGCACTACAGGCCAAAGATATTCATTTGTATCACCAGTTGGTCATATTCATCTCAACACCTGTTCATCTTTGCACTACGGGCCAAAGATATTCATCAGTTAATCATTCATCTTTACACTACAAGCCAAAGATATTCAGTAATATCATCATTTAGGACTGAGGATGATGAAAAATATTTTAAAAAAAACGAATCCAGTGAGATAAGAGAATAAATATTAGGGATTCGTATTACAGTTTATCCAAGTTCAATAATACTCCATAATAACCAATTTTGAAACAGAATTCAAAAATAAAGATCAAAACATGGATACAATCAAAGATAGTAACCATAATAGATAACTTGGACAAAAGGGAAAATTTTCATTTTTCGGTGAATAGTACCGTTGTGAGACCCCAGATTTTATGAATAAAGATTTAATTTTCTCGAAATATTTTTTTTAAATATTATGGTGTGAATTTGATATAATGTTATAGTTGTGGGTAGTATTTATAAATTTTGCAAAGTATGCAAGTTGTCATATTATATTCGACTGGTCGGGGAATATTCTCTTTGTCGAAGAATATCCGTACGACGGTACGATCATTGGTGGACCCCACAACGGAATTATTATCGAATTGATAAAACGACAAAAATATTTTATGAAAATAACGGTGAAAGTTTTACCGTTAATACTGTTGAACTACTCAGTAGTAAAAGTACAGTAATACACGTGGTTGCATAGTAGCACACGGTATTGATTATTGATACTTACGTGATAAGTCACTCAGTTTTATTTTATTGGTATTATTAATGTAATAAAACAGAATACTTTTATAAAGATATTCTATAAATAGAATATATTATATTCTATTATGCATAGTGTTGCATAGTTTTTTGTATAGTAAATTTTTTTATATAAAATAGAATACTTATATAAAGTTATTTTATAAATAGAATATATTATATTTTATTATGCATAGTGTTGCATATTGCCTGCATAGTGCCTGTATAGTGTTTTGCATAGTAAAATCTTTTTATATAAAACATAATACTATTATAAAGTTATCTGTTTTATTAGACAATAATTAGAATATATTATATTTTATTTTGCATAGTGCCTGCATAGTGTTTGCATAGTAAAATCTTTTATAAAATTATTTATTTTATTAGATTATAAATAGAATATATTATATTTTATTTAAAAGATTTTTCTTTAAATATGGACCGTCAGATTAAAGTAAATCAATCTGGACCGTTCATGAGTTAGTTACTATGCAGTCCATTTTTCTATAAATAGAAGCACATTCATTCATTATTTCTTACGAATTCACTGAAATTCTAGAGAGAGAAACTATAGAGAGAAAGAAGAAAAGTGTTCTACTACTTCACCACTTCTATATCCAGTACTCTTCTTTCTAAGGTAGGGAATATTATTTGTTGTACTCATAAGGGGTATTCTTTCTTTCTTATTCATGAAGAGAACTTCTGTTATTCCATTATTTATTATTCTGTTGGAATAACCTGTATACACGGGATACCCTGTACTTGGTGAAATTCTTCTTTATTCCATTCTTTATTATTCTGTTGGAATATCATGTCTGTGCGTTTTACGCCGGACCTAGTTCCGTCTTTATTATTATTCTATTGGAATATCCTATCTGTGCATTTTACGCCGTCTTTATTAGTATTCTGTTGGAATAACCTGTCTATACAAAGTACCGCATGCATAGTGATTTCTGTTGTTATTCCATTCTTTATTATTCTGTTGGAACATCCTGTCAGTGCGAATTACGCCTGACCTGGTTCCATTATTTATTATTCTATTGGAATAACCTGTCCATGCAGTCTATCGCACGCATGGTGAATCCTTATGTTATTCCATCCTTTATTATTCTGTTGGAATAACCTGTCTATGCGAAGTACCGCATGCATGGTGATTTCTTTTGTTATTCTATTCTTTATTATACTCAGTTGTTTAAAGTTTTGACTTCTATACTCCATGAAATTAGTGGAATATCCTTGATATTTGCGCTTCATCCAGCATCTTTTCATGGAAATATTTTTCTGATCATTCTTGAATTTTACTCTACAAAGCAATATCATATTGACAATTTGGACGTTATTAGTTCCTAGATAAATTAATTCTTGAACTTGTTTTATTGAATTCCTATATCATTGTCAGCATCCTCATATTTATATTTTGTTGAAAGTCATCTGTGGCCTGTAGTGTATAGATGGACTTGGTATGATTATGACTAGGGATTATTCGGTATAATCATGACCGTAATGTTACAAATGATGTGGAAAAAGTTCTCATTGGCCCGTAGTACATTGATGGACAGTTTTTGGTATGATTATGGCTATGGATTCTCTTCGGCCAAGGGTGCAAAGATGAATTGTTTTATGGCATAATCAGGACCGTTGATGAAAACACGATTATCTTTGGCCCGTAGTGCATGGATAATTGGTGGTCGTGATACTGAAGAATATCCTTGGCCTGTAGTGCAGGGATGATTTGATGGTGTGGATTATTTATTAAGCTGAGTCTCAGCGATAAAATTGATGATAAATCTTTTAAATCATAGAAGATAGTAGATTTTATTCTCTACTTGACTCTTCTAATGGATTGCTTGCTCCGCTATAGTTAACCTTGATAGTTATTATATTTTATCAGTTTAACACTATTGAAGGCTAACGATAAATTAGTCTGCATTATCTTAGTCATAATATTTCTTACTGGGCTAGTTGAGCTCACCCTTTCTTTTACTGTTCTCTTCAGGAAATGAGAACGTAGCTGGGACTAGTCGGGGAACAGAGTGATGGTCCTAGATGGTGCATTAGTAGTCCTCACTATTCTGTGAAATAGTGTGATAATAATTGTAATGAGGACTCCTTTTGAGTTTGTATACTCTCTAGTAGACAATATTTGTATTCAAACTCACACTTTATGTTTTGTCATATTGTACACGACAGTTGTATTATTAAGATGTATTTAAATTCTGTACCATGAATCTGGCGAGTCAAGGTGGGTGATGTATACCTAATTTTGGGGGCATCACAGTTGGTATCAAAGCTTAGGGATATGATCCCTGGTTAGGATGTGAGAATAGAACTAAGAGGGGAGAGATGGAGAATTCCTTCGCTAGTATAACCTACCTAAGTTTATTTGGTATTTAATTGGTCGGTCAGAGTATAGGGATAATATGTGATATGTTATTTAACCCTTGTTTTGTGGCAGTGTTTGGAAATGGCAGCTGAAAATATTCACAATGGAGTGAATGTGACCATTGAGACACCTTTAGTCACTAATCAAGTTAATACGGTGTCAAACGAGGAACAAATTAGAGATATCTACGTGGTGAATGAAGAACTAATAGTTGCACCCGAGCTAGTTGTAGTGGTAGCAGCTGAGAGTGAGGAAGAAGAGGAACCTGAGGAGAATTGGTTAGACAAATTTTATGATTGAAACTTAGAATTATAAAAGCGTGTTCATGAGTTAGAAGAGAAGGCTAAAGAACAGCAGGCGGTCGTGGAGCAAAGAGATGTAACAATTCAAAATTGTGTTACCCAATGTGCGATGCTTGAACAGAAGCACTCTTTGGCAGAGTATAAGATATTAGAGTTGGAATCTGAGAATGCTATGATCAAAGTTCTGATGAAAGCAGAAACAACTGAACGAAGGAGAATAGATGATGCGTGGGTAAAAGTCGCACGACGTGTAGATATTGTAGAAAAAGACGTCCGGTCCAATAAAGCCAAAATAGATGAAATGGATTTTTCTTTTTGGACAACAATTGGGAGAATCCAACATCGAATTCGGAATTATCCTATGCATAGCGGTCAACCCCAATTCGATATGGATCGGAGAATAATGATTCAAATCATGGATCAGGAATGGGACGAAACACTTAAGGGTGGAATGTACCCTATAGCAAAGTCAAATCCAGTAGTTTAAGTGAGAGCGTTTGTCGAGGAACCCGAACGAAGTTATTACGGGTAAGTTAATGATAAACTCTTGCGAAGTTTATACCTTATTAGATACCAGTTCTATCCACTCTTTTATTTCACCTAGTTGTGTTCAATGTTTGAATTTAACTCTCTAGAAGTTAGATTTTGATTTATCTGTTGAAACTCAGTTGGGAGAAACCTTCGTTACATCCACTATTTATAAATCTTATTTAATTCAAATTGACACTTTCACGTTACCTGGCAATCTTATCTCTTTGAAAATACTTGCCTTTGATACGATTTTAGGAATCGATTGGTTAACTACTCATCATGTTTTTCGTAAGGTTGTTAGTTTTCATATTCCTAACCAACCTGTTATGCGAATTCAAGCAACCAAAACACTCAAGTTAATCATTGTCATATCAAGCCATAAGTAAAGAGCCCCAGTTCTTTCGTTGTTGACTTCCTTGTGTGGAATGCACCGAAGCCATACTTTTTGTAGGCGACGTCGTGAATGATGATGGCAAGTTGATAGGTATCAATGTGACGTGTTATCCAAGTCTTGGATGAGAGTCACAGTTTTGAATGATATTTCTATTGTTAATAAATTTCCTGATGTATTCTTGAAGACTTCTTAGCCTACCCCTAGAGCATGAAATCGAATTTTGTATTGACCCCAGTACAAAACCCATTTCTTAAATGGGAGCTGTCGTTTACACTCCTAAATTAACCTCACTTTCACTTTATAAATTTAAACAATTAACACAGTAGTAAGCAAGGATCAATCCCACAGAGAGTGATTTGTTTTATATTTATCCTATGATTTCTAATAAAAAGGGAATTTTGAATTAATTAATTAAATTAACAAGAATAAACTAATAAGAATAAACAATGAATAAAAAGCTTCAGTTCTTCAGTTCAGTATCACCTTTTTACAATAATAGATTAATCAAGTGTAACATTATTTATCCTTCAATGAAACTAATAGTCCTAAGTAACAACAAGCTCTGCTACCCGAAACTCCCCTTAGATTGTCACTCAATGAAACAAGCTCTTCACAAGATTCTAACAATTATATAACCTAGAACAAGCTCTCTAAATTTAATATAATAGCAGCATTAAGAACTAGGGAATTAGACTATTCCAAGCAACAAACACATAAGCTCGGATTGTTTAACTTGTCTTCTGATAATCATAGCAATACTCAAAAGCTTGTCCACAATCTTGTATTACTAATTACTACTTATGATTAGAAACAATATCAATTACACGTAATATTATTCCTTGATCTAGCATATGATATTCGTTAACCAACTCAATCCTGCAGAAATCAAATTAGTTAAGCCAAATAGCATTCAGAAATTAAATCAGATTATCAAGAATGAATTTCATGTGAGAAGGAATAAATAATGAATACTCAATTAACCATTAATTATAAATAAGTTTCAACATCCCTTAGAACTGAATAAAAATAACTTAGCTCATATCTTCAATCCTCTAATGATGTAGATGAGAGAATGTAGTAGATGATTGAATGACTAAAACCTTGACTAGCCTCCTCTATTTATAGTGCTAGACAAAGTCCTAAATCTTATAGGAAGTAGAAATCCAAATCCTAAAAGGAATTACAAATCATAATTAGTTTCCATAAAGAAATAGAATCTAATTTAGAAATAAATCTTAGTATAAAGTAAATCCTAAAGCTAATAGAAATGTCAATCCAATTCCATGTAGAAATATGCCAAAATCAGCATTTAGAAACTTTCCAAAAATCCAAGATTTTCCAATTTTCGCGCTCAAATTCGCTGGGGCGAATTTCCATTTTCTGTTGCGACGTCCTTTGGTAAAACGAGCATAACTTTTGATCCAGGAGGAGTTACGGGGCCTGCTACCTATCAAAACGAAGATATCGACGAGATCTACAACTTTCATTCTTTGAGGATTGACAGAATCGCTCTGAATCAAGGTCGAAATCTGGCTCCAAGTGACTGCTGTGTAAATTGCAACTTCCAAACTTTGAGGTTCAATGTCCGTTTAGTAAAAATATCATAACATTTTCATATGAACTCCGATTGTGACGATTCAAGATGTTCCGGAAAGCTAAAGAAGAGCTCTACAATAAAATTCAAGTCCCAAGCCAAAACCATGCTTCCAACTTAATGATAAAAACTCTGCAATTTTTCTTTTTCCTCATTTCAATTCCAATTCTTCCTGAAATCATTAAACACCTTAATAAGCTCATATACACATGAAACATGCAATAAAACTAAATATAATGGAATCAAAATAAATGAATAATATGCATTCATCAAATTCCCCCACACTTAGCCTTTTACACGTCTTCGTGTAAACCAAAAGTTTGATTTCCAAAAAATTCTATTCAACCATAGTGTCAAAAGATTTTAAGATACAAATAATGACTATCAACACTAAATTTGCAGATATCTAATCAACGCCTTATCAATTAACTCACAATTACAAACTTTATCATTTCACCAATGAATTTCATTAAATCAAATTGTAGCCACATAAGTAACTTTCCTAAAATCATCATACTTACTCAACTTAGTTACCATGGAGCAAAAACCGTGCACACTGACTCATAACCAAGAACAAATTTTTCTTGCTTTTTAATTTTTTTCATAGAACCTTCTTTTTAGCACAGATGAATGTATTTTCATGCTTCTTCTTTTTTTTCGTATTTTTTTTCTTGACATGTGCAATGCCTCCTTTTCTTAGGCTTTTCAGAGTTACCCATTAGCGAACTTTCCACCAACGACTCCCAAACCAGATGATCTTAGGGCGCTAGGTGTAGAGACACCCCTAAGGGCTTACTTATTCAAGTAACAAAGGCCACAAAAGTTGACTAGTCAAGCTGCTTTTATCCATCGCACTTTTCAGCGTGAATACCGATGCTTCCCGAGGCTTAGATACCCAGTTATTTCGCACAATGGACATTGAAGCAGATTTTCAATTTTCTTGTTTTTTTTTCGTTTTTTTTTCATTCATCATTTTTTTTTCACATGGCTCTGTAACAATATAAGCAAGTTAAACAGTTCTAAGTCATGAAATTAGTGAACATAGACAACTCCACAAATAACTTAGCCAAATAAACATGCTTCTCATATTCAAGTACTCATGTATCACAAATTCAATTCAAATCAATTACTATGGATCATGGCTTAGTTGTTATCATTCATTAACAAATTAAGCATCAAACAGATTCTGAATTTTAGCATCAATTTTCAATCTTTGACTTTAACCTTCGAACACATAGGCAAATAGAACCATGGAACCCAAGTTTTCAGAATTTTTTTCAATTTATTTTTCGACTTCCCATCAAAATTGGATCAATATTCCTAAATAAAATAAAAACCTAAATCTTCCCCCCACACTCAAACCTTACATTGTCCCCAATGTAAGAAAATCATGTAAAGAAGAAAATACTACTAGCTAACATGCAATAAAAAAAACTAAAAAGTAAAGGGATAGAAAACTCAAATCTGGAATCTTGGGTTGCCTCCCAAGCAGCTGCCCTTGTTTATTGTCATTGGCTTGACATCATCCTTCTCATCCTATGTAATTGGACTTGTGTACTTCAAGTGGACTGGTAACAATTTCAATTCTTCATTAGGAGCATCCTTCAGATCCTGATTTTGCTCCATTCCAGCCCTCAAATCCTTCTTGTATATTTGCTCAAAAGATTCCTGCACCATAAAGTCAACAACATCAATAACAAAAATAGAATTAACTTTACCAAGATACCTCTTAACTTTATATATGCCGAACTGGACATTTGCGTCGTCTAATTCCATGTGTAAGGTCTCATGGTGTTTATCATTGTGTGTTGTTGCTGGTACAAGGAAAGTATCATCATGTGTATCCTCCTTATAGAAATCTGTAGGAATTATTAATTCTTCCATCTCTGCCTCTTGTTCATCCTTTTTAGACTTTGAATACCTGATTTCTACAAATTTAGCAGTAGTCTCGAGCACATCCAAATGGTTTCCACTAGTGAACTCCTTATCATCTTTAAGTTCTTGTTCCCTATTCGCCATTTCTTCAAGGAATTTTTCATTAGACTCTGTATACCACGTTGCATTCTTTCCAACTTTCCAATTCCTTGTTAGAACTTGGGGAAAAGGTAGTTTCGGTTCATAAGCAGAAAGAGGTGGAAATTTGTGCTTGAGTACATCACTGCTGCCTATTTCACTATTGTTGGACTTGCTTTGTATTGACTTTTCTTGCTGTTGATCCTCTGCACCACATCTCAATGTTATGGAGCTTACATTTTCAACAGTTTGAGAAAGTGACCTTCCTACTGTGGTTGCAAGTTGACCAACTTGGTCCCTCAGATCTTGAACAGAAGTTCTTGTCTCTTGCTGGAATTGTTGTGTTTGACACATGAACTGTTGTGTTTGGTTCATGAATGCCTTGAACATATCCTCCATAGACGTCTCAGAATTGACAGGTACTTCTTGGTTTTCTGTGTGGTACTGAGGTTGAGCTTGCTGAATACCTTGCATATTCTTTGCAGCCATTTGTCGAACTAAAATAGTTAAATCAGAAATCTGCTGCTCCAAGTCTCTCGTGCTTACCCCATTTATCCTTTGTGGTGTGTGATCCATCTTAGTTTCATACTGCTGTGAGTTAGCTGCTATGTTTGCAATTAAGTTCCTTGCCACTTCTAGAGTCTTGTCTACCAGTGCTCCTCCACTTGCTGCATCAATCATGCTTCTTTCCATTGGTAGCAACCCCTCATAGAAGTACTGGATCAAGTAATGTTCATCAATTCCATGAGGTGGACAGCTGGAACACAACTTCTTGAACCTTTCCCAATACTCATAGAGAGTCTCTCCATTGAACTGCCTGATTCCACATATCTCCTTTCTTATATCGGTAACTCTTGATGCAGGAAAATACCTCTCCAAGAACAACCTTTGCATATCAGTCCATGATCGTATTGATCCAGAAGGTAGATAGTATAACCAGTCTTTAGCCAAATCTGCTAATGAGAATGGAAAAAGTCTAAGCTTGATCTGCTCCTCTGCCACTCCTTGTGCTTTCATCGTGGAACACACCACATGGAACTCCTTTAGATGCTTATATGGATTTTCACCTGTAAGACCACGAAAAGTAGGCAAAAGATGAATTAGTCTAGAGTTAAGTTCAAAAGTAACATCTAAAGTAGAATACTCAATACAAAAAGATGGTTGAGTCAGATCAGGAGTAGCCAGTTCTTTCAAAGTTCTGTTATTTTGTGGCACCGCCATCTCTTCCACTTCAAATGATGGAACAAGAGCTTCTTTTATATTTGCAGTTTTCTCTATCTCTTGATCAAAATTTAAGTCAATAAAGTTAGAGGATTGAGTCATAAAACAAAAACAAAAACAAAATAATAAATAATAAAAATAAACAAAAACAAAGAATAAACAAAACAAATAACACTCCCCGGCAACGGCGCCAAAATTTGGGAGCTGTCGTTTACACTCCTAAATTAACCTCACTTTCACTTTATAAATTTAAACAATTAACACAGTAGTAAGCAAGGATCAATCCCACAGAGAGTGATTTGTTTTATATTTATCCTATGATTTCTAATAAAAAGGGGATTTTGAATTAATTAATTAAATTAACAAGAATAAACTAATAAGAATAAACAATGAATAAAAAGCTTCAGTTCTTCAGTTCAGTATCACCTTTTTACAATAATAGATTAATCAAGTGTAACATTATTTATCCTTCAATGAAACTAATAGTCCTAGGTAACAACAAGCTCTGCTACCCGAAACTCCCCTTAGATTGTCACTCAATGAAACAAGCTCTTCACAAGATTCTAACAATTATATAACCTAGAACAAGCTCTCTAGATTTAATATAATAGCAGCATTAAGAACTAGGGAATTAGACTATTCCAAGCAACAAACACATAAGCTCGGATTGTTTAACTTGTCTTCTGATAATCATAGCAATACTCAAAAGCTTGTCCACAATCTTGTATTACTAATTACTACTTATGATTAGAAACAATATCAATTACACGTAATATTATTCCTTGATCTAGCATATGATATTCGTTAATCAACTCAATCCTGCAGAAATCAAAGTAGTTAAGCCAAATAGCATTCAGAAATTAAATCAGATTATCAAGAATGAATTTCATGTGAGAAGGAATAAATAATGAATACTCAATTAACCATTAATTATAAATAAGTTTCAACATCCCTTAGAACTGAATAAAAATAACTTAGCTCATATCTTCAATCCTCTAATGATGTAGATGAGAGAATGTAGTAGATGATTGAATGACTAAAACCTTGACTAGCCTCCTCTATTTATAGTGCTAGACAAAGTCCTAAATCCTATAGGAAGTAGAAATCCAAATCCTAAAAGGAATTACAAATCATAATTAGTTTCCATAAAGAAATAGAATCTAATTTAGAAATAAATCTTAGTATAAAGTAAATCCTAAAGCTAATAGAAATGTCAATCCAATTCCATGTAGAAATATGCCAAAATCAGCATTTAGAAACTTTCCAAAAATCCAAGATTTTCCAATTTTCGCGCTCAAATTCGCTGGGGCGAATTTCCATTTTCTGTTGCGACGTCCTTTGGTAAAACGAGCATAACTTTTGATCCAGGAGGAGTTACGGGGCCTGCTACCTATCAAAACGAAGATATCGACGAGATCTACAACTTTCATTCTTTGAGGATTAACAGAATCGCTCTGAATCAAGGTCGAAATCTGGCTCCAAGTGACTGCTGTGTAAATTGCAACTTCCAAACTTTGAGGTTCAATGTCCGTTTAGTAAAAATATCATAACATTTTCATATGAACTCCGATTGTGACGATTCAAGATGTTTCGGAAAGCTAAAGAAGAGCTCTAAAATAAAATTCAAGTCCCAAGCCAAAACCATGCCTCCAACTTAATGATAAAAACTCTGCAATTTTTCTTTTTCCTCATTTCAATTCCAATTCTTCCTGAAATCATTAAACACCTTAATAAGCTCATATACACATGAAACATGCAATAAAACTAAATATAATAGAATCAAAATAAATGAATAATATGCATTCATCATTAAACCCTTAAATATTTCTTTAACTAAAATGAACGTAGCATGCGCCAAAGACGTTGACTCGATCTGTTGAAGATTACGATCATATCATTCAATAACATCGTGGGAAAGCGAACGTGGTAGCTGACGTGTTGAGTAGAAGATCGTATGCATTTACGAGTGCGACGTTGTTAACACAAAGGCCCATTTCGTACGACTTACAAATGATGAAGATAGAGTTAAAGACTCTAGGAACCCACATGAAGATAACGAATATACGAGTGGAATCGACTTTAATCGATAAAGTTAAAGCCGCTTAAGCTACATACTCAGAGCTGATGAATGTGAAAAAGAAGGTTCAAGAGGCCGTTATTCTAGAAGCAAGAATCGACGAAGAGAGGAAATCTCAACCCTCGATTTTATTGGCCCATTTGAAATCCTCGATGAAGTAGGAACTGTGGCCTATAGACTCGTTTACCGCCAAGTATGTCGCGTGTTTATAAAGTTTTTAACGTATCGATGTTACGTAAATATGTGGACGACCCGAACCACATTATTAATTTAGATCTGGACGAGATAGATGATGATTTAACGTTTGAGGAGATACGTGTTAAAATCTTAGATAAGAAGAATCGTATTCAACACTCAAAGGTTATACCTCAAGAGTTAGAATTTGAAATGAAATTGAGGTATCCTCACCTCTTCGGCATACCAGGTACGTACGTAAATTTTGAGGGCAAAATTTCATAAGGAGGGGAGATTGTGAGACCCCAAATTTTATGAATAAAGATTTAATTTTCTCAAAATAATTTTTTTAAATATTATGGTGTGGATTTGATATAATATTATAGTTGTGGGTAGTATTTATAAATTTTGCAAAGTATGCAAGTTGTCATATTATATTCGACTGGTCGGGGAATATTCTCTTTGTCGGAGAATATCCGTACGACGGTACGATCATTGGTGGACCCCACAACGGAATTATTATCGAATTGATAAAACGACAAAAATATTTTATGAAAATAACGGCGAAAGTTTTACCGTTAATACTGTTGAACTACTCGGTAGTAAAAGTACAGTAATATGCGTGGTTGTATAGTAGCACACGGTATTGATTATTGATACTTATGTGATAAGTCACTCAGTTTTATTTTATTGGTATTATTAATGTAATAAAACAAAATACTTTTATAAAGATATTTTATAAATAGAATATATTATATTCTATTATGCATAGTGTTGCATATTGTCTGCATAGTGTTTTGTATAGTAAATTTTTTTATATAAAACAGAATACTTTTATAAAGTTATTCTATAAATAGAATATATTATATTTTATTATGCATAGTGTTGCATAGTGCATGCATAGTGTTTTGTATAGTAAAATTTTTTTATATAAAACAGAATACTTTTATAAAGTTATATGTTTTATTAGACAATAATTAGAATATATTATATTTTATTATGTATAGTGTTTGCATAGTGCCTGTGTAGTGTTTGCATAGTAAAATATTTTATAAAGTTATTCGTTTTATTAGATTATAAATAGAATATATATTATATTTTATTTAAAAGATTTTGCTTTAAATATGGACTTTCAGATTAAAGTAAATCAATTTGGACCGTTCATGAGTTACTTACTATGTAGTCCATTTTTTATAAATAGAAGCTCATTCATTCATTATTTCTTACGAATTCACTGAAACTCTAGAGAGAGAAACTATAGAGAGAAAGAAGAAAAGTGTTCTGCTACTTCACTACTTCTATATCCAGTACTCTTCTTTCTAAGGTAGAGAATATTATTTGTTGTACTCATAAGGGGTATTCTTTCTTTTTTATTCATGAAGAGAACTTCTGTTATTCCATTCTTTATTATTCTGTTAGAATAACCTGTATACGCGGGATACCCTATACTTGGTGAAATTCTTCTATTATTCCATTCTTTATTATTCTGTTGAAATATGATGTCTGTGCGTTTTACGCCGGACCTGGTTCCGTCTTTATTATTATTCTATTGGAATATCCTATCTGTGCGTTTTATACCGGAGCTGGTTTCGTCTTTATTAATATTCTGTTGGAATAACCTGTTTATGCGAAGTACCGCATGCATGGTGATTTCTGTTGTTATTCCATTCTTTATTATTCTGTTGGAACATCCTATCGGTGCGAATTACGTCTGACCTGGTTTCATTATTTATTATTCTGTTGGAATAACCTGTCTGTGCAGTCTATCGCACGCATGGTGAATCCTTATGTTATAATATTCTTTATTATTCTGCTGGAATAACCTGTCTATGCGAAGTACCGCATGCATGGTGATTTCTTTTGTTATTCCATTCTTTATTATACTCAGTTGTTTAAATTTTGACTTCTATACTCCATGAAATTAGTGGAATATCCTTGATATTTGCGCTTCATCCAGTATCTTTTCATGGAAATATTCTTCTGAGCATTCTTGAATTTTACTCTACAAAGCAATATCATATTGACAATTTGGACGTTATCAGTTCCTAGATAAATTAATTCTTGAACTTGTTTTATTGAATTCCTATATCATTGTCAGCATCCTCATGTTTATATTTTGTTGAAAGTCATCTATGGCCTATAGTGTATAGATGGACTTGGTATGATTACGGCCAGGGATTATTTGATATAATCATGACCGTAATGTTACAAATGATGTGGAAAAAGTCCTCATTGGCCTGTAGTGCATTGATGGATAGTTTTTGGTATGATTATGGCTATGGATTCTCTTCAGCCAAGGGTGCAAAGATGAATTATTTTATGGCATAATCAAGACCGTTGATGAAAATACGACTATCTTTGGCCCGTAGTGCATGGATAATTCGTGGTCGTGATACTAAAAAAATATCATTGGCCTGTAGTGCAGGGATGATTTGATGATGCGGATTATTTATTAAGCTGAGTCTCGGCGATAAAATTGATGATAAATCTTTTAAATCATAGAAGATAGTAGATTTTATTCTCTACTTGACTCTTCTAATGGATTGCTTGTTCCGCTGCAGTTAAACTTGATAGTTATTATATTTTATCAGTTTAACACTGTTGAAGGCTAATGATAAATTATTCTGCATTATCTTAGTCATAATATTTCTTACTGGCTAATTGAGCTCACCCTTTTTTTACTGTTCTCTTCAGGAAATGAGAACGTAGCTGGGACTAGTCGGGGAATAGAGTGATGGTCCTAGATGGTGCATTAGTAGTCCTCACTATTCTGTGAAATAGTGTGATAATAATTGTAATGAGGACTCCTTTTGAATTTGTATACTCTCTAGTAGATAATATTTGTATTCAAACTCACAGTTTATGTTTTGTCGTATTGTACACGACAGTTGTATTATTAAGTTGTATTTGAATTCTGTACCATGTATCTGGCGACTCAAGATGGGTGATGTATACCTAATTTTGGGGGCGTCACAACCGTATTCGTGAATAGTGCCGTATACGTGAATAATGCCATATACGTGAATAGTAACCCCGACACAAAAAGTTTTAAATTTGATAAATAGTTCAAATCAATATTTCGGCATAATGATATTGAAGAAAATAACATCCCATACCTCAAAATAACAGTATTTCTGATCGGAATATCGGATATAGTGCTGACAGAAACTTGTACTGAATATCAACTCTCAAAGTATCAAAATACTCACAAAAATACGCTCGATAATCTAGAGAGAAAGAAAACTTATTTCTGGTGTGATTTTTAATTCTAACCTAAGCGCCTAATATTTCAAATTAATACCTTATTATTCACAATAATAAATAGACGAAATTCGATTTTATTCATAATAATTTGGGGTCTTACAGAAGTAACCAACATAACTCTGTTAAATGGTATTAAGAGATGACTAGATGAAGCGAAAGGAAGGTGGCCTGAAGAGTTGCTTAGTGTGTTATGGGCCTATCAAAATACACCAAGAACGACTATGGGAGACTCGCCTTTTAGATTGGCTTATGGTTCGGATGCTTTGGTTCCTGTGGAGATTGGTTCGCAAAGCCTTCAGGTCATTCAGTTTTGGGAGGTGTACAACGACAAGGGACTTAGGGTCAACCTGGATTTACTTGAAGAAGTTAGGGAAACAGCTCTGGTGAAATTGGCAGCATACCAGCGTCGAGTGGCTAAACATTATAACAAAGGGGAAAAGCTTCGAAGATTTGAAGTAGGGGATCTTGTTCTTCAGGAAGTAGAAGCTTCTATGCCTCAGAATTTGGAAAAGCTGATGCCAAATTGGGAAGGTCCTTATAAGATTGTCGAAGTACCGAAGTCAAGAACTTATCGACTGCGAACAATGGATGGGATTGAGATAAAGAATACCTGGCAGGCTTCAGAAATTTTTTTAGTAGGGTCCTTATCAGAGTATATGAGTGTGTAATTCTTCCAACAGTTATCAATAAAAGAAGCTTTTTTCTTCAATGATGTTTTATCTACTGGTTGTTTGGGGATTCAGTGGCCTGTTCATCCTAAAGATTGTGGACAGGGTCCTGATTCGTCCTAAAGATGACGAACTGGATTTTCTGGAGGTTTGGTGGTCTGTTCATCCCAAAGATGGTGAACAAAACCTGTTCATCCTAAAGATGGTGAACATGGCCCTGATTCGTCCTAAAGATGGCGAACTGGATTTTTTGGAGGTTCGGTGGTCTGTTCATCCTAAAGATGGTGAACAGGGTCCTGATTCGTCCTAAAGATGGCGAACAGGGTTTTCTGGAGGTTAGGGGGTCTGTTCATCCTAATGATGGTGAACATAACCTGTTCATCCTTAAGATGGTGAACATGGCATGTTCGTCCTAAAGATGGTGAACATGTTTAGTTGGCGTTTCGGTTGGATCTGTTTAAACCTTTTAATGGTGAACAATATTACTTTGCATTATTATTTGATTTTATTTGAAGTATTGAGTTCAGATTATTTGATTATTGTTTGATAAAGTAAATGTAAGGGATAAATGTAAAAGGAGTAACAAAGAGTAAATTGTATTTCATTTAAATGTAGAAGAAGTTATAATATTGTTAAAAATTTTACAAGTTTAAAGCTAAGATTGAGGGGGGTCGTCTTCGGCATTATCCTCGTCTTCATATTCAGAAGAGTCGAGGAATAGAGGGTTTAGCAAGGCGGAAGCAAGCTTTAATTTGCCTTTGTTTCGGGCTACTCCATAGCCTTCAGCATACATTTGTACGATTTCATTGGTTAGTCTGGGCTATTTGTGGTATTCGGTTCGGATTTCATTGCGGAGGTCTTCGATTAGTTTGGGTGATTTGCAGAGTTCTTTTTCGACTTTGCACAGAAGTGCGAGATCCCTTTGTTCAAAAAAATTTGTTTCGTTGATTTCTTTGGTAATGCTTTGGTTATTTTGCGTTAGCACTTCGTTGGTCATCGTTAACTCTTGGTTCTGTTCGGAAGTGGTTTGTTGAAGTTTTTCGGCTATCGTCAGTTGTTCTTTGAGTTTGGCGATGCCTTTTTAAGGCCTTCGGTATAGAAAAAGGCGTCACCATGCAGACTCCTCTCCCTCGCTAAGGCAGATTTCAAGATGGCGTTTTCTCTTCGGGCAGCTGCTTCTTCGGCTTCAATTTCTTTACATCTTTGGTAGAGTCGCCCAAAGATTCTGTTGGCCTACATATATTCAAAGTTTAGTAGGGGGTATATGAAACTTGATTATGAATGAAAATGGTTGAGTAATAATTAACTTACTCGGGCTTTGTGGGTCATGTCGGCTCAGATAAGGTCTGAGGTTAAGCTGTTTCCAAAGCGGTGATCATCGGTTTCGAGGACGAAAGAGTCGTACAAGTGTAGGGGGGAGTCTTTGTTATTGTCTGACCATAAGGTGGGCAAGCGTACGGCTTCAGGCATGGCAGTGGAGGAAGATGGTCGTTGGGGAGAGGGTCTTGGTTGTTTAGTTGGGGTTGGTGCATGGGTTGTTGTTGGAATTTTAGATGATGAGATCGGATGGTTTGAAGCATGTTTTCTTTTCCTGATAAAGGAAGAATCGGGTTCGGCTTCTTCTTCGGTTTTGTTGATCTCAATGGGACGAACATGAGGTTGGTTGGATTCAGTGGGAGGTACTCTAAGTTCTTCGGTAGTAAGAGGGGTTATTTTGGCTCGTTTCATCTTGGTTTGCAGTATTTGGGTATGTTTGGCGATGGGCATATCAAGGAGGCTTTCGTTGAGAGTAGGTACAAGGATGTGGTTCGGTGACTTGGGGTTCAGTGGTTTGAGGTTTGGTGTTTTGGGGCTCGGTGTTTTGGGGTTCAGCAAGAGTTTGGGTTGGGTTGGCAGAAAGGAATTCTTCAAGGTCTCTTCGGTCGCTGGAGGTCGGTTTGATGGGGGATACTGCAGAAAATAGGGAAAGGTGTTTCAGAATAATTACAAAAGGAAATTGGAAAAAATTACACAAATATTGGGTTCGGGACTTACATTTGTGATCGTATAACCATGCTTGTTTGCTTAAAAGACCGAAGCTCCATTCCTTCTGGGGAATTTTTTTCAAGTAGCTTCGCCATCTCTATCACATGTTCATCTGAGATGTCGCCGAAGTCTAGAGCAATGTGTTTGTGAGAAGTCCTTTCAAGAATCGTAGGGATCTCAGGTCCTGTGACGAAGAACCAATCCTTATGCCACCCTTTGTTGCTCGAAGGGTGTTTATCTGAGATGTCGCCGAAGTCTAGAGCAATGCTTATTTGCTCAACATTTTGAACCCCATTCGCGAAAGTTTCCAATTATGAATAGAGAGAAGAAGAAGTCGATTGAGGGTGGAATCCCTATGTCATGGCAGAAAGCGATGAAGGCGAGGATGTTGATATAAGAATTGGGCACCAGTTGGGCAAGTCTAATTCCCATGAATTCTAAGAGGGTGATAATGAAGGCGTGGAGAGGGATGCGAACTCCTTTCTCCAAGAGGGTGAGTGGCATGGCGGTCCAGCCTTCGGGACGATGGTACATACGGTCGTTGGGTGTTAGGGCTCTTAGGTGATGGGTGTCTGGAATCTAGTAGCGTTCTCAGATTATGTGGATGTCATCCTCTGTGAGTTGAGAGGGGGTGGTGTCATGGGGGAATTGATCCTCTTTGTGGTATTCAAGTGGAGCGTTTTGGGTGTCGATTTTTGGTGGATTCTTACTGGAAGATGGAGTAGTGTTGGGTTTTCTTCTAGAATGGTATTGGTGGGATTAGGGGTGGCCGAAATACTTGCAAAGGGGGTTATAGAGATTGAGATGGCATCTTCTGGGTTTTGGGAGGCCATTGTTGTTAGTTTGCAGAGAGAAAGCTGGAGGAAGGAGAAAGCAAAATGCTTTTGAAATTCGAAATCCAAATGAGCAGGTGAAACCGTCTGATTTGGGGGAATTGGGTTTTTATATTGATTATCTTTTCAGTTGTTTTCATATATTGAGGGCGATACATTTAATGAAGTTAATGCGTCCGGTCTTGGGTTTTTTTCTGATGGTTGGGCATTGTTTGGACATATTTGGGCTCTTTTGCTGTTTGGGCCATTTTTTGTATACTCTTCCATTAAATATTATATTTAATGGAAGACTGGGGGCAATATTTGGCCATGATTATTTGGGCCTTCAGAATGTAATAGGTCATTAATTATGTGGAGTTATTTGGGCTTGGAACTGAGGTGGATTTAGTGGACGGGGGACTTATGAGTGAGGTTCCTAATTATATTTGGATTCTGATTATGGAAGGAAGTGTTGGACTATGGATCCATTTCCTTAATTGTAGGAGATTTGATACAATCCTATGATGATTGGGATCCTTAACCTGATTTGGAGAAGGATTACTTACAAAGCGATAAGATCACTATAAATACAAGGCACTACATTGGTGTTAAAGTACATGCATTTTACTTTCCAGCACTAGAGCATTAAGCCTCCATTGTTAACCTTATATTAGTCTGTACTTATTCTCACATCGAAGCTATCCCCCGACGGCCCAAGGCGTCAAGCTTTTGGTGTTTACTCGTTTCTGTGTAGGGTTGGACACGCTTTTGGTGATCGAGGCGCGTGGACAGATCTTGGCGTTAACATGAAGTTTGTTTACCTATGTGGCAATTTGAAGAGCATTATTTGTTACTTTAATCTTTTGTGCGTTATCAGTATTTTCAATTTAATTAATGCAGTATTTGGCTTAAAACAATAATAATTGATAACATTTGAAATAATTAATAACATTCATTTTTTAAAATAAGTTGTACATCAAACTCATCAAGCAAAATAAATATTTTTAGCATTTTTCATATGATTTTAATTCTTCCAAAACAAAATAAATGTTTTGAAGAGGTAAGGTTAACTTATCAATTCTGAAGAGGGAGAATGAAGTTGCAGATTTGATAACTAAGGTTGCAGAGGTTGTTGAAGATAATTTTTCTGATGTGGCTCACCTATTTGAGTATCTCAAAGTGGTTGAAGAGACGGTTGAAAATGTTCTAAGGCAGTACAGTTTACTGGGTAGGCATGAGCCGAACTCTTAAAACCCGAAATCATATAAAGTCATGGGTTGTCTGTGCTAGCCCGTTCGTCAACGACTTATTTTAAAATGAGTTAAAATTAAAATATAAGTTGACTTATAAGTTATTTTAAGTACTGACTTATAAGTATAAGCGTTCAAACATCAATTTGACTTATAAATCAAAAATTAAGTTAAAACAAATAATGAAAGTGTTCAACTCATAATGATTTATAAATTAAGTTACGAATACTAGCTTATTTTTTGAATTTAAAAACCAACTCATAAGTAGAAAAATAAGTAATTGTGAAACAAATTAGTGGCAAATGACTTATAAGTCAACGAACGCTAATGCTAATCAAAACATTTTCAGTGATCGAAAACATTTTCCCTGCTTCCAATTCCTCTCAGTTGCTAGTGCTACACACGGTAATTTGGGATGACGAGTGGGATCATCCCGAGTCACAAGCAGACCGAGTCAACTCACCACCGACTGTTTGAGCTGGTTAAAACAGCCCTCATCAAATTCTTCGTCTCTCCTTACGCCACTGTAATCGTTCCTCTCTCTGTTTCTATACACTCACACACACATATATGGCGCACAGTCGCGCACACTGGCACAAAGATTAAGATTATGAATGGTGGGTCTATTTTAATTTATTGTGAAGGTGTGTGATTTGTATTGCGGAAGAGTGACTGATGAAGAAAAGTGGGATGAAGCCCAAATTGGTCACTACATTGGCATTGGTATTATTCATAGTGAAAAATTGAAACTAGAGAACAGTTTTTTTTTGTTAATTCTGTCTATCTTCCTTTGTTCTCTACTTTAATCTTTCTCGCCAATATTAATGGATGTTATTTTTATTTTTATTTTTTGGAAATAATTTTGGTACAGATGTGGCGGCATCTGGAGTTGATGAAATTCGAGAAGCATGGGAGAGCCAGCGCAAGTCTTACACTTCTCAGTTCTTTGTGCTTGATCCTTCCATCGTAAGACTCTCTCTACCTATCTCTCTCTCTCTATACTCCCACTGTTCCTAAATTAAAGACGCATTTTCCTTTTTTTGTCCATCCAAAATTAGAGAGATATTTTTTTAGATTATAAAGAGATACAAAGTTCCTACCACACCATTACTTTTTATTTTGAGTTGATTTGCTAAAGTTTTCCGTCTATTTCTTATCTTTTCCGTTCATTAAAAAACACAGTAACAAAAGAATTGAATAGAAAACTTAAGTTTTCTATCTGTCTATTTTAAAACTCAGTAACACAATGTAAAAGTTATTGTTTTACAAAGTATCTCTAATTTTGGACGGAGAATGAATATACGAAGATATATATATATATATATATATATATATATATATATATATATATATATATATATATGTGTGTGTGTGTGTGTGTGTGTATGTATGTATGTATATATTTGTATCTATTATTCCTGTTGTATACCTGCTTTCATTTGGATTTTAGAGAAGATTACAAAACTCTTCTGTGTATGTTGAATTTGTATAATATCTAATTTGAAGGACTTATAATTCATGTCTCTATTTCTTACAAATTACAAATATCACTAGAAACTAATGTTAGCTATACTATTGGAAAACCATGTGATGTATTGACATTTCCCAGATAAGTACTTTGTGAAGGCTCTGTTTGAATGTGCGTAAGTCATTTCTTGCAAGTTGCTACTAACAATATCCATAGTACTTATATTTAATTGTATCTGAATTAATTAGCTGAACTTGATCCCTCCACGGTGAGCCTATGTCTCTTTCCCAATAAATACACACACACACACATACATATTTGGAGTGATTCATAGCCACTGTTGGCTATGGACTTATTTTCTTTCAGTCAATCCATCTGTAGTTGTCATGATAGAGAACGAGATATGAAGAATAAAAGATTTGTAGATTATTTTATATCATTATTTACTACTTAGAGATAATTTCATTAAACTTAGTTATTTTAGTTAGATAATATTTCAGGATATCATTTATTTATAACAGATAATTGTTTATATTTTATTTTTCATTTTTATTTTTCAAATTTGGTTTCATAGTTAACAAAATTAAGGTTTCTTATGTCCTATATATATTGATGTAACCCATCATTATAATTTAGTAAATTGGATATTGATTGATTGTACATTGGCTTTATGCCACCTTTGAGCATTATTCTTCTTTTCCTTTTTTTGATTCTTTCAACCTTGTCTTGCTTTATGTCGCTCCTACATTTTCCAGCGGACTTATCTCTCTCTCTCTCTCTCCTGCTCCCATGCCTTCTCTCGTTTTCTTTCCACTCCCATTCTTTCTCTGTCATGCTCCCATTCTTTCTATCTCCTCCTTCAGATTTCAAAACTTCTCAACTCCTTTGTTACAAATCATAAATGATCGATCCATATATCACTAAAAAGATCTTCAGACATAGATGCCTACATGTATACCCTCATGATATTTTAGCAAACTTTTTAAAAATGTTTTAAACTGCGACTATCAAAGATCTTGATGGACGGCTACATAGCGCTGGGTCATATGTATGTATTTATGCCTGCATGTAGTGTATACCCTCATGGTATCTTTTATGTTTTTGTCATTTGGAGAAATCAAATTTTTATATTATACATGTTATTAGTTATAGCATTTAATAAAATGATTAATTTACCCCATTATATTATGGGAATTGATATTTTTACAAGAGAATATGATAGTTCCACAAGTCCTTGCTCATTAACATGGGTCTCATTTACTATTCATGTGAGAGAAATCTTGTGGAACTATCAAATTTACTTGTGAAAATATCAATTCGCTATATTATTTTTCTTCGTTCCGCTCCCCCACTCCCCAACGGGCACTTCCTCTTCTCTTTGTTACTCAAAGATTTTGAGATTTTTTGTGCATTATAATCCTTTTCTTCCACCTTTCAATAACAATATCAAGGTCATACAAATGTATGAATAGTATGATTACTTTTGTTTTGTGGCATAATGTACTCGACTCAATATACTCATCTGATTCTGATATTTCCATTCACTGAAGAGCATAATTCTTCTTCAGGAAAATATAGAATTGAAGTCGGAGGACAAGGAAAATATGGCAGATATTGTGTGCTGCATGCAGCATTTGCAGGTTCAAACCAAGTGTTTTATACTTTTTCCGTTTGTTCCATGATTCTTCCAAAACAGTATAATGGAACTTCCATGTCTACTTGCAGTTTTGTTTTGATACTGAGGAAAGAGTGAGGAGGCTTTTACATAATGTGTCGACTTTGCTCAAACCAGGGGGTTACTTTTTTGGTATTACTCCAGATTCATCTACTATATGGTATGTCAGATAATTGTCATATCATTTTTTCTGTTTTTACTCTGACCCTATTGAGGCTATTATTCTCATGGTATCTGATTTGCATTGCATCTTGATATTTTCTGATTATTTTTTTATTGTTTCATCTTTACTATTTCAATTTTTTAGTTTGAATCTGGTGGTTTTATTGATTAAACTTGAAACTGTTTTTCAACATATATCTTAGGACTATGTCTATGGGATCTTTAGAGTGCTGGCCTCTTTGTAATTCTTCTTCTTTCTTATAACAATCATGTTTTATCAATAAAAAAGAAAAAGTAAAAAAATAAGACTAGCCCACCCACCAAATATGCGGGGAATGGGGGAGGGATGGTAACAATAACTAAAAAATGAAGCACTAGACTGTAATCTTGATTATTACTGGAACATACATTTCAAAACATGGGATGTAGCTTTCAGTAATCAGTCAGTTGCATTGTTGTTAAGTTGTCGCCTAGGCGCCGCTTAGGCGTCCATTTGTTGGTTAAGGCCAAGCCGTCGGGTCGACTTACTGGAGGGATAGAAGTCGAGCGCTCAGATGGATATGTCGTCGCCTTGGATGCCTTGGACTCTAAGCGGGCGACTTGGTGATGCCGAGTATGGTTCGACCCAAAGTTCAATTGGGTTAAAAAAAAAACTAAACTGGAGCTTTAGATCGATTAATTGATCAGATCAATTCGAGCCCTAAACATTCGCGAACAGAGAGGGCGAGGGAGAGAAGGCGACTCACTTCGACACCGACAACTCCTACAACCTCTACCGACTCCGGCAGTGGCTTTAGGTATTCTTCTCTTCTCATTCTGTTCTTCTCGTCTTCAGTTCAGTTTTCTCTTCTTCTCGCCTCTGCTACTTCAGTTCTTCTTCTTCATTGCTTGTGTGCTATACTGCTATATTATATATAGTACATAATTTATAACTTTATTGCTTGTGTTGTGTGTGCGGCCTATATTGCTATATTATATACTAGTAATTATCTGTACCCGAAGACACGACGTAACGAAAAATTAGATTAAAATTCAAAAAATACTACATTACCTAAAGACTCTTTACAACCTAAAATAACTTGCAATCAGACATAACAATTATTATAATTTACTACACCACCACACTAATTTATTTTCCCTTAAAAATAGATATCCAGAAAAATCTAAACCCGTCTACAAAATTTTACAATCATCAATAACAATTATCATAATTCATCACACCACCACAATAATTATAGATATTATTATTATTATTGTTATTATTGTATTTATTATTATTATTATTATTATTTTATTATTATTATTATTATTGTTATTATTATTATTATTATGTATTATTATTATTACAATTATAATTATTGTTATTGTTATTATTGTTATTATTATTATAATAATAATTATTATTACTAATGCTATTATTATAATTATTATTATTATAATAATAACTATTATTATTATTATTATAATTATTACTATTATTACTATTACTATTATTATTATTAGTATTATTATTATTATATTATTATTATTATAATTATTATTTTGAATTAAAATTAGAATGAATCTGAACCGTCTTTGTGCTTTCCCGCCCAAAGTCAAAATGAGTTCTTTTTTATTATATAGATAGTACATAATTTATAACTTTATTACTTGTGTTGTGTGTGCTACCTATGCTGCTATATTATATGTATAGTACATAATTCTGCCCTTTTTATCCCTTATTCCCGAAAGAGCAGGAAGCCAGGAAAAGAAAAAAATTACCCCATGTAACATCTTAATGTAGTAAATTGGTTCCTAATGTGCTTAAGTCTTGATGTAACAAGTATTGCGGCATGTAACGACTTAATAAAAAAAATTGTACAGGTTAATGCAATGTTTTCCTTTTTCAATGCCATTTATGTTTACTTGCTTTATTATTACAAATTACAATGTCTTGTTTGTTTGTGTAATTGTATTTTGTAGATAGTTAAATGGCGGAAAGTTCGGGAGTGTAGGGTTATGATCCAATGTAAGGATGCTAAAAGAAATGCCAAGTCTAAGGATCTGGGGTGAAAATATGGATTTTGGCCGAAATTGAGTGATAAAAATCTCGTGCAGTGCACTAAGTGGAAAAAATGTTCATGGAGGAATCAAGAGATTCAAGCACCATCTTACAGATGGGTATGGGGATGTGGTTAAGTGTCCTCGAACTACAACATAAATTGCAAACGAGATGCATCAAGCAATAATTAATAACAAAAGGAACAAGCCAATTCAATTTGATGACAGTGACGAAGTAGAAGAAATTTAGTCATCTAATATTTCAAGCAATGCATCCAATCCTTCCAATGCTTCCTCTGCAACTGTTCCAAGTTGTGGGACTACAACTAAAAGGATGAACAATGCATTTCAATTGACTAAGCCACAATCACAAACAAAGACAATTGAAACTCATCTTAGGAAATCTTTTGAAGAAGTTGTGGACGAAAGGCATCGTAAAGGTTCTAACCAAACAACTTTGGATAATCGTCTAAGGTCACCGGAAGAGAGAGAAAGTTCACACGCACATTGCTTTTATGAGCATGACATCCCTTTTAATGCAGCAAATTCAAAAAGTTTTGAGGTGATGATAGAGGTTATCGGAAAATATGGGTCGCGTTTGAATCCTACTTCGTATCACGAGTTGAGGGTTCCTCTTTTAGGGAAGGCAAAGACTAAAACAGAGGAACTAAAGGAGAAGCACAAAACTTCTTGGAAGCAGCACGATCGCACTCTTCAGTCCTGCAGGGACTTATTTTATGGGATCGGTTGATGCTTTAGTCAATCTCAGGATGCAAGAATGTTGGCAGAGTTACTTGATGGGAAGATCAAAGAGATTGGGGTTGAGTACGTTGTGCAAGTAGTGATAGACAATGCCTCCAATTATAAGGCAGTTGGTCATATTTTAATGGAGAGAAGGCCTACTTTGTTTTGGACACCATGTGCAGCCCATTGCCTAGACCTTATGCTGAAGGATCTATGCAATTTGAAGCAGTTTAAGTGTACAATTGGGAGGGGAAGAAAAATAACAACATTAATTTACAGACACAGTCGCCTTCTTGATGCGATGAGGAGCAAAACAGATGGGAGGGACCTTGTGAGATTGGGAGTCACCCGATTTGCTACATGTTTTCTGACCCTTCAAAGTTTGTGCAAGCACAAGGATGCTTTGAGACATTCATCAGTGATGATTGGACACATTCTAGGTTGTCAACTACAGTGACATGGAAGAAAGTGTATGATATAGTTATTTTTGCTAGTTTTTGGCATGTCATTGAAGATTGTATTATAGCATCACAACCATTACTTGTTGTCTTGAGGATTGTGGATTCCGATGAGAGGCCAGCTATGTGTGAAGTTTTTGTTGCGATGAAATTTGCAAAGAAGATCAAATATGCCTTTAATAACAAAAAAAGGCTATACAAGCATAGTTGTTAAGGCGTCGCCTAGGCGTCCAGTCGGTCGGATAAAGGCAAGGCGGCAGGGAGACTTGGTGAAGGCTTGAAAGTTGGGCGACTAGGAAAACAAATCGTTGCCATGGATGCCTAGTGGACGACCCAAAGGCCAACTGGATTAAAAAAAGAACAAAAACGACGTTGTTAATTGGCCCTAATAGCTATTTGCAACGATCGATCGAATAGCAAGGTAGAGGTAGAAGAAAAGAGTAGAAGGGGGAGAGCGAGCGAGAGAGATTACCCGCTCGACAACTCCGCTCGATAGCTTCGACCGACAACGAACGACGACCACAGCTCCGATCGCGACTCGACCGACTTTCACATATGCTCTTCTTAGTTTCTTCTCTGGTCTGGTCGCGACTCGCAACTCGTTCTCTGGTCGCGATTCGGTTCTTTCTTCTCTTTTTTCTTCTCATCTTCTCATTCTGGTCGGCTGCTCTGCTTCTGGTCGCTTCTCTGGTCTCTCCTCTTTCTAATTTACTTTATATTAAACTTCCCTCCACACAATTATAAATCTATATATATATATATATATATATGTAATTATGTATTTATATAAATATATAATATATTAATGTAAATATATATATATATATTTATTTATATATTTTATCCATTAACAGTGGTTGTTCTGGATTATGGTTGCTACTAGTTGCCTTAGTTGGATATTATTTAAATTTCATAATTGTTGAAAAATCAAAATAATGCAACTTACTTCATCTAATTTAGTGTACATCCAGTGCATTTCTACTGCAAAATTTGTGTTATTGAAAATGTTATCTAATTTATTTTCAAAAGGAGATGGAATTTGTTTATGCTATTTCATAATTATGTTTTTAATGTTATTCCATAGTGTTATGTTTTTTGTTTTAATGTATATGAAATTTTATTGTCAATATACTTGTTAAGTAAAATAAATAATATACAAATTGCACATTGTGAACGACTTGTCACCACACAGACGCGATGGTCGCCTTGTCGCCTAGGCGTCCAGGCAGTCGACTACTGCTATGAGTCACCGTGGCATCGTAACAATTATGTATACATGAAAGTGATCGACATATTGAGCGAGGATGGGCATGCCAAATAGAGTAAAAGTTATATGGGGCAACATTGTTTCTCATTCCGGGAAAGTATTTTGACATCAAAGAAGAAGAATCTGATTTAGCTTACAAGTTACGTAGCAATTTCAATTATATTCTTTCAAAAATGGTTCTCGACCAAGTTTTAGCAGACAAGATAAGCAACCTAGCCGATGTGTATGAATCTTCATGTGATAACTTTTCTAAAGACATGTCAATTAGGCAACAAAAGTCAAAAAATCCTTGCAAGTATATTAAACATTATAAAGTTTACTTTAAGTTTTATAATTTAGACTATATTTGATATGATTTTTTTAATTTTTTTTCATCTAATGTAGTTGATTGATAGAATGCTTTTGGCGGTTGTGCTATTATGCTTGCAAAGTTTACAAAGTGAGTCTAAGGCCTTTATTGTTCTTCTTTCGGTTGTGAACGCAATCGGAACACTTTTGAGTTTATAAGTATTTAGTAATCAAGAAAAATCCTTCACAAGAAATAGTATATTACTCGTAAGTGATTTATTGTAAAAAAACTTTCTTCACACAATTATTCGCATTAAAGCTCCTCACTAAAAGTATATTTCGCTAACTTAATAATTAAATATTTTTTGTGATGGATATACTGTGAATAATATGTTCTTCACAAATTATATATTGTAAAAGATTATTTTTGTTTGGGGAGGAGATGATTTCCTCACAATTAACCTTTTTAAATAACTAGTAAAAATGTCTTCCTTCATAAATAACAATTTGTGAAGAATATATTTACTTTAGAAAGACTAGATTTCCTTCACTAATTACATATTGTAATTTTTTTTAATTTACCGAGAAGAAATTTCTTCGATAATGTTGCTATTAAATAATCAAATCATTGCAAATTAAAAATATTTTTAAAGTTATTTAGTAATTTGTAATAAACATCAAATAAAACATTATATTATATAATTAACCAATTGTATAATCCACAATTAAATATGTAATAGTCAAGTAACAAAACGTACAAAACTTGTAATCAAATCAAATGTAGGTGCCCCGAAACTTTGTCATGTTAAGTTCTCTCTTCATTGTCATAATTTTCTTCAACGCAAGGTTGGTCTTGTAAACTTCAAAAAAACATCAAAACTTAACTTAAAATATTTAAATGAAAAGAATATGACAAAAATTAAAGTGACAAAAAAATTAAGAAACGATTTCACAAGTAAAAATTATAGTTCCACAAGATCTCTGTCTCATATGAATAGTAAATGTGCCCCGCTTATGTGAGAAAAAACTTGTGAAAATAGAAAAATTTTCTTGTGTGTTGAAATATCAATGCCCTAATTAAATGAGAAACATTATTAAAATATAAAAGATGAGAGTTTTATACTTATATATATACATTTATAACCATGTATACAAATAAATGTGCAACAAAATATAATTATATGTTATCACTATGCCTTTTAGGAAGCTTGGTACCTATATATATATATATATTTTTTTTTTCCCCTCTCCAAATTTAACTCTTCCATTAATCTGCTCCTTAAATTTATTAATTTACATATCTGTCCCTACCCTTATACCTATAAAAAAATTCCAGCTGCCCCAGCTTCCTATGTTGCCCCTATAACAGATCCTCCCCTGAGTACATAACTAATATCTATAAATATTTTATATATTCTTTTGCTTAATATTTTTTAAACAAAAATTTCAGATTCATACGAAGAAGAGAAATAGGTTAGAGCATCAACGGTTAAATGATTTGGTTTATGTATTGCCGAATTATTTCAAGGTTCCAAAAGAGGCGCGAACTTGGAAGAAACTTTGATTCGTTAGCCCTAGATGATTTTGATTGGGGTAATGAGTGGATAATGCCCGAGCAAGATGTAGTTCATCATGGAGATGATCTTACATGAGAGGATGTTGATGTAGCTGTTGGTGCATCTGATGCGGCCGAAGGTCGCAATCTTCGTAGAACGAGTAATGTCTACTCAAGGAGTGGTGGTGTTTCGACTTCGATGAAATCGAGGATAAGAGCTGTGGATGACTCTGATTCTGATGTTGGAGAAGAGGAAGACCTTCTTAATGATGATGATTATGACTGAAGAGTATACTGTTCCAAGTGATGATACCGCTGCTGGGAGAGATGACGATGATTTGACCCTTGATGATTATGCTTGATAGCTTGAGTGATCCTTTCGTTCTAAAAAATGAGACTTTTGAGTTGATGAATATTGAGTTTTTATGATTTTGTTTTATTTCTATATTATGTTTGTTTCTGGCAATGTCACAATGAACATGTCTTTATCTTATTAAGGATGGTTGTCTAATGCTATGATATGACGATTTGCTTGTTTATATCTTTATCTTAACCATGATTGTTTACTTGTTTTATCATAAATTATTGAATTCTTAGTATTGAAATTTATGGTATTCTATATATACAATTTTAAAACTTAAGATACTAAACATAAATTTAAGAAATATATTGAATTAAACAAAATACTGCAAAGGTATCTTCATTTATATAATTTGAAGTTGGTACAAGTTCAAAAAATTACAAGTTTACAACTATAATAATATTATCCATTTTGACTTGATCTTGTTCACTTCTTGTTGTGATTTGATATTCTACAATTTGCACTATGAATATGATAAATCATTAGAAAAATAAATAAATCAATATTCATATAAATATTAAATATATTTAATTTTATTCGTATAAAATTTACATTGTTACCGACATGTCGACTTGTGGATGACCAGTCGGGCGTCTCGTCGCCTAAGCGCTTGAGTTCCCGGCTGTTGTCTCGCCTTGACTTGTTGTCTTGGTCAGTTGAGCATTTAAAATTGAGATATCACAGGTGAAAATGCTTTTCCATTAAATCATTCTGTGCATCTGATGAGGCATTGAGGGAATACATTGCTTCATTATGGCTCGACTTGCAAAATTTCTTCAGTAAATAAAAATTTCATTCAATCTAATTATGCAATGCTTCTAAATCTATATAATCTCATGTTTCAAATCACATATTTGCCTATCTACTATAATTTTCAAGTTCCCACACTTATTCTCTAATAATTGTGCATAATTTCATGTTGATTTATGCCCTTGCAGGGCAAAATACCAGAAGAACGTTGAAGCATACCATAACAAAAGCACTGGCATGAAGCCCAATATTGTTCCCAATTGCATACGAACTGAGAGCTACATGATCACTTTTGAAGTCGAGGAGGAGAAGTATATGAGCTTGCCAGCATGCTTGATTTTTGGATATTTTTCTAGCGAAAAATGAACAAGATTTTTTTTTGACCTTTTGTCCAAATTGAACTTGCATTTCTTTTTCAGGTTTCCGTTTTTCGGGAAAAAATATCTGTTGAAATTTGCGAATGACATCTCTGCTGAAAGCCACTGTTTGGTTCATTTCCCAAGCTTGATCAGGCAAGCTTTTATCCTTTTGACATACTATTCTAGTTGCTAGATGTCGAAGTCAACAATTGTCAACTTTCCTGTTAACACGTCATTTTGGAGTTCAGGCTTCTTTCTTTAGTAGTATGATCCTTCTTCCAGTATGACCAAGTTTCTAGAAATGTCGGAGTTTTCACCTCAATCTTCTTTTAGGTTTAGGTTTAGGTTTAATACTGTTACTAATGTAAGTTTCTAAAGTTTGTTTGGCTTTTTGTAGCTTGTAGTTTAATGGAGTTCTGGTTGTACTTTTTAGTTGGACTTCTAATGGTATGCTTTAAGTGTAACACCCCAAACCCGATACAGGCCCGTAGTGCTACACGCTGCAAGCCCAAAGGCCCGCAAGGCAACAATATCAATAACGCGCATCTCAAACAAAACAATTCAACATTAAATATATTTTAAATTTTAATTAATAAATACCACATTCAAATAACGGAGACGCAACTCCTCAAAACTAAGAGTTTTATTACAAATTCTGTGACAAAAGAAATAAACATCTTAACTAACTCCAGCTATCCATAACGTATCGACTAAGTGCTCAGCTTTCAACGAGGGGGCCTCTAAATATTTGTAACGGTGAGCGGTGAAGCCCAACAAGTGACAATCCTTACTACTTAGGTGGATCAAGTATAATTGCAAAACATTTTTTTTCTTTTCGAAATTGTTTTTGTTCGATAATAATAGTAAATATACTTTTTAAAACTAAAACAGATAATAACAAAACGAATTTTACATTCAAAATGATTTCAATGTAAATAATATATCTTTTAACCAATAACCTTAACAACTAAGGTTATAGTAGCCTGTAACACGACCCAAAAGTTTGATAACGTCAATGGTCACGCACCCTACTAAGGTACGTTCCCCGAATGGCATCTATAAGGTGTGCGCCTTAGTAGGTCCTATATTACCTCCGGAACTAAACGTAGTCACTAACGGGTTCTATACTTGGTCAGATTGAGGATTTCAAACTCAATATTATCGATATTCTAAACAATACTTTTTCACAGTTCAAAATCATATAATCTCATTTCACAGTTCGAAAATAAATACTTGATTTGAATTTTGAAATAGAAGAACATAACATTTTAATTTAAATGGAAACTTTAAATAAAATATAACAAATTTTGAAACCATACATTTAGGCATCCGAATAATTTTAAGGCATACATAAAAGTAACGATAATCTTAAAAACACTAAATAGTTCGGAAAACCACTTACCTCGATATTGCGAAATACGAAAATATTAGCCGAACAAATCCTAAATATAAATTTTAAAACAAATAAAATCATTAGGATACAATATCCTAATGTACTCACTCTTAATTCAAATCTGTGCACATAAATCTTAATTTTTAAATTAAAAGTTATGGTTAATTATTATCCTGATACTTTGGGATTAAAATAATAATAACAGTAAGAGCTAATAAATCTATTATTAATTTAAAGTACATGATTTTTACATATATAAAACACTACTAGCAGACTACTACTTATGTTTTTATCAATTTAAAGGACTGGACCATTAGCCAAGATGCAAAACGCCTCAATGATTAATACATATGTAGTCATGCCACAAATTGATCCATATTGCACAAAGACTCGTATATATATACACACACATACACGGCGAATGATCTATAGCATCTAGTTGCTATGAATCAAAAAGTGGCATATAGCATCTTAACCATCTGTTTGTTAAATGAAGGGCTGAGATTTGATTTAGGAACACGCTGTCCGCTAGACTTACTAGCGGACATAGTAATTGAATTGTTCAACCGATTTTGCCCACATTGATTGATTTTACTTTTAAGGAACCAAAATTGAAATTAAAAGTAAACTGAAAGTTTGATTTGATCGGTAGAAAACATAGGTAAAGTACTAAGGTCGCCGAAGACTCAGATCAGACCGGTCGGGGTCCCCACCTTATCCTTCAGTCTGCTGTCCATTCTCATCCCTTGCTCCCAGCTCACCCCCTCTTGCGGCCCACCCGTTCTCTGTATGGAGCTTCGGATCTGATCTGGTTGGTTTGGGCTTATTTGGGTTTGTTGTGAAGAGATGGCTGTTTTTGTTGGCTGATCTGTGGAGGTTCTACCCATTTTTATTCCTACCTCTGCTTTCCTTCCGGCCCACCCTACTCCTCCTTCCTTCCTCCCTCCTCCTCCTCCTTTCGGCCCACCATCCCTTCCTCTTCCTCTAGTCACCCCTTCAACCCTGCCTAGGTGCTGTTGCAGCCTTTTCGGCGACTGTAACGTGGACCTTTTTGAACATTCTTTTTCCGATCTGAGCTTTGCCAAGTCCGAGGGTTGCTAGATCGTGGGTCCTTCTTGTGCGATTAGTAGAGGGTATGGTTTTTGTGTGCGAGGGAAGTGGAGTCATGATCTGAAGTGGGGTTTTTTTGGGGTTAATGGTTTGGGGGATCTGGATCTTGAGTGGGATCTGCTGGTGGTGGCTTTGGCAGATGGGTCCTGCCGGAATCTGGGCTCCGGTTGTTGTCCTCGCCGGAATGGGGCTGTCTTTTGGTTCCTTTTTATGCTCTTTTTGTGAGGATGGAGTGTGTTTCTCGGGTGGTTCCTTTTTCATCCGTGTGGTTTTCTGATCTGAAGTATACTTCTATTGATGATCCTTTATTATTTCAGATTTGGATGTTAAACGTTTGATTTTTGGTTCCAATCATTTTGATCTATGGATTATGCTCTAGTTTTGATTTAGAATGATTTGGCGTTTTCTCTTTGGACTTGATTTGATGTAGTTCTTTGATATGGCTACTGCCGGATGGGTGTTTCCGGTTCCTGATCGGATTGCCGGTTTATGGCCAGAAGGTACTTGGCCGGAAATTTGTTTCAGTCCGTGCAGATTTGCTTGGGTGCAGCGATTCTTTTTGCCGGCGGTTTCTTGTCAGCGGTTTTGCTAGCCCTGTTTTGCAGCTGGTTTGGGCTGCCTCGTTGACTATGAATATCAGGGCCCACCTGGCTGTTTGGTTATAAATTTTCAGCTGATGTGCTTGGTTAATGCGCCCACGTGGGCTGTCTTGTACTGCTGATGATTTTGAATTTTTAAGGACCCACTAGTTTTGTGGTTCTTTGCTGTAACTAATCCATTGTTAGTGGTTTAGTTGTAATCGACTTTTGCCTCTTTTTATTTATAATTGGTCCGCTAGACATACTAGCGGATGGTGTTATTTCAAATTGGTCGTGCAGATGCTAAGTGGGGAAAGTGGGGGCATAAGCGTCCAGAAATTTTACTTAATACGTCCACTAGTAAGTCTAGCGGACAGCGTGTTCCTAAATCAAATCTCAGCCCTTCATTTAACAAACGGATGGTTAAGATGCTATATGCCATTTTTTGATCCATAGCAAATAGATGCTATGGATCATTCCCCTTTATATATGCATACCTTAAATGCAATACTAACATATATCTATATTTACGCATGCAATTAGTATCATGATCATATAATACATATTAATATACAAACTAATCTGAAGTCTTCTTCCAAAAGTTTTTCTTTTCTTTATCTTCTGTTTTTTTTCTCTGCCACCTATTGTCTCAACTTCTCCTTTACGTTTACATTCTCAAGCCCTCGGTAATATACATACTAAAAACTGAAGTCTTCTTCCAAAAGTTTTTCTTTTCTTTATCTTCTGTTTTTTTTTCTCTGCCGACTATTATCTCAACTTCTCCTTTACGTTTGCATTCTCAAACCCTCGGTAATATACATACTAACATGAAGTCTTCTTCCAAAAGTTTTTCTTTTCTTTATCTTCTGTTTTTTTTTTCTCTGCCGCCTATTATCTCAACTCCTCCTTTACGTTTGCATTTTCAAACCCTCGTTAATATTTTCCCAATCCCTGTGTTTTAAAAGATGAGAACAGATAGATATTAATTCAAATTTAAAAAATATAGTTGTCCCTTTGTTTTTTTTTTAAAATATAACACAAATCCTTAAATGTAGGATTTAGTTAACAGATGTCGTAATTTTCTTACTATTTAATTATTATTATTATTATAGAAAACCCGATTGATACATTAAGTCTCAGGAAGTGCTTTGTGTTATTACATACTGAGCAGTGAGATTAGTTCTCACAATATTCCTTTGTTGCCCTGTTGATTGGAGTATGTAAATTCTGTTTTCGCAATGCTTGAGGAGGCTTTTGTTTCCTCAGTCTTCAAGTGGTTTGTTCCAGAAATTCAACGGTTTGGAGGGAGCAAGAATGCTTTTAAGCAATCATGGCTATCCAAACCTCTTAGAGCATTCAACTTATCCCATGGGTACATGCCCCCCCCCTCTGCCGCACGCTCCAACAAAGATCTGTGCACCGGGCAAATCCAAGCATAAGCTCGGATGGTTACCCCATGGCGTTGGCTAGGTTTGATCGTGTTAACTCTCCCTTATTATGGTTGAGCACTTACCATTAAGTTAACCCCCTTAGGCTTGGGAGCAGGTATGTTAATAATGCCCTTTGGGTTGTGATTATACTTTTTTGTAACGCTTATGAACTGTACAAGATTCTGAATTTTTTAGAAAAAAAATGTTTACACTTGTTGAGGGATATAGTTGCTTTCCTGTCTCGTTGTGGTCCTCTTTCATATAGATGCTTTTTCTTGGCCTTTTGATTTTTATGCATATAGGAATCATAGAGCTGCTTATCTTTATAAGCGTTTTGTCTTTTGTTTATTTCCACTTATTACTCTCTTGAGGGTTGACTTTTGTGATATCCCGAGAAATCGGATAGTCTTGAAATTAGGCTTGAGGATTATTATTGAATAAAATGAAGATGTGTGTTTCATGGTTGTATTATGACCTAGATCATGTTTACATATTAGAATATATGAAGTAGGAGTTCGTTTAAGAAAATAAATTTTTTTAAAATACGAAAAAAAAACATTTCATAAAAACGCTAAATCACTATTCATAAAACGTAAAGTCAACTTTGGGAAAGTCAACAATTTCGGCTAACCGGATTAGTTAGGAAAGTTAACTAATGAGCAAACTAGATGTTAACTAGATGGTAAACTAAGTTTGGAGTAACCAAACTAATTGGGATCCGGTTAGGGTGTAGAGAAAGTAGGGATATTTTGGCTATTATGGAAATATGTAATACTTACAAACTTTTAAGTATTGATACTTGCTTTGAAGAGTTAATCACCAAATTGAGTTTTGCTAACTCTTGGTGTGTTGAGCAATGAAAGGAAAGACGTGACTTATTAATTTACTTGTGGTGTTTAAGTTGTTTTAAGAGGTGAGATGTGGCCTCATTTCTTGCTTGTGGTGTTGGCCACTTTAGTTGATTGTGGTTAGATGACCCTTATGCCCTAGGTCTTACTTGCCTTTAAATAGAAGTCTTATGACATGTTATTTTCCTTCACCAATTCACAAGAATTATAAGAGAGAACTATAGTAAAATTAATTGCTAATTGAAGGAAGGAGTTTAAGGTCTTTGCATAATCAAGAGTAGTAAAGCTTGCACTTCAAGAGGTAACAAAATCATGTTATAATTTTAGTTCATGTTCTTGAGTAGAATTCATGAAATAATGCATGTTTAGGTTTATGATTATGTAATTCAATGTTATTAAGTCATAAAAGATGAAAACTAGTTAATTAACTCAAGTGGTAACTAGTTAGAGAAATCGAAAGCATGAAATGAGAAACCCCTAATCTGAATTGCTATTGTAAAAATTATATAAAATCATATGTTTGGAATTTGGTTATGAAATCTAAAGCAAAGTTGTAGAGGGGGAAGTTACGAAGACATGGGCGAAAGAATCACTCAAAAATTCCTTAAAATGAATTAAATAGTGATCCAAGGTACTGCTGAAAATGGTTTTGCTAGTGAACAGTAATTAAGGGCTTTTTTGGAAATTTTGAGCTCGAGAATTTTTGGGGTGCGTGCTACCTATAGGGATATTTAGACCATGTTATACATACGTCACTGTCCAAAGATGAGCCAATTCCGAGTTGATATGAATTAGTTATGAATTAAACAAGTTTTGTAATCAATTATTATAAAAGATAAAATTATGAAATAAAATTCATAGTTAAGTTGAACTAGAGTAAGAGTCATGTGATGAGTAATTTGTATGTCAATCTCATAAATGATATAGGTTGATCGAGAAACGCAAAATTAGCGTAAACAGTAAAGGCGAAAAGGCAAGTTTTCTAAACTTACATAATACTATGTTATGCAAGTTTTCTATTCCCTATCTTGGGCAAGTTTTCTAACTATAGCAAGTTTCCTAATCTTGTACAATTGATTATTCTGTGCAAGTATTTTAATGTTGTGCAAGTTTTCTATCTCATTCGATTTATGTACTTACGCAAAGTGCAACAATGTGTTTTAAATTGTTGAATTTCATTTAATTCTTTCTTTGAATTATGAAGTTCATTATATATTGTGAAATGATTTATTGAAAAGAGTTATTTGCCATTTGATTCGGCTTAACTCGAGTATTGAGTTATTTCTTTGAGAATGATTATTGATGAAATATTGAATTGTAATAATTCTTTATTTAAGTTTAGTTTATTGTGCCAAATCAAATTGTTTTGGGGCGGAATCAGTATGTTAGTAACTGGGGTTAAATGATTTTTCAGTCACTATACTATATGTCAACTTATAGATGGATAATTGATTTTTTTTTTCTTACAGGCAACTCACTGTACTCAACTTTTCTAACAAAAAGTTAAAAAAACCGTTAAGCCATGTTGACTTTAACGGAAAATGCTACATCAGCTGTTGAATTGTCCAAAAAAAAAAGCTGTTGTGGCGTCCTTGTTTGACGTGACAGTGATTATGTGGATTTGGAGGAATTTTTTTATGAAGAAAATAATTTTTTTTAAAGTATAATATAAATTTAAAAAGTGTGCCAAAAAACAAGAATATAAATTTAAAATATATTTAATTATTTTTGTAATTAATATCAAATACATTTTTATTTATAATTAACCCATTTATAAAATAAAAAATCCAAAAATATGCTCATTAAAATCAAGGGGAATGTGAAATATATTTAGGGGGAAATGAAAGAAAATTATAACAAAATCAGAAAATATAGCAAAAAATACATGGTAGAAATTAAAAAATAAAAAGAGTTATTTAGTTGTTTTTGTAATTAATAGAAAATGTTTTTTTATATAATTAATAACAAATATAATTGAGGAAATTATAAAAATTATAAAATTAAAAATCTTTTCAAATTCGGACATTAAAATTATAATTGAGTCAATTTGGTGATTTTTTTTCTTTTCTAACTAGGATAAATAAATTTGTACTTTTACATGCAAATAATATTTATCAAAATTTTATCAAATAATTACAAATGATATATAAATTAATTTTAAGATGAATAGTATGTACAAATAATTTTTATTTTTATTTTATCAAATAATTTTTAAGAAATTATAAAATTAATTTATTGTTCATCTTAAAATTAATTTATATATCATTTGTAATTAATTTCACCTTTATGGGTTATTATCTACATTTATTTATCATTTGTAATTACTGTTCATGCAAATAATTTTTATCAAATAATTTTTGTTTGTAATTTTCAAATACTATTCATTTGTAATTTTCAAATACTGTTCATTTTCGTTTATCAAATACTGTTCATTTGTAATTTTCGTTTATGTATCATTTCATGTAATTATTCGTTAATAAATTATTTGATAAAAATTATTTACTGTTAATTTAAATTAAGGTAGGTATGTTCATATTTATTTAATTTAAAACAGAAAAACCGCATGGTAATTTACTATGTACAAATTAAGGCAGGCATGTTATAGTTATTAATTTACTGTTCATTTGTAAATAATTTGTTAATTAATTTACTGTTTATTAAATTACAAATTTATTTATCCTAGTTAGAAAAGAAAAAAAAATTATCACCAAATTGTCTCAATTATAATTTTAATGTCCGAATTTGAAAAGATTTTTAATTTTAAAAGATTTTTAATTTTATAATTTTTATAATTTCCTTAATTATATATGTTATTAATTATATAAAAAAACATTTTCTATTAATTACAAAAATAACTAAATAACTCTTTATTTTTTAATTTCTACCATGTATTTTTTGCTAAATTTTCTGATTTTATTATAATTTTCTTTCATTTCCCCCTAAATATATTTCACATTCCCCTTAATTTTAATTAGCATATTTTTGGATTTTTTATTTTATAAATGACTTAATTATAAATAAAAATGTATTTGATATTAATTACAAAAATAATTAAATATATTTTAAATTTATTTTCTTGTTTTTTTGGCACACTTTTTAAATTTTTATTAAACTTTAAAATATTTTTTTCATTTTCTTCATAAAATTTTTTCTCCAAATTCACATAATCATTGTCACGTCACACAAGGACGCCACATCAGCTTTTTTTTGGACAACTCAACAGCTGATGTGACATTTTTCGTTAAAGTCAACATGACTTTAACGGTTTTTTTAATTTTTTGTTAGAAAAGTTGAGTACAGTGAGTTGACTGTAAGAAAAAAAAGTTCAGTTATCCATCTGTAAGTTGACATATAGTACAATGACTGAAAAAACATTTAATCCTTAGTAACTGAGTTGAACAACCCTTATTTATGGAGGGAATTTATGATGTGTCGGGTAACCGACTCCTATATTGTTGAAAACGAAAGTTGTCAGTATAGAACGTGTTGTGCATAACATAAGATATTATTAGGTTGATCCCCTTATAATATCTATAGAGAGTTCTAAGTCTTTATGACTGACGAATGGAGAGTTCCAAGTCTTATAACCGACGAATAGTTCTTAGTTTAACAACCCTCAGTTTACTATTATGAACAATTGTTGATATCTTTTGTTAAGCTATTCATCCCTTTGAATCAAAGAAGTGTGAGTTCTCTTATGTGTTGTGTTAGACTTGTTGAACTATCTTATGCTCATTATTGCAAATAAAATCTTATTTGCAGTTGAGAAAAAATTATCAGCAGAATCTGACAGTAAAGAGAAAGTGAAAGAAGAATAGTTAGATCAAGAGAGATTATTATTGTTGTCTTTTTTCTTCATGTAATAGAACTTAAAGTAGTAATAACTTTGGAGATATGATTAAAAGAGTTGGGAATTATTATAAGAATGTATTGTTTGTGTACTGTACATTTAAGCTAATAGATGTATGAGTCATTTAACTATGCTAGATTAACATTATTGGCAATGTCTAAAAAGTTTTGTCGAAGAAAGGGGTTAGGTTATATAATTGCGCGCCAATAAGGAGAAATTCTTATCGGAACACCCCCTCTTTTCTGGGAACTGATTGATTGCTAATATTAAAAGTTTAGGATAGATAAATGGTGTTGAAGTTGAGAAGAAGGGTTTAGTGTTGGATTGGAGTATATGGATCACTCAAAAGAATGTAGTGTTGGAAAATTGCGTAATCAATGTATTAGAATAAGTCATGATTTAAATGACTTTGGTATGTAATAGAAAATTGTAAAGGATTCTGGAATAAGATTATGATGTTTAATTTTTAATTAAATGAGTTTTCACCAAGTTTATTGTTGGTGAATGTTAAAGAAGATGATGTTTAGTCAGCACCAGATCAGGGGTTGAAGGAAACCCGAATTTGGGGGCGTGACAACTTCTCCATCCTCACCCCAACGATTTTCTCAAAATTATTCTGTATTTTAATGTTTTTTAAAAAAAACTAACAATAGTTGGTACGTACATGACATCATGCATAATAGAAGTGACATTCTCTTTTGATTTCTTTTATGGGTTTCTCAGTTTGATTCTTCTGAAGTTCTGATAATCCATTTCTATTATATGTTTACCAGGTTGGCCAGAGAAGCTGGTCTTGAGTATGTGGAGATACAGAACTTGACAGATTTCTATGATGACAACAGGTTACTGGATTTCCCTTTCACATATAAATCCGTTTCTGAATTTTAGTTTCTATCCTTCGTATTCTTTTCTTTGCACCCTACTGAAGGTTTGATGAAAGTAGACAAATGGAATCATTTCTTATACTATAAATAATGGGGTTTCATTTCTTATATATTCTTCTAACTTTCATGCCTTTAAACTGAAACCAAACTGAAAGTTATTCAATCATTCTAACGACTGATGCTTTGAGGAGATCTTGGGTATTGTATGAAAAACAAGAGCTCAGAAATTCATAAATTCGTGAATACTTTTGTCCCTTGTACTTGAACTTAGACATACTGCTCACAGTTGCTTCTTATTTTGGTCTATGGCTTTGTGTAATTTTTTTTAAAAAAGAAAAAAATGGGGGGGGGGTATACATTGAAATTTATATTCGAAATAAACCTGCAGAGATACAACTTTTAGTTGGGACATTTGTTATTGACAAATGAAATCAACACTTGCGTAGATATCTCATGTACTCGATTGAACACATCATATTCAAGTAAGTTACAAGGGTTTCAAAATAGAAATATTATGACATGAATGTATTGAGTTCCCATTAAAAGGTTGGGCTTCTTAAAATTAGTCAAGGCTTGGTTTTTCTTCTCTTAAATGTCAAGCAGTTGGAAGCAGACACCACTTTATATAATTTTCTGTAAGATTCAAAAGAAAGCATGAATAATAGGTCACCTTATCAAGTACCTCACATACACAGTAAGTTCCTATGTCAGGATATCCAAAGCCAAGGTAAAAGATAGAAAGTCCAATCTAGTTATCCCACACCCATCCAATCTCTTTCTCCCATTTTATTAAACTAAGCTGCCCACTAGGTATATCCAACTGCTGAAGAAGGGTAAAAATATATTCTTTTGATAAGATTATTAACACTTCTAGTAAGAGCAAGAAACAAATATTCAGATGTTATTTTTATATGATATTCTTGAACCTTTTTGCTTCAATTAGCTTATTCTATTCATAGAGTTTTCATAATATTATTGTTATCCCAATTTAACCATATTCCTACTCTCTTTATTCTGTAACTTGCTGAATCCATGATTGACTAGCATATTACTTCAATTTACACAAACTTGTTTTACTTGCTACTAATATTCTTTTTGACATGTGAAGTAATTGAGACTAATGTCCAAAGACATTGCCTCTTTCATTTTATACATACTTATTATGGTGTTGACCCTGCCTGTTTATTAATAAAAATAAATCAAGAAGAAAAAAGCGCGATATTATCTCCCCTCTATCACTAACGTTATAGTTTTACTAAGAAACCTCAGTAACATAGTTTCAGTTAAGCAAGACTGACTTCCTTTCAACATCTACTTGGCTCTCAAAGAGCACAATTTGCAGGTATGCTGCTAGATGCTGGTCATAATCTTGTGGATTCCCGGGGGAGACTTCTACCTAGAACGTATGACATATTAGGTATTCCTTCTGTTTTCCATCTATGATGTTATAATTAAGTCAAACTTCTCTCATATTTATCTTTCTTTTGAAATCTCCTTTTGCAGGTCTATACACCACATTTATATTTCAAAAGCCTGACCCTGATATTGCCCCTCCACTCATGACCCCATTGTTGCACGATGGAAACCATAACCATGATGAGGCAAGTGTCTATAGCTGTAGGAAGCATAGGAAGAGGGTGTGCCCACTTGCCTAAAGTAGTTATTTTTTGGTCGTAACCGCTTACATAGGAAATTGTTCGAAGTTTGAAGCCAAGTAAAACTAATAATTGAAAGGAAGCAATACGAGTACTCACCTCATTGTAATTAGCTCACTTTATGCATTGGACCATTAAACTTTTATTTTATTTATTAATTAGTCACCTACATTAGGTAAGTACTTGTTTTGCACTTGATAGGCTATAATCTAGTTGCACGAAAGAAGTTTATCTTACTTCAGTATGCAAGGATCAGAACTTAATATTTCTCTATTTAGAGAGAATTGCCTAGTCTGCGCTTCCTAAATTTGCTTTTATCTTCATAATTTCTTAACTAAAGAGGTTAAAAATTACATTAGGTAGATCAAAAAGATTTGGGGAGTGAGTAGCTCTGTGCCTATCCAAGAATTTAACCTCATTGTAATCTACATGTAATGGGAAGGAATCTTACTACTTCAGAGATTTGGTTCTTTTAGAGATCTTAGGCCACTCCATATTAGGGAGTTCCCCACATATTTATCATCCATTGAAAATCTGCCAATCTACTATTTCTGGGCGAAGCCATGTCTTAGGCCGAGCCTGTGCGTAAAGCCTGGTCCGGGGTGGGGAGACTTAGTCCGACTGCGGTTGGGAAACTCCACATTATCAAAAGAAAAAAAAAGATGGACCTTGGTAGCCGAGATTTTTAGCAACTTTTCTCGATTGTGGCTATTCATTTTCCAATGGATGGCTGAGTTTGAGGTACTCCACAGTCCACAATGTGCAGTTTCTTAAGTACTTTAGAGGAGTTCAGTTCTTGGTGTACCATAGATTGGATGAATCACTGTAAAATTGAAACAAGTTACCCGCATGCCTTGCCAAAGGGGTTGCCTTCAACTAGTACTGATTCATTTGTGTTATGAAATATGTATGTTACATAAAAAATTGCAAGGGCAAAAATATGTAGGAATATCGACTATTTCTGATGAAATGAGTCAAGTAACCTATCAGAGAAGATCATTACCTGTTTAAGCTTGATACACTTTTCACCAGTTATTTCCAACAAACTTTGATAGTTTTTTGCACATTTGCATAGGATTCATCGTATTTAACATGGCATAGTTATTTAAAGCATTTTTGCTTAACCTCTGATGGTTCAAAGAAATGGCCAGCCAAAATATTGGCTTCTCGATTTGGTTTCTTTAGTCACACTGATAATTAGACATTGATTGTAATTTCAAGCATTATCAATGTCAAGGTCCTGTATAGTTGAAATATAGCCTTAGGGGGGAGAAATAACGGTGTAATATTGGGAGTAATGATAAGTAATAATATTAAAAAATGAGACTTTTTTGTGGGAAAGGGGTGTAATAATAATAAATAATGTATATTTACATATTAACTTATCAAATAATAATAATAGTAGTAGATATCAATAAATAAACTTGTATATGTAGATACTTGAATAACTTATTACTGACGAACAAGAAAAGGATGATAATGTATGGTAGAAGTAGGAGAAAAGGATTGATTTATAAATATTTAACTGCTTTTATTGTGTTTATGTACCTTTTATAGCATCTTAAAAACTTATTGTTCAATTATTATGCAATATAGCATTAGACAAGTCTATATTTTCATTTGGACAATGCTGTGTATATTATATGGTGTTTTTTGTTTATCTAATTCATCTTATTATTTAGATTGTGAAGCTCCTAACTAGCATAGTGATGCATATTGTTCTATACCATGCTGAGTCCAAAAAAAAAAAATTATCTTCCAACCGTCACTTTGAACCATGCGTCCAAGTGAACCATTGATGAGAAAATAGTCAGGTCCCGTGGACATTAAATAGTCACCCCTTGATCCAATTTCTGAGATTTACACCAAAACTTTCTTTTAACAAAATCCTCTTATTGCAATGAACAGTGTAATTTGTATTTACTATATACAAGACTGATTACCTTTATTTTATTGGTTCCTTTTGATGTTGTAGAGAGAATGGCAAGAAATTGGCGGTAGAGATGAAGAAAAAACTGTACAAACAGAGTCAACGATTGGACTGGGCAAGATAACCGAACAAAAGGGGATTTTAGGTCCTGGCCCTGCAGAATTACGTTTCACAGAAGCTCTATGACCTTGATCGAAACTTGGAAACAAAGGCGAGATAGAAACTAATTCTTTATTTGTTTTGTTAACAAGAAGATGGCTTTCCATTTCATTTATGGCTTTGTTGTACCATTGATTATAAAAAATTGCAAAGATATCCTCTGTAAATAACATAACATGAATTTATGTATTTTGGAAACTTGTACTTTGGCTCTGTTTCTAGTAGAACAATAACAGAGGGAAAATTGATTTATTTAGGTATGCATGCAGATTGCTGAATATGATTCCTTTTATAAGGGGAAGGGGAAGGGGAAGGGGGAGGGGGAGGGGGAGGGGGAGGGGGAGGGGGGGGGGGGAGTTAAATGTTGTGTAAATTTCTCCCGTAGTCTTTTTCATCTGAGTTACATATTCCTTTTATATTGCAATTATGTGCAAGTTTGGTTATCGTTTGGAAGTCTGAACACATTAAAATCTTGTTCGTCTAGTTGTAGTTTGTTCGAACGTAATTTATTCAACTCAGAAACACTGCCCAACGCTATGGTTGGGAGTTTTGGAGAGTAAAGGAATAGAAATAGGAAGTTGCTAGGTTCCTCTAAATAAAGTGGAAAAAGTTAATTTAATGAAATTTTTATTTAATCCCATCTTAGACTCGTGAGCTGTTGAATCTCATCCTACAGCTTTAGAAATAATTGCAATTTATCTTTTCTCGTCTTTCCTAATTCCCCAGTGGATAGTTCTTTTCTTCAAAACAAAGTTTCTTTGATCTGATTTGCCAAAATTTGATTTTCTCTCCCCAAATGTTCTACCCAGTGGTAAGAAATAAGAATGAGCAATATTGGAAAATCCTTCCATCACACCTATGACTTATCTTCTTTGTAATGTATCACATATATATTTACGGAACACAATAAAATTAGTAGCAAATATTTGTCATTGTCCACTAAATGAAATATTTATGCCGCTAAATGTTTCGTTGGGGGTGGTCCAATTAATAAGGGTTAAATGCACTTATGTCATTTTTCACTTGTGACCCTAACATTTAATGCTGATGTGTCACTAGAAAGGCTTGTATTTCATTGTATCTTATAATTTACTTCGTAAATAAATTCATGTATATACTTATTTCCCTCCAACTCACCCATATGTTTTCCCTCCAACTCCAATACTGTTTATTTCCCTCCATCCATTTCAGTCCAACACAACTTGTATTGACCATTCCTTATGTATCAAGTCTCATGGTGGAAAGAGAAAGAGAAAGAGAAAGAGAAAGAGAAAGGGAAAGGGAAAGAGGAGTAACAGAACATAAGAAATAAAAGAAGGTGCAGAGAAAAAGCATGCATGCCTGAAAATTCTATGATTTCAGTTTTGTGTCACTGTCATCTTCTGACTGAACTCAGGATATCTTGGACCGATAGAAATTCAGGTAGGAAATCCTACTACAACTGTTTAAAGCCCCTGAGTGTCATTGTCACACGATTATCCACGTGAGTTGAGAGGTTAAATAAAGCCGTCACATCATCCTTCTTTCCTCTTGGTATCCCATCCCTCAATAGCCCTGCCAAGGATTCAATTGCACCATCTACTTCTGCTATCCTTTTCTTATAGTCATGAACTGCAGAAAGACTGAACAATGTTACTGCAGCATTTTCCCTAGCTTCGGTTGTGTGCCCAAATCTCAGAACTTCAACAATTGATCCTAAACATCCTATTTCATCTACAATTCAGCTTTTATTCTTGTTATACATTGACAAGTTAAGCATAGCAGTTATTGAATTTTCTTGTGTTACAACATTGTGAGAGGAAAGTAGAGCCTTCAGATGAGGTATTGCCCCAACTTTTACAATATAAGCTTGGCTTTCTCTTCCAGTTTTTGCTAAGTAACGTATTTCTTGAGCAGCAACAGTTTTGGTGCCCTGTGACCCGTTTGCTAACTGTTGAATGAGAAGACGTGATGTTGCTCTGTTAGCTTCAACTACAGCCTTGCTTGCAGAAGGAGCTGCGAAAATTTTAGAAAACGATTCCGACTTCTCAAGTGGATCATAAGGAATTTCATAAGCAGAACACCACTGCATAATCAAATTCCGAAGAGCCCTATTGGGTACAATGATGCTGAGGTTATAGTCTTCAGCTAGACTACTAGAATTAACAGAGGGTAGTAGAGAAAGAAAATAGAGAAGAAAGGTTACATTACTTCATTTCTGTATTCTGCAGCCATAAGATACTTTATAGGCTTACTATAAGATACTTTATAGGCTTACTAGTACAAGATTCTAGATAATTCATCACAACTTATTGTTTCCCTTCTTGGCACTGATGTATCCTTCCTTAGCTTGCCTCCTTGACCTCCTCAGCCTATTTAGTGTGAATAGGTCCTCCAACTCAGCTTCCTCTTAAGTCCATTTGTTTGGCTATTTCTTTTTCCCTTAATTCCTCTTGGTCAGACATGTTCCAATTCCTTGTTAGTCTCTTGTTAGTCTCTACTGTGCTGGGATTGCTGTTGATTAAAGCCTTCAGCTGAAATGGCCTTGTTGTTTGTATCATACAAGTCGTGCGTGAAGAAGATTCTGTCTAGTCTTCGGACAAGTACAATGCCTTCCTCCATCCACCTAGTTATTGAAGATTTATGCATGTACAAATTATGATAGGGTCCGTCATCAAATCCAATGTGATTGGACAAGAAAATGTCAGGAGTTGACGAGTTTGTATAAGGAAACTAAATGTGCAGAAGAAAAGGAAACTTGCAGGAAATGAAATTAACAAAATGGAAATGGATTTCATTCAATCGATGCTCATACCCACTGATACTCTGCAATATATATGCCTGTAATCTAGCTATTCTGTTGAGACTAACTACTAACCCACTAGCAGGGTGACACGTGGACTAATAAAAAGAGTAAAATGCTGGAACGAAACAACTTAACAACTAAATACTAAACGACTGCGTTTAGTATTTCCAAACTTAATGTCCAAATTATTTTTCCCAGTTGTTGTTTACTTCTTCTATTCTTCAATCTTGACATTCCTCTTTTCTTGAGAATTTTCTTGCCCCCAAGGATTAAAGTTTGGAAACAGCTTACTGATTTGTTCCCATTCCTCCCAAAGGGCATCTTCTAGAATTTTATTGGACCATTGTACCAAAACCAAAGTGATAGGTCTATTGCCTCCTTTGATCACGTGTCCCAAGTATTCCACCCTTGACCGAGTAAAATTGCACTTGTTTTTCTTCACAAACAACTTGTTTTCTCTAAGTATGGTAAACACTTGCCTGAGATGTTTAAGGCGATCCTCAAAAATCTTACTGTATACCGGAATGTCATCAAAAAATACTAATACAAATCTCCTTACGTGTTGACTGAAATCCTCTTTTATTATACACTGAAGTGGTCGGGGCATTGGTTAGCCCAAATGGCATCACCATGAATTCATAATGTCCTTGATGTGTTTTAAATGCCGTTTTCTGAATGTCCTCATCCTTTACTGTGATATGATGGTACCTACTTCTCAAATTCAGCTCGTTGAAAATTTTGTTGCCCTTGAGCTCATCCAAGAGTTCTTCTATAACAAGTATGGGAAACTTATTCTTTATGGTAATGTTGTTCAAGGCTCTATAATCCACACAAAACCTCCGGGTGTGGTTCTTCTTTCTAATAGGAGGAAGGCCTTGAGGTTCCTGGAACAACTCCCCAAACTCCTCTACCAGCATTTTAATTTCTGTAGGAGGGTCTTGTTCCTTGGGGTTTTTATCATCGGTTGCTATTAGTTGAGCTAGGAAGTAGGTTTCATTTTTGGGATCCCAATTGAATTTGTCTTGTATTTGGACAACATAAAAGTGTGCCCCCTCCTCATGGTTTTCCAAGGTCAACCTTCTGCATTCCCAGTGTATTATGACCTTTCTTTCTTCAAAGTCAAAGATGATAGGGCCGACTGTTTTCATCCACTGCACTCCCAGGACAACATCATAACCCCTTAGTGGCATCATGTACATGGGGGCTTGGAACTCCCCTTGTCTCATCTTCCAAGTGAACCTTGGAATCAACTTGTTGCAATAGATGGTCTCCCCATTAGCAACCTTTACTTTTACTGGACTATAAGGCTCAGTGTTCAGTTGGCACATCTTGACCAAAGATTCTGAAATGAAATTATGTGTAGAGCCACTATCCATTAGCATGCTAATAGACTTGTTCTTCACCTGCCCTTGTAGCTTAATGGTGTGAATTCCATTGGTTCCAGTGATGGCATGAAGGGTGATGAGGACATGACATGCATGGATTCAAACAAGACTAAAGGGACGTGGGGATCAAGAAAGGCTAGAACAAAGAGGTTCAAACAAGGTCTCAATGGATTGATCCAAGATATTTGGACTGAAGCTAACGCAAGAAAATCCAAAGAGAATGTTAAAGAGCATGAGACACAAGTTTGGGTCAATTTGATACAAGCCCAAATTAAAGTCCAATCTCACAATTAAGGATAAAATCAATTCAGCAGCTATAAAAAAAATGTGTGGGCCGGATTACACAATTAAGGATATATAAAATCAATTCAACAGCTATAAAAAAAAAAGTGGGCCGGATTAGTTTTAATAATTAATTAATAGTCATGTGGGAAAATCAACATATAAGTGATTACATGGAACTTGAGTCTCACAGCAACGCCACGAAATTTGTTTTTTTTTTTTTGATTTATGCGAACGTTAGTCACGCGGCATGGATTGACAGCTTCCACGCGGCAATTATTTTTACATGCCAAATTGCAGATTTTTGATTTGTAGAATTTTATTGTAATTAGGATTTCTTTTTTTTAAATGGACTTCTATTAGGATTATAGTTTATTCCTATTAGGATTTGGATGATTTTGAGTAGTATAAATAGAGGTCCAAGTTATGTAATCAATATACATTATTATTATTCAATATATTTGTGAGTTTATTATCTACTTTTGGTTCTTTGAAGAATTCCTAAGAAATTAGTAGTTTCTTAGTTTTTTCTTTGAGATTCAATTTTAACTTATCATACAACAATTCATAGTTGTGTGTGGCGTCTTCTATCGCATCAATCGTCGATTGTACCGAGATTACCGCTTCAATATAAGCGAGGGGTCAAGGTGTCGTTGGTGTCCATTCAACGCAGATTTCCAAACGCGAGCAATTGTACCAAGATTCGTCTAAAGTATAGACGAGGGGTTAAGGAGTTGCAAGCAATTCATCCAACAACTGTGCTAGAAACGGTCCGGGCGACGACCACCTCATGCAAGCGTGCCGTGGAGTCTATCATTTGGTATCAAAGCCAAGCCTTTTTCTAGCGAGTTACCTATCTTTAATTTTCTGCCAAAATATATATTGCAAAAAAAATATAAAAAAAAAATTCAAATTATATTTCCATTGTGCTAACCAAATTTATAGCACACCATCAAATCATCAAATTTCAACCAAAAGTTCATACCGTTCTATCATCATCAATTCTGAAACGGAGCTACAATTTACAAATCTAAAGTATACAAGAGGAGTACAAGGCAATCGATCGGTGATTTTGTGATATTCTGATAGTTACACCATCTATAATTTTGTTTCGTGATAAGTAATTTTGAATTGATTAGTAAAACCAAGAATTTTGCTAAGGAATTCAATAAGAACCTATTAGAGAGAATATTTGAGGTAAAAGGCTTAGTGGTGAGATTAATCGAGGGTAAAAGCCAATTTATTGAGAGTATACACGAGTGCACCATTGATTCGAGCGAAATACGTAAGGGAGTGGTGAGAAAATTATTTTTTACTAACCCTTATTTTGCAGGAAATATGTCTAGCTCGAAAGATAAAGGAACTTATGAGGAACAACCCTCAACAGCTGAATTGAAATTCCAGATAGAAGCCATGCATAAAGAATGGGATCGAAGATTGAGAAAGACTATGGAGCAAATGAAAGAACAATTAGAAGAGATGAGGGTGTCTATGGCGGAGCTATCCCACAACACTAATGGGATACATAACAAGAAGAGGGAACAACAAACTGACGCAAGAAAGGAAGACCCTTACGACGAGGACAGCAGTGCAGCAGAAGATCGTGAATCTAATTTTTCACATCAAAGACACAGAGGTGCTAGGGAAAGAGGAGGTCGGTACAGAGAAGATGGCAATTTGGATAGCATAAAAATGAAGATTCTAGCTTTCCAAGGCACGGGTGATCCTGAGGCCTATTTGGATTGGGTAACCAAGATTGAGCGAATCCTTGACTGTCACAATTATTTCGACCTTAAGAAAGTCAAACTGGCCATTACAGAATTTTCTGGATATGCATTGATATGGTGGGATCGGTTGACAGCTAATCGGAGAAGGTGTGAATATCGACCGATTACAACTTGGGCAGAGATGAAAGCTATCATGAAAAAGAGGTTTGTACCAGCATACTATCAACGGGAGATCATTCGTAGTTTACAAACTCTTAAACAAGGGAGTCGAAGTGTGGATGAATATTACAGGGAGATGGAGATGTTGAAGGATCGGGCTAATGTGATTGAGGATAATGAAACAGCGATGGCTAGGTTCTCGGCAGGACTGAACTGGGAGATTGCAGACTTGGTTGAGCGGCAACATTATTTAGAGTTAGAAGAATTGGTCCATATGGCTACCAAGATAGAGAAACAACTCAAGAGGAGAGTAGGACAACGAGGACAATCTAATGCTAGTTCATCAGGAGACCTAATTTGGCAAAGTGAGAGGAAAGGACATTTGCGATCAAACCAAAGGTGGAACCAAAACAAGGATCAACTAGCCGAGAGATACAAGGTAAAAATGAACAACCTTCTTTTGGTCGTAATCGGGATATTGTATGCTTCAAGTGTCAAGGCAGGGGACATATTTCTAGCCAATGTCCAAATCAGAGAAAAATGTTGTTACTTGACAATGGAGATGTGGAGACCGAGGGGGAAGAGAGCGACACTGATTCTATGCCACCATTAGAGGAGATAGGGGAGGATGCGATACATGGTGAAATTCTAGTTACAAGAAGAGCACTTAGTACGCAGGTTAAGGAAGAGAGTAGTGAACAGCGGGAAAATCTATTCCATACTCGATGTCTTATGAATGGAAAAAGAGTGATGTGAGAAGAACTTTGATTTCTAAACAGCCTATAATTTTACTTCGGTATAAAGAGGCGCTTTTGAATACTAACGCTAATGATTATTTGCCTAGTGTTGTTTCATCTCTCTTACAGAAATTCAAAGATGTATTTCCCGAGGAACTTCCTCATGGACTACCACCTATTCGGGGAATTGAGCATCAAATTGATTTGGTTCCCGGTGCGACGATTCCAAACCACCCAGCTTATCGGAGTAATCCTGAGGAGACGAAGGAGTTACAAAGGCAAGTTGACGAGTTGATGGAAAAAGGATTCGTGAGAGAAAGTATGAGCCCGTGTGCAGTTCCGGTGATTCTAGTGCCGAAAAAGGATGGAAAATAGAGGATGTGCATCGATTGTCGAGCGGTAAATAACATTACGATAAAATATCGACATCCCATTCCTCGTTTAGATGACATATTAGATGAATTACATGGGTCTTGCATATTTTCAAAAATTGATTTAAAAAATGGTTATCATCAAATTAGAATACAAGAGGGTGATGAATGGAAAATAGCGTTTAAAACTAAATATGGTCTTTATGAGTGGTTGGTATTATCTTTTGGTTTAACTAATGCACCCAGCACTTTTATGAGATTAATGAACCATGTTTTGCGTCCATTCATTGGAAAATTTGTCGTAGTTTATTTTGATGATATCTTGATTTATAGCAAAAACTTGGAAGATCATGCATTGCATTTAAAATCTGTTTTAGATGTACTTAGGAAAGAAAAGTTATTTGCTAACATGGAAAAATGCACGTTTTGTTCGGATAGAATTGTTTTTCTTGGCTTTGTTGTGAGTGCACAAGGAGTCCAAGTTGATGCGGGAAAAGTACGTGCGATCCGAGATTGGCCGAGTCCAACCAATGTGAGTCAAGTACGAAGCTTTCATGGACTCGCAAGTTTCTACCGACGTTTTGTTCGAAATTTCAGTGATATTACAGCACCATTGACCGAGGTCATCAAGAAAAGTGTGGGCTTTAAGTGGGGTGATGAACAGGAAAAAGCATTTAATTTGATTAAGAATAAATTGACAAATGCTCCTTTACTTATTTTGCCTAACTTTGCTAAAACTTTTGAGATTGAGTGTGATGCTTCAGGTTTAGGGATTGGAGCTGTGTTGATGCAAGAAGGGAAACTAGTGGCGTATTTCAGTGAAAAATTGAGTGGGGTAGCTTTGAACTATCCTACATATGACAAAGAGATGTACGCTTTGGTTAGAGCTTTGAAGACATGGCAACATTACTTGTGGCCTAAGGAGTTTGTGATCCACACCGATCATGAATCATTGAAGTATTTGAAGGGCCAGCACAAGTTGAACAAGAGACATTCACGATGGATGGAATTTATCGAGACATTTCCATATGTTATTCGATATAAGCAAGGTAAGGAAAACGTCGTTGCTGATGCTTTATCTCGCAGGTATGTTTTATTAAATACTCTTGATACGAAATTGCTTGAGTTTGAACGAATTAAAGAGTTATATGATAATGACCTTGATTTCGGTGAAGAGTTTAAAACTTGTGAAAAGAATGTTGTGGGTAAATACTTTAGAATTGATGGATTCTTGTTTCGAGAAAATAAACTCTGTATTCCTGCATGTTCTTTGCGTGAGTTGTTGGTTAGGGAATCACATGGGGGCGGTTTAATGGGACATTTTGGTGTTGATAAAACTTTTGCTGTTTTAAAAGAACATTTTTATTGGCCTCATATGAAACGAGATGTGGAAAGAATATGTGATAGATGTATTACTTGTCGCCAAGCTAAATCTCGTGTTCAACCCCATGGATTGTATACACCATTGCCTATTCCTAATGAACCTTGGATTGATCTTTCTATGGACTTTGTGTTGGGTTTACCTAGGTCTAAGCATGGTTATGATTCAATATTTGTGGTCGTGGATAGATTTTCAAAAATGGCACATTTTATTCCATGTCATAAAACTGATGATGCATCTCATGTTGCTGATTTATTCTTTAGGGAGATTGTGCGTTTGCATGGTATGCCTAAAACTATTGTTTCTGATAGAGATACAAAGTTCTTAAGTTACTTTTGGAAGACTTTGTGGTGTAAATTGGGTACTAAACTGTTATTTTCTACTACTTGTCATCCACAAACTGACGGTCAAACTGAAGTAGTAAATAGGACTTTGTCGGCATTGTTACGGGCTATCATTAAAAAGAATATCAAGCAATGGGAAGAATGTTTACCACATGTTGAGTTTGCATATAACCGTTCTGTTCATTCTGCTACTAATTTTTCTCCATTTGAAATTGTATATGGTTTTAATCCTTTGACACCATTGGATTTATCACCGTTACCTGTTTCTGAATATACTAACATGGATGGAAAGAAAAAGGCTGATCTTGTTAAGCAGATTCATGAAAGAGCCAGACTAAACATTGAACGGAGGACGGAACAGTACATTAAGCACGCGAACAAGGGACGACATCAAGTGATATTTGAGCCCGAAGATTGGGTGTGGTTACATATGCGGAAAGAAAGATTCCATGTTCAACGATGATCGAAATTGCTTCCGAGGGGAGATGGTCCATTTCAAGTTCTCGATCGTATCAATGACAATGCCTATAAATTGGATTTGCCAGGTGAGTATAATGTTAGTGCTACATTTAACGTTACTGTTCTAAGTCTGTTTGATGTAGGTGACGATTTGAGGACAAATCCTTTTCAAGAGGAGAGGAATGATGAGGACATGACATGCATGGATTCAAATAAGACTAAAGGGACGTGGGGATCTAGCAAGGCTAGAACAAAGAGGTTCAAACAAGGTCTCAATGGATTGATCCAAGATATTTGGGCTGAAGCTAACGCAAGAAAATCCAAAGAGAATGTTAAAGAGCATGGGACACAAGTTTGGGTCAATTTGATACAAGCCCAAATTAAAGTCCAATCTCACAATTAAGGATAAAATCAATTCAGCAGCTATAAAAAAAATGTGTGGGCCGGATTACACAATTAAGGATATATAAAATCAATTCAGCAGCTATAAAAAAAATGTGGGCCGGATTAGTTTTAATAATTAATTAATAGTCATGTGGGAAAATCAACAAATAAGTGATTACATAGAACTTGAGTCTCACAGCAATGCCACGAAATTTGTTTTTTTTGATTTATGCGAACGTTGGTCACGCGGCATGGATTGACAGCTTCCACGCGGCAATTATTTTTACATGCCAAATTGCAGATTTTAGATTTGTAGAATTTTATTGTAATTAGGATTTCTTTTTTTAAATGGACTTCTATTAGGATTATAGTTTATTCCTATTAGGATTTGGATGATTTTGAGTAGTATAAATAGAGGTCCAAGTTATGTAATCAATATACATTATTATTATTCAATATATTTGTGAGTTTATTCTCTACTTTTGGTTCTTTGAAGAATTCCTAAGAAATTAGTAGTTTCTTAGTTTTTTCTTTGAGATTCAATTTTGACTTATCATACAACAATTCGTAGTTGTGTGTGGCGTCTTCTACCACATCAATCGTTGATTGTACCGAGATTACTGCTTCAATATAAGCGAGGGGTCAAGGTATCATTGGTGTCCATTCAACGCAGATTTCCAAACGCGAACAATTGTACCAAGATTACCGTTTAAAGTATAGACGAGGGGTTAAGGTGTTGCAAGCAATTCATCCAACAACTGTGCTAGAAACGGTCCGGGCAACGACCACCTCACGCAAGCGTGCCGTGGAGTCTATTAAAGGGATACTCCATATTCACTTTCTTCCTGTAATTTCTCTTCCTCCTCTTCTTGAACTATCACTGCCATTTCTGACATTGACTCCTCTGCTGATTGACATGGTTCCCCTTCCTCTTCTATAAACATGATGTAAATCTGTTTATTCTTGCACTTGTGTTCAAGGGTGTATACTTCATCATAGTGGTAGCATAACCCTTTGTCCCTTTTGGCAGTCATTTCTGTCACAGTGAGTCTCTTAACAGGATAAGATTTATGTGGACCACCTCCCTTGTTGGTACTTTGATGATCCTTTAATGTAGGAATTGACAGCCTATATGAGTCGGTTGAACTGCCATACACAACCCTGGATGTATTATGTTAACTTTTGTCCAGATATTCTAAATGTACCTCTAAACATCTTGCTTGGTTAATAGCATCCTTGAGAGTAGATGGTCTGTTTATATAGAGAACAGTGGGTATATCTTCCTTTAGTTTCTTTAAGTGACCAACAACATAGTCAGCAATACCATCAACCTTAAAGAATTTTTTATTTCCCTTCTTCTTCAATTTATTTTTCTTCCCCTTTTCACTAACCAATTCCTTCATACTTTTTCTGCTACTGCTCGTAACAGTTCCCGTGGAGACCTCCTTCTCAAGATTGTGTGTTTCAGCTAAAGTGACTCCACCAGTATCAGTCTTAGCTATGTGTTTTGCCTTTACTTTAATACTAATTGCAACATCGATTTTTGTAGTGTCACCTTCACATGAACAATACTCAGCCAGAGATTTTACCCCACCAGACCTCACGCTACCCTTACTATGATTGATGCCAGATTGAAGAATATTGATCAAAATATGAAAATTTAACCCTGGAAATTTAATCAACAGTGACAAATCTCCAGGATAAATTCCAAAATTTAAACCCATTCTTAACCAGTAATTCCAACGATCAAAATCATACCTCAACTGTTTTCCAAAATTTACATACTCCACCATTGCTTGTAGAAGACTGAATTCGTGGATGATTTCGGTAATAACCAACGACTTATGTCTAACTAATTGTTCATCCTCCACAAATTCATGTCTAACGATTTGATCTGTAGCATTGATTTGTTCAAGCATTTCGGTAAACAGGTTGTGTATAAGTTTGGAATAACTATTTTCTAAACTTTTTGTTTCAGGCCTTTCAACAAACACCTGATGCTCAACCTTAAGACCTTGAAACCTTCTATATATCTTTGCAACAAAGTCTTCCCAACAGTCCGGAGTCCATGTGTCCAGAAACTTTTCTTCAACATACTAATAATACCATTCCAGTTCTTCTCCCTTAAAATCCTGCATTACATATTGAATCATATCTACTTCAGTCATAGGATTCACTTTGAAAAATTCTCCATAGCCCTGAATAAATCCATAAGGATCACTGCCGGAGAAAATAATACTGTAATCTTGCATTGCTAGAACTTCACCCGATCGGTCACAGGAAAGATGGCTCCCATGAATGGGAAAGGTTGGTGCCAGGGTTTGGGGAATTTCAGTATAAGAAAGCCATGAAAATGGTGTAACACTACTGGGTGGATACCTTGAATCGATCATAGCAGGGGAACTAAAATTTATTAGTCGAGTATAAGGTTCATTTGTTGAAGAGTTTATAGGTGTAAGGTTATAGGGTAACAAATAAGTAGGTATATAGGGTTTACTAGTATTCTCATTAATAACTGAAGTGAAGCAGGGAACTGATGAAGGTGTATGGTTTTGAATCAGTGTGGGTGATCGCGCGATGTTTGAGTTATTGAAACTCTGAGTAGTAATAATACTAGCATGATGAGTACTTACTTCCATGGGTCGAGTTTTTTCGGATCCAGAACTATGAACAGCTTCCAGTACCTAAGTGATTCTCTTGACCAACTCTTCATTAGAGGACTGGATCTTCTAATTTAAATTGGAGATTTGTTCTTCTACCGAACCAAATTGGTTCTTAGTGTGCTCAAAATTCCTGTTCACCTGATTCTGAATTTGCCCCATCCGATCTTCAATGGTCCTCAGATATTTTTCAAGCTTTTGTAAGCTGATTTTGGTGGTGGATTCTGCCATAATCTCGGCCCAGTGACTGCTCTGATACCAATTTGTCAGGAGTTGACGAGTTTGTATAAGGAAACTAAATGTGCAGAAGAAAAGGAAACTTGCAGGAAACGAAATTAACAAAATGGAAATGGATTTCATTCAATTGATGCTTATACCCACTGATACTCTGCAATATATATGCATGTAATCTAGCTATTCTGTTGAGACTAACTACTGACCCACTAGCAGGTTGACACGCGGACTAATAAAAAGAGTAAAATGCTGGAGCAAAACAACTTAACAACTAAATACTAAACGACTGCGTTTAGTATTTCCAAACTTAATGTCCAAATTATTTTTCCTAGTTATTGTTTACTTCTTCTGTTCTTCAATCTTGACAGAAAATTCCTTTAGAATTGAAACAAACGTTTTTGCAATTTCTTCACTTATCAAGCCTTTCTTGGCTTTCTCGTGTTTCTCAAGTCCCAGCGCGACCTCATCATTCTCAAAACCAAACAGCAAGAACAGACAGTACCTAGCCAGTGCCACAAAACCATTTAGAACAGAAGCCGTAGGCTCTACATCCCCTTCCTGATTAACAATTTACTCTTCCAAGAACTCAATTTCAAACTTAAAACTATTGATATCTAAAATTCGCAATCTTTCCAAAAAAAAAAACAATACAATTCCACCGTATAATGAATCCGACCATTCTCAAATTCATTCAGGAATGAAAAGAATTTGAACCTTAGCAACGCATCCTATTTATCAATCAACAACTTCGCCTTTCTAGATTGCTTTTGTAATAATTCAATCTGTTCCCTCACGTCTGCGCTCAAGTTCAATTCTCCAAATGGAAAAAAATCCAAAAGGGTAGATATTTCAGGATTCAAATCATGAAAATACCAGAAATAAATGGTTTTGAAGCAAAAGCCACAACTTACTCGACTTTGAGCAATAATCAAGTACAGTTTTGCATATATACAACAATACAAAGATCTCTTTATAGCAAAGCATCGCTAACGACGACGAATTTGACCCTGTATCACAAACCTCATTTTTTAGAACCCCAGATCGCGAATTCATCCGCGAACCAGGAAAAAATTGCAGCTGAAGCCATTAAAACTCCAAATTCCTCTTAATCAAATTTCGATAATAAAAAACTCTGCAATTTTTGCACAACAACTAATGATTTTGGGATTGTTCAAAAGGGTTCTTGTTAATTTATGGTGGCTATAAATACAAGTATTTGGTTTCGTGTAAATTAGGGTTTTTATTGTTTTTTCAAGGTTTCGTGTAAATGAATTTTCTAAGCTCGATCTAGGCCCGGTATGGTTAAAGGTTGGTTTTAGTTTTCAAAATATGATTATGGTTTCATTTAAGAACTAAAAACATATTAACTATTTTAATATGGGTTATGTGGATTGGAACCATATGGTTATGGTTAAAAACCATATTAACCCTATTAACCATTTTAAGATGTTTTGACTTTTAAACAAAATTTTAAAAAAATGAAATTAATATATACTATAGATAGAGAGACGAATATAAGGGGTGGGTAGGTGGGGTGGGGTGGGGTAGGGGTGGGTAGGTGGGGTGAGTAAGGGTGGAGGGTGGGTGGTGTATACATAATCGCTTAATATTAAATTTTTTTAGGAGTGGTGGGGGTAGGGGGTGGGGGGTAGCGGTAGGGGGTGGGGGTAGGGGGTGGATGGTGGGATGGGGGTGGGAGGTGGGGTGGGTGGTAGGGTGGTGGGGTGGGGGTAGGGGGTAAGGGGTGTATACATAATCACATAATATTTTTTTTTGTAGGGTGTGGTGGTTGAGCTTCTTGAATATGTAAATATGGGTGGAAAGAACTTTTGATTTGGATTTGGAATAAAATATGGGTCGAAAAATGGTTAACCAGGTTGGAACTATATTTGTTTTTAAAAATATGGTTCCAAACTTTAACCAACCCAAATAAATAAAAATAGTTCACCAACCCATTTGGTTCCAGTTAATATAGGTTGACCCGACAGTTAACCAACTATATTTCCAGGTCTAGCTCGATCAGACCTAGAAATTATAAGGAATTGAAATCTTGATTCAGTTCTTAGCTCAGTCAATATACTAAAACAAGAGGAAGAAGAATTAATTAAGAATGAAGAATAGCAAGATCAGAAGGAAAAGAGACTGGACATTGGAGAGAGACAAAGAGTAACAATTTTATTCATGCCTTCAACTGAGTACAACTAGGTCTTCTTACACAAAGGAAAAGAACACAACAATAATCGACTCAATTTAGCCTAACAATCTAACATATTACTGCTAAACCATATTATTAAAGCAAAAGACTATTATAGCCTTAGTGACTCACTAGACTTTCTAAATGTAACCAACACTTCCTTATAATACCTTCCCCTAACAAATTCCTTGTCCTCAAGGAAGAAAATGTGGGAACCGGGCATGAACATCAGACCAAAGCTCCCAAGTAGCTTCAGAAGGAAGAGTATTAGACCACTGAATTAAAACTTCTGCAACTGGTGCATTATTCCTCTTCACCAACCTTCGAGCAAGGACTGCTAGAGGCTCAACCACAAACTGCCCATGAACATCTACTGAAGGCAAAACTTGTGAAACTGTTGCAGCTGTACCGATTTTCTTTTTAAGCATTGAAACATGGAAAACATGATGTATCTTAGCATGTACTGGAAGAAGTAATTTGTAAGCAACATGACCAATTCTTTCAATCACCTGAAATGGCTCGTAGTACTTAGAATCCAACTTAGAATATCTAGACTGAGTCATAAAAAGTTGTTTGTATGGTCTAATTCTTAAGTAAACCATATCTCTAACATTAAAACTTCTTTGCTGCCTATGGGCATCGGCATAAGTCTTAATTCTATTCTGAGCTTGAATCAAATTATGTTTCAACAACTGTAACAATTGATTCCGAACAGCACTAAACTGTTTAGCAGTAGGATCAGAAATTTGGCCAAACTGGTGGAAAGAGATGAGGAGCTGTATAACCATACAAGGCCTGAAATGGGGTTAGCTGTGCACCACTGTGATAGTGGGTATTGTACCACCATTCAGCCAGAGAGAACCACTCACCCCAAGACTTTGGTAGTTGGCTTCACATACGTCTCAAATAAGCTTCTAAACATTGATTTAATCTCTTAGATTGGCCATCACTTTGAGGGTGATAAGCTGTGCTGAGCTTTAACTGAGTTCCCAAAGACTTGAACAAATATTGCCAAAAATGCCCAATAAAAATCCTATCTCTGTCTAAAATTATAGATGTAGGCAGCCCATGTAATTTATGTACATGAGTCATAAACACATCTGCGACATCTATAACAGAATAAGGATGCTTCAAACCCAAAAAAATGAGCGTACTTGGTAAGTCTATCAATCACTACCAAAATTGAATTATATCCATGGGAATTAGGGAGTCCCTCAATAAAATCCATGGCAATATCCTTTCAAGGTGTATCAGGAAAAGGTAAAGGCTGCAGCAACCCAGGTGTAGCACTGGTCTCATGTTTGTTTAACTGACAAACTTCACGCTCTCTAACAAAAGAGATAACATCAGACCTTAAAGTAGGCCAATAGAAATACTGAGATATTCTTTCAAAAGTTCCTCTCCTCCCAGAATGACCTCCCACAGGAGAACAATGAAATTCTTGTAAAAGCTTCACTTTTAGTGTAGTAGAGTTCCCTACTACCAACTTCCCTTTATACCTCAATCTGCCATTAATAAAAGAATAATCATAAACGGAGTGGGAATCTACAACTAACTGAGAAATAATTTGTTGTAGTTCTGCATCCGCAGCCCATGTAGTAGTCAATTCTTGAATCCATTGAGGAGTGACTATAGAAAGAGCTAAATAATATAAGCTCTCAGTTTTCAAATCAGAAGTATAACTCTGATGCAATCTAGATAATCCATCTGCAACTATATTTTCCTTCCCCTTCTTATAACATATTTCATAATCCATTCCCATCAACTTAATAATCCACCTTTGTTGATTAACAGTAGTAATTTGTTGATCCAATAAGTACTTTAAACTTTGGTGGTCAGTCCTAATGACGAACTTTGTTCCCAACAAATAATGCCTCCACCTTTGCACAGAATACACCACAACCATCAATTCTTTCTCATAAGTAGACAAACCTAAATTCCTTGTAGCAATAACTTTACTAAGATAAGCTTTAGGCCTGTCATTTTACATCAGCACAGCCCCAATACCTGTTCCACAAGCATCAGTTTCCAAGACAAAAGGAAGGGTGAAATCATGCATTGCTAAAGTAGGAGCAGCTACCATAGCTTGCTTTAGCTGAAGGAAAGCTGTCTCAGATTCAGGAGTCCAAATAAATTAATTTTTCTTAAGCATATCAGTGAGAGGCTTGCTTATCAATCCATAATGTCTGATGAACTTCCTATAATATCCTGTCAAGCCTAAAAACCCCCTCAACCCCTTGATACTAACAGGTTTAGGCCATTGAAGCATGCAATCTATTTTCTCAGGATCTGTAGAAACACTCTCAGGAGTGATGACATGTCCAAGGTATTGAATCCTTTGAGTGGCAAAAGCACACTTGGACATTTTTGCATACTGATCATGTTGCCTTAACAACCCCAAAGTCACCTCTGTGAGTTGTAAATGAGAATCATAAGTATGACTGTAAACCAAAATGTCATAAAAAAAACTAGGATGAACTTCCTCAAATAAGAAGCAAACACAGTATTCATGAGGCTTTGGAAAGTAGATGGGGGCATTTGTTAACCTAAAAGGCATTACTTCAAACTCATAATGGCCAGTATGGGTTCTAAAAGCAGTTTTAGGTATATCAAGAGGATGAACCCTTATCTGATGATACCTAGACCTTAAATCAAGTTTAGAATACCACTTAGCACCATGAAGTTCATCCAACAATTCATCTATGGCAGGTATGAGAAATTTGTCCTTGATAATCACATCATTTAGAGCCCTATAATCAATACACATTCTCTATGTGTTATCATGCTTCTTCACCAACAACACTGGAAAAGCAAATGGGCTACTACTATTTTGAATGACCCCAGACTGAAGTAAATCAGTAACAATCTTCTCCATCTCCGTTTTCTGAACATATGGATATCTATAGGGCCTTAAATTGTTAGGCTAACTTCCTTCTTTTAAATTGATATGTTGATCATATGCCCTTTCAGGAGGTAGTCCCTTTGGTTCTGCAAAAACATGAGAAAAGGACTCCAATAATCTCAGAAGCTTAAGACACTCAAAATTCTATAAACTGCAATCCTTACACTCTGAAATCCCATACAAATAACCAAAAAACCCATGTGTTGAAGTCTGAAAGGTCTTTGTAAATTCTCCTAAATCCATAAGTTGGACTATAGGAGTAACATTCATACTGTCTCTTTGCACGATCACTAATTTTCCTTCGTGATTAAACTGGAACTGCAGCTTATTAAAGTCAAAAGTTACTGGACTTATAGTTTTTAACCACTGAACCCCAAGTAATGCATCCACCCCTCCTAATGGTAAAATCCTCATGTTAGTGTGGTACTCTTTTCCTTGCATTTGCCACCTAAACTCAGGACAGACTTGGTTGCTATGCAGTTTAAACCCATCAGCCACAGAGACAACCACTGCCTTAGCATTATTTTTAATTATGATCTTAAGTCTTTTTGCTGCTTGTGGATCTAAAAAATTACCAGTACTTCCACTGTCAATTAAGAAACTAACTGGTTCTTGATTCACTAGAACTTGCACCTTAACAGTTCTATCAGTATTATGACCTAATAAAGCGTGTAAGGTTATTTGTACATTATTGGCTTGATCTTCCTGAACCAGTTTGTATAATTCCCTTTTTCCAAGTGGTTCTGGTTTATACACAATCTGTTCCTCTTGGTCCACACCAGTTTCATCTTCCACAGAAGGCACCATCATAAACAAATATGGTTGTTTACAAACATGAACAACCACAAAAGGTTCATCATAGGAAAAACATAATCCTTTCCTCCTCTTTTCCATGATCTGTTCCCTAGTTAAGTTCCTAATGGGTAGGAGTTTTTTTGTTTCAGGCACACATACTTCTGCCTTATTCTCTACCACATGAGCACCACTATTTCCTCCCACATTATAAACCCCTTTCTACATTCCAGAAACTGCAGAACTGCTCTTATTAATCAAATTTCCAGCAGTAGTTTTAAAAGCAGATCTACTCCTTTTAATCCATGCTTCTAATTTAGCTTTTTCCACTCATGCCAATCGAATTGCTTCCTTTAGAGTCTTAAACCCCAATTCTTGTATTCCCAACTGAATCTCCTTTCTCAAACCACCAACAAAACAATCAATAAAGAATTCCTCATTTAGTTGTGGATTTTTAATCATAGCCCAGCCTTTAAGCTCTTCAAACATTCTAATGTAATGATCAACAGTACTAGTTTGCTGCAATTTCTTAAGCTCAGCTACAGGATTGATTTTAGCTTCTGGACTAAATCGAGCCAATAACTCCTCAATCAGGTCCTTCCAGGTCAAATTAACTATACTTTCTACAAAACTTCAGTACCAGATCTCAGTTTCTCCTTCAAGATGCATAGTAGCCAAATATAATTTTTGATTCTCAGCGACATTATGACGTGAAAACAATTTATTACATTTCCTTATCCACGACCTAGGATCATTTCCATGAAATTTAGGGAATTCAAGTTTAATTGTTCTGAAAATTCCCTCACCATTAGTAACAGGAAGAGTTCCTCCTTCATAAGCACCTAGGATTGATCCAGACATGTTTGGATTAAAGGATGAATAGTTACTACCTGAAGATTGTCCGTCCTTAACAAAAAAAGAAGTCGATCCTTGTTTCTGGCCCTGAGCTGACATTATTGCTTTAAAACCTTTCAACATATGTTCCAATTTCTCATCAAATCCTTTCTTCAGTAGCTTCATCAATGAATGCAGCTCGCTTTGCAATTCCTGCAGATTACTCTCAAGGTTAGTCAATCTTTGATTGTTCATTGCCATCACCGCAAAATTGTCACGGCTTTGATACCAAATTGTAAGGAACTGAAATCTGGATTCAGTTCTTAGCTCAGTCAATGTACTAAAACAAGAGGAAGAAGAATTAACTAAGAATGAAGAATAGCAAGATTAGAAGGAAAAGAGACTGGACATTACAGAGAGACAAAGAGTAACAATTCCATTCATGCCTTCAACTGAGTATAGCTAGGTCTTCTTATACAAAGGAAAAGAACACAACAATAACCGACTCAATTTAGCCTAACAATCTAATAGATTACTGCTAAACCATATTATTAAAGCAAAAAACTATTATACCCTTAGTGACTCACTGGACTTTCTAAATGTAACCAACACTTCCTTATAGAAACTCACAAATTTTCGTTCTTTTACATACAACCCTAGCTTTTTACCGAATTTTGTTTTGAAATTTTGCTGCAGTAAATGATTTTTAGTGGCGTAAATGGCCCTATTAATACAAATGTATTTAATAAATAATCTGTATATTGTAATCACTCAAACCGTATACAATAGTCTACTTGTAGTATTCTAATATAAGATTTTAAACATTAAAATCACAAGTGTAAAAAGAGTCGCACTTCCAGAGACATAATTGTATTTAACCTAATTATTATTCACCCACCTATGGATGTCCTCAAGAGAGGGTAAAACTCTTGGAACACTAGTCTCATTGGCCATTTTGTTCATTCCAAGCTTCCCTACAAAGTAGTAGAGCAAGCTGTGATGCGCATGAGGGGTAATTATAGTTTTCTAAAAGTCCTGCTCCATGAGAAGGGCTATTATATCTTCAAGTTCAAAAACTCGGTTGATAAGGACAATGTGTAAGATTACAGAAACAAGATCAAAACATACAATTTCTTTGTAAAAATAACATAAGGATGCAAAATAACAATTTAAAATTTTATACAATCTCAATGTATAACTTTATGAAACATCATTAATTGAGGAAGGATAAAGATATACCTTTGAAGATAATCAACGCTTTGATGTAGACTTCAAATTCCAATCATTCCTCCTTCACGATCTCTCCAATCCACGGATCACACGTTCGTCACAAAAGTTTATGCAATGATCTAAGAGGTATCCACCAAGAGCAACATATTGAAGATGTGATTTTAGATTTTACTAGATCTTGGGTGACTAATCTTAATTCTCTCTATCCAAACATCTTAGGGTTTTGAGAATGCTTGCAAGAGAGATGTAAGTTGCAAAAATTGATTAGTCTATCCTACAATAAGACTGCTCTTATTTATAGACTAACCTAATTCCTTAACCTTTGAAGAGTTAGGGTTTAAATTTAATTTCCAATCTAATTAGGAAATAAATAAATAATAATAATAAGACTCATTTTATTTATTTATTTATAATTTAGTATTTCTCCAAATACTTAATTATAAATATCAGAATTTCTCTAAATACCATATTATTATTTTTAGTCAATTTAATAATAATAATAACAACAATAATAATAATAATAATAATAATAATAATAATAATAATAATAATAATAATAATAATAATAATAATAATAATAATAAGATAACGTTGTTTGCTCATTGGATGATAACGATTGATCTCATGATCATTTGTGTGGAGACACTAAAATATGTAAGTGTATTGGAGAACAAGTTCACTAAACGTGGCTCGCTAAGTAATACCTAATGGAGTACTTGCATGTCAATAGGAATTACTGTAGTGATAGTAGTAAAAGTGTTACTTAGACTTGAGATTATCATAATATCTTGTGTATGATGATTATTCTTTGACATATTCCTTAAGACCCTTAGGGTATATCAAATGGTATGCTTGGGTGTCATAAATTGTACATGGAGATAATAAATTGTAATACCCCAACTTTTTATGAATAAAGATTTAATTTTCTCTAAATATTATTTTGAATAATAAGGTGTTGATTTGATATAATGTTGTAGTTATGGGTGATATGTGCAAATTTTGAAAAGTAAGCAAGTGGTCATAAAATATTTGTTTGGTCGGGGAATATACGTACGACGGTACAATCATTGGTGGACCACATAACGAAATAACTGTCAGATATAGAAAGTGATAGAAATAATCTTTTTTTTATAAAAATAACGGCAAAATTTTTACTGTTAACTGTTGAAATACCCAGTGATAAAAGTACAGTAATACGCGTGGGTACACAGTAGCTGTGACGCCCCCAAAATAGGTATATATCACCCATTCTAAGTCGCCAAATACATGGTACAGAAACAAATACAACTTCATTAATACAATTATCGTGTAAAATATGACAACACATATACTGTGAGTTTAGATACAAATATTGTCTAATAGATAGTATTCAAACTCAAAAGGAGTCCTCATTACAATTATTGATACACTATTTTACAAAAATAGTGAGGATTGCTAAAATAACTTTCTAGAACCATCACTCAATACCCCGACTAGTTCTTGCTATATTCTCACCTCCTGAGAAGAAAAATGGAACAAAAAGGAAAAGGTTGAGCTCACCTAGTCCAGTAAAGAATATTATGACTAAGATAATGAACAACAATTTATCGTTAGCCTTTAACAAATTAGATAAAATATAATGGACAACCAGTTTTAGATCAATATTCATAGCGAAAAATAATAATTCATTAGAAGAGTTAAGTAGAGAATGAAATCTAATATTATCTATGAATTTTAAAAGTCCATCATCAATATTTATCTCTGTAACATCAATCAATATACATCTTGAATCAAAAATTCATATTTGCACTACAGGCCAAAGATATTCATTTGTATCACCAGTTGGTCATGTTCATCTCAACACCTGTTCATCTTTGCACTATGGCCAAAGATAGTCATCAGTTAAGCATTCATCTTTGCACTACAGGCCAAAGATATACAATTATATCATCATTTAGGGCTGAGGATGATGAAAAATATTTTAAAGAAACGAATCCAGTGGGATAAAAGGACAAAGATTAGGGATTCGTACTTTAGATAATCCAAATTCAAAAACGCTCCATAATAAACCATAATGGAGTAAAATTCAAGAATGCAGATCAAAACATGATACAATCAAAGATAGTAACCATAATAGACATCTTGGACAAAGAAAAGAAAATTTCATTTTTCTGTGAATAGTATCATATTCGTGAATAGTGCCGTATACGTGAATAGTGTCGTATATGTGAATAGTTACCCTGACACAAAAAGGTAGAAATTCCACAATAAAATTCATATCAATATTTCGGCATAATGATATTGAAGAAAATAATATCATTTACGAAGAAAATAACATCCCTTACCTCAAAAGAACAGTACTTCCGACTGAAATATCAAGTATAAGGCTGAAAGAAACTTGCACTGAATAGAAACTCATAAAATATTTAAATACTCATAAAATACGCTCGATAATATATAGAGAGAAAGCTTATGATTCTTGAGTAATTTTCAATTCTAACTAAGCACCCTATTTATAGGAAAATGCTTAGATCGCCATAGCAGACTAACCTGCTACTTGATGACTTTACCTGCTACTATTCACGCCCACCACTTTTGAAATAAAATTTCAACACATTTCTCACCAACCAAAAATGGGGCCCACCATATTTTTAATAAAAATATTTATTTTTAAAACTTCAATAATTCATAATAAATAGCCCTTTTATTAGAAAAATAAAAATTTTATGTCCATTCCATAGGAAATCGAATTCTCTACAACTTTGTAGATTTAAGGTTTTCCAAATTCCAAACGAAAAATAACCGAAATCCATAAACGGATGATTTTTAATACTTCTATTCCGACAAAATACTGATAAAACACCTCAGCATTAATTCCTTCATTTATATCCACACAAAATATATATTTCCCTATCCATCATTTATATCTACATAAAATAAATATTTCCTTATCATATAAATCAATAATTAATTATTCACAAATAATATTACAAAATCACAATTATGACAACTAGGTCGTTCCCAGGAAATAAGGGTTTTTCGATAAGGATTTCTCCTTATTGGCGCGCAATTAGGTGACCAAACCCCTTTCCTAGACAGAACTTCCTTAGACATTGCCAATAATGCTATCTAATAATATTATTCAAATAATATGAATTATTGATCTGATAATGAGAAATAGTGTGCAGTGACAATTATTGAAATAACAATAATATAAAATATCAACGTAGCAATTATTGAATTAATAAAATAAAATATTGAACAGTAATTAATGTAACAATTATTGAGTAGTGCCTTCTTACGTAAGAATCAATAATTCAAAAATACTATGCAATACCATTTGCTACTATGCAACCACACGTATTACTGTATTTTAACCACCGGGTATTCCAACAGTGTTAACGGTAACAACTACATCGTTATTTATAAAAACTCAAACTTGTTGTTTTCTTCATCTGACCGATTTTTGTTATGGGGCCCACAAATGGCTGTGTCGTCGTACGAATATTCCCTGACAGCAAGAATATTCCACGACCAAACGAATATTTCCCGACAACAATGAATATTTTATAACCACTTGCTTATTTTGCAAAATTTGCACATTTCACCCATAACCAAAGTATTATATCAAATTATCACCTTATTATTTCAAGATAATGAATAGAGAAAATTCAATTTTATTTATTAAAAATTTGGGGTCTTACAGTAGCACACATTATTGCACAATATTTCTGATTATTAGTTCTTACGTAAGAAGTCACTCAGTTCCATTCAATAATTGCCACAATAATTATTGCATAGTATCTCATATTATTGATTCAATTATTATCACAGTATCATCTGCACAATATTTTATATTATTAAATCAATAATTGACACGACACAATTATTCGTATTATTAGTTAGCATTATTGGTAATGTCTAGAAAATTCTGTCGAGGAAAGGGGTTATGTTATATAATTGCGCACCAATAAGAATAAATTCTTATTGGAAAGTCTCCTCTTTCCTGAGAATGATCTAGTTGTTAATATTGTGAGCTTATAATATTAATTATGAATAATTATTACGTGGTGGATTTTGGTTCAATTTTGATATAAATAAAGGAATTTAGTATGAAATATTTGTTGAAAGTTTGTCAATTATCTTCTACGATAAAATATTCATTTAGTATACTATTATAATATTACATTATAATAGTATAATGTGATAATATAATAATATAATTTTATAATTTTATAATTTAAATGGTAATATTATTATAATAATATATAATTTTTGGCATTTGAATAAAAATGGAGTGAATGTTATCATTTTTGTTTTGAATTCTTTCGTGCACTTATTCTTTTATAATTTTTCCAAAGAAGAGGCGTGCTGGAATCATTCTCTTGCAATATGAGGCTTTCCAAATTGGTGGGCCCTCAACCAATAAAATGTGACTTAGGCTTATGTTAGGTAATAATTTGGCAGAGAAAGAAAAGAAAGGTAAGACCTCTGTTTGTTTTTCCCTCCGAATTTCACTATAAAAGGAGGGGCAACCTCTTTCCTAAACACACCTTCAATATCAGAAATTCTTATTCTATAATGTTGTGAGTATTTCTCTTGAGTATAAGGATACTTTGAGTGTAGTTTTTGTGCAAGATTTTCTCAGAATAATATCCGATATTCCAATCAAATCTAGTTTCTACTAAGGTAAATGATATTTTTTTTTTCGTAATGGGTATTATTTTATTTTAATACTCGTAAGAAATATCATTTTCTTTCATACTCCATATTATGTAAGGAATATTATTTCATTTCATATTCCTTAATTTAAACTTACTATGGTAAGTATTGCTTCTGTAATTCATGAAATGATTAAAAATTCCTTAAGGTTTGCGCTTCATCTAATATCATTTCACTGGAATATTGGTCTGAACTTTCTTATTAAATTTTAATCTTTTCATGTATGGGTACTATTCATACGGTACTATTCATGAGTACTGTTCACAACATAATTTAATTTTCTTTTTTGTCCAAATTATTTTTATATGAATATCATTCTTGAATTTTACTCCACAAATTTATCATGTTGACAACTTGGATATTTTTTAAACTCTGGATAAATTGAAATATAAATCTCTAATATTTATCCTTGATCTCACCTGATTGATTCTTTATATCATTGTCATCATCATCATGCTTATATTGTACTAAAAGTCATCTTTGGCCCGTAGTGTAAAGATGGATTATCGATTGGTATAATTATAACTAGGAATTATGTATTGGTATAATCATGACCTGTAATGTTACAGACAAATGATGTGGTGAAAGTCCTCTTTGGTCCGTAGTGCATAAATGGACAATTGTTTGACATGATCATGACTACTGGTGATACTAACGAATATCCTTGGCCTGTAGTGCATGAATAATTCTTTGATGTGAAATATTTATTGATTGGTGTTACATGGATAAAATATTGATGATGAACTTTTAAATCATAGAAGATAGTAGACATCATGCTCTACTTAACTCTTATAATAGATTGCTTATTCCGCTGCAGTTGTTGATCTAAAACTTGTTGTCTATTGTATTTAATAAGATTTTTCAGTGTTGAGGACTAAGGATAATTTATTCTACATTATCTTAGTCATAATAGTTTTTACTGGGTTAGTTGAGCTCACCCTTTTCTTTCATTGTTCTCTTCAGAAAATGAGAATATAGATGGGACTAGTCAGGGAATGGAGTGATGGTCCAAAATGGTTGCTATAGTAGTTCTCACTATTCTATAAAATAGTGTGATCATAATTGTAATGAAAAATTTATTTGAGTTTGTATATTATCTACGAGACAATATTTATATCGAAACTTATATGGTATCTGTTGTCGTATTTTTCACGACATTTAATAGTTGTATAAATAAAGTTGTATTTAATTTTAGTACCATGTATTTGGTGACTCAGAATGAGTTGTGTGGACCTATTTTGGGGGCATCACAGTTGGTATCAGAGCTTAGGGATATGATCTCTAATGGAGATCTGGGATTAGAACTAGGAGGGGAGAGACTAGTAAATCCTTTGCTAGTATGTCCTACCTAAGCTTAATTGTTATTTAATTGTTTGGTCGGAATATAAGAATAATATGTGGCATGTTAATTTCATTAATTAACCCTTGTTTTGTGGCAGCGTTTGAGAATGACATCTAAATTTTTTGAGATAAGCAATGGGGCACATGAGACTGTTGAAACACCGCTAATCAATAACCAGGATAATGTGTACCAGGAAGGCAATAATTCTCATGTAAAAAATAACACTGACCAAATGATGAACGATGAGATGTTTAGGAGCTTTCTACAATTTATGCAACACCAAACGAGAGATACTCTTGTTCAAAATGCAGGTGGAATCAATGGCATTTCATGGCTGGTCACTGCTAAGCAATTCAAGGAGTTAGGACCACCAGAGTTTTTGGGAAAGCCAGAGCCACTTAAGGCAGATGCATGGATTAAGCAGATTACCAAGATATTTGATGTCCTGGGATGCACTGAAGAGCAAAAGGTTCCCTTCGCCACATTTATATTGCGCGAAGAGGCAGATTACTAGTGGGTCTGTAAAACGAACTCATATGTCCACACTTAAGATGTCTTGGGAAAAGTTCCAAGAATTTTTCAATGACATGTACTATCCAGAAAGTATTCGTCACATGAAAGAGAAGGAATTCATCAAATTGGAATAGAACAATATGACTGTATCACAATACGAGGTAAAGTTTGCGGAGTTATCCCGATTTGCATCCCATTTGGTAGATAATGAGGAACGAATGACACGAATGTTTCTACGAGGTTTGAAGTCTGAAATTCGTCAATAGCTCATTTCTCACAAACTTTGTTTGTATTAAGATGTTGTGAATATGGCTCAGTTATTGGAGTGCGCTAATGAGTTAGCTCAACCAAAAGACAACAACCAACAACATGATAATAATATTACCGGTGGCAACGGCCATCGGAACAATGATAACAATCGCGGAGGAAATTATCATACCAGAAATGGTAACCACTTCGGCGGTAATCATGACCAAGATAATAAGAGAGGTGAACTAAGTGGGAACAACTTTAAGAAGGGAAGATTCAACAATGACGGAAAGACATCAACAGTAGCACCAACACTCGTTTCTAAGGAAGGAGAACGACCACCGGTTGTATGCTACAAATGCGGACATAAGGGACACATCAGTCCGAACTGTACGTAAAAACCCAAAGTATGTTACAATTGCAGAAATAAAGGTCACTTAGCTTGATTTTTTCATGCAGCGAAGTCAAGTCCAGCTGGGTTGGTGACACCAAAGGCTATCCCGGACAAGTTAAAGTCGGTGGTTCAAGGGAGAGTGTTTTTGTGACTTTCCAAAAAGCGAGGAACCCAAACAAAGCTATCACGAATAAGCTAATCACAAACTCTTGCGAAGTCTATACCTTATTCGATACCGGTTCTACCCACTCTTTTATTTCACCTAATTGTGCTCAGCATTTAAACTTGACTCTTGATAAATTAGACTTTGACTTATCGGTTGAAACTCTGTTAGGAGAAACCTTCATTACATCCACCGTTTATAAATCTTATTTGATTCAAATCGACAACCTCACATTACTTGTTGATCTCATCTCTTTGAAAATACATGTATTTGATGTGATTTTAGGGATTGATTGGTTAACTACTCATCATGCTAAAATTGATTATTTTCGTAAGGTCGTTAGTTTTCATATTCCTAACCAACCTATTATGCGAATTCAAGCAACCAAACAAGAGTTGAATGAAAATACGTCAGATTTGAATGATATTTCTATTTTTAATGAATTTCCTGACATATTTCTAGAAAAACTCTCTAGCTTACCCCAGAGCGTGAAATCAAATTTTGTATTGACCTTGAACCCGGTAGAAAACCTATTTTCAAAACCCCATATCGAATAGATCCTATTGAACTTTAGGATTTAAAAAAACCCAACTACAGGAGTTGGTACCCGAGCCTCTATTTGGTGACTTCCTTTGTGGAATGCACCGAAGCCAAACTCTTCGTAGGCGACATCATATTTGTGTGGCGGTAAACTGATAGGTGCCATTATGAGGTTCTATCCAAGGTTGAGATATGAGTCACAGTTGAGAGCAGCCTAAGTCAGTAATCGAAATACGTAGTTTTCTAGGCTTAGCTAGTTATTATCAGAGATTTGTGGAAAGATTTTCTCGAATCTCCACTCCATTAACCCAGCTGACTAGTAAAGATACAAAATTCGAATAGAGCGAGGAATGTGAGAAAAGCTTCTAAGAACTCAAGAGGAAACTCATTTTAGCACCTGTTATGACAATACCATCCTGGAAAAGCGAACGTAATAGCTGACGTGTTGAGCAGAAGATCATATATGCGGGTACGAGTGCGATATTGTCAAACACAAAAACCCATTTTATATTACTTACAAATGATGGAGAAAGAGTTAAAGACTCTAGGGACCCATGTGATGATGTCAAATATACTAGTAGAACCGACTTTAATCGATATAGTTAAAGCTTCTCAAGCTACAGACTTAGAGCTGATGAATATTAAGAAGAAGATGCAAGAAGGTGTCGATGAAGAGAGGAAATCTCAACCCTCGATTTATTGATCCATTTGAAATCCTCGATCGAGTAGGAACTGTGGCTTATAGACTCACCTTACCTCCAAGTATGTCTCGTGTTCATAACATTTTCCACATATCTATGCTACGTAAATATATGAAAGACTCGAACCACATTATTAAATTAGAACAGGTGAGATAGCAGAAGATTAACGTATGAAGAGGTACCTGTTAAAATTTTGGATAAGAAAGAACATATTCTAAGCTCAAAGGTTATACCTCAAGTTAAAGTTTTATGGAGAAACCACGATATTGAGGAAATATCCTAGGAGTAAGAATCTGAAATGAAAATAAGGAGTCCTCACCTCTTCGACATACCAGGTACGTACATCAATTTCGAGGATAAAATTTCATAAGGAGGGGAGGTTGTAAGACCCCAATTTTTAGGAATAAAAATTTAATTGTCTCTAAATATTATTTTGAATAATAAGGTCTTGATTTGATATAATGTTGTAGTTATGGGTGATATGTGCAAATTTTGCAAAGTAAGCAAGTGGTCATAAAATATTTGTTTGATCGGGGAATATTCTTTTTGTCGAGGAATATCCGTACGACGGTGCAATCATTGGGGGACCACATAACGAAATAATTGTCGAATATAGAAAGCGACATAAATAACCTTTTTATAAAAATAACGGAAAAACTTTACCGTTAATTATTGAAATACTTGGTGATAAAAGTACAGTAATACGCGTGAGTGCACAATAGTACATGGTATTACATAGTATTTTTGATTTTTGATTCTTACGTAAGAAGTCACTCAGTTTTTTTCAATAATTGCCACAATAATTGTTTCATAGTATCTCATATTATTGTTTTAATTATTGTCACAGTATCATCTGCATAATATTTTTTATTATTAAATATATAATTGACATGACACAATTATTCATATTATTAGTTAGCATTATTGGCAATGTCTAGAAAAATCTGCCGAGAAAAGGGGTTAAATTATATAATTGCGCGCCAATAAGAATAAATTCTTATCGGAAAGCCCCATCTTTCATGGAAATGATCTGGTTGTTAATATTGGGAGCTTATAATATTAATTGTGATATTATGTGGTGAATATTTGTTCAATTTTGATATAAATGAAGGAATTTAGCATGAAATATTTATTGAAAGTTTATCAATTATCTTCTCCGATAAAATATTCATTTAGTATATTATTATAATATTACATTATAATATTGTAATTTGATAATATAATAATATAATTTTATAATTTAAATGGTAATATTATTATAATAATATATAACTTTTAGCATGTGAACAAAAGTAGAGTGAAGGTTATCATTTTTGTTTTGAATTCTTCCGTTCACTTATTATTTTCTAATTTTTCCAAATAGGAGACGTGCTGGAATCATTCTCTTGCTAAATGAGGCTTTCCAAATTGGTGGGCCCTCAACCAATAAAATGCGAGTTAGGCTTATGTTAGGTAAGAATTTGACAAAGAAAAAAAAAGAAAGGTAGGACCTCTGTTTGTTTTTCCCTTCGAATTTCACTATAAAAGGAGGGGAAACTTCCTTCCCAAACACACATTCAATATCAAAAATTCTTATTCTATATTGTTGTGAGTATTTCTCTTGAGTATAATGATAATTTGAGTGTAGTTTTTGTGCAAGATTTTTTCAGAATAATATCCGATATTCTAGTCAAATCTAGTTTCTACTAAGGTAAATGATATTTTCTTTCGTAATGGATATTATTTTATTTCAATACTCGTAAGAAATATCACTTTCTTTCTTACTCTATATTATGTAAGGAATATTATTTTATTTCATATTCCTAAATTTAAAAGTAAGTATTGCTTCTAGAATTCTTGAAATGATTAGAAATTTCTTAAGGTTTACACTTCATCTAATATCATTTCACTGGAATATTGGTCTGAACTTTCTTATTAAATTTTAATCTTTTAATATATGTGTACTATTCCTACAGTACTATTCATGGGTACTATTGATATAGTACTATTTATGGGTACTATTCATGATTACTATTCACAACAGAGTTTAATTTTCATTTATGTCCAAATTATTTTTACATAAATATCATTCTTGAATTTTATTCCACAAAGTTATCACGTTGACAATTTGGATATTTTGAACTCTAGATAAATTGAATTATAAATCTTTAATATTTATCCTTGATCTCACCTGATTTATTCTTTATATCATTGTTATCATCCTTATGCTTATATTTTACTGGAAGTCATCTTTGGCTCGTAGTGCAAAGATGGACTATTGATTGATATGATTATGACTAGGAATTGTGTATTGGTATAATCATGACATGTAATGTTACAAACAAATGATGTGGTGAAAGTCTTCTTTGGCCCGTAGTACATAGATGGACAATTGTTTGGCATGATCATGACCACTGGTGATACTAACGAATATCCTTGGACAGCAGTGCATGGATAATTCGTTGATGTGAAATATTTATTGATTGGTGTTATATGAATAAAATATTGATTATGAACTTTTAAATCATAGAAGATAGTATACATCATGCTCTACTTGACTCTTCTAATGGATTGATTATTCCGCTGCAACTGTTGATCTAAAATTTGTAGTCTATTGTATTCTATCAGATTTTTCCCTGTTGAGGACTAAGGATAATTTATTCTACATTATCTTAATCATAATATTCTCTACTGGGCTAGTTGAGCTCACCCTTTTCTTTCATTGTCCTCTTCAAGAAATGAGAATATAGCTGGGACTAGTCAGGGAATGGAGTGATGGTCCAAGATGGTTGCTATAGTAGTCCTCACTATTCTATAAAATAGTGTGATAATAATTGTAATGAGGATTTTATTTGAGTTTGGATATTTTCAACGAGATAATATTTATATTGAAACTCATAACGTATGTTTTATCGTATTTATCATGACATTTAATAGTTGTATAAATGAAGTTGTATTTAATTTCTGTACCATGTATTTGGCGACTCAGAATGGGTTGTGTGGACCTATTTTGGGGGCATCACATGAATGATCAACAAAGAATCTACTGCTTCTAGTAAAAGGAGAGAATGTCCTATGTGATTCGATAAATGACAACCTAGTTGTCCTTGGCTAAGGCAGAATGAAATTAGAAAGTAGTTTCTAATTTGCATTATTTGGAGTTCTACATGAATCGAAATACATATAATTAAATAAAATAAGACTTGACAGTAATTTCATGTCTTATATTTAATTGGGTTATTGTATAGTAGAAGGATTGAATCGTACGGTAACTATTTACTCAAGAATTCTTTTACGATTAATGTTAAAATCTATATTATCTGGAAAGTCGTTGATCGCTAAGAGGGCTTACTCTTATTGTAGAATAAATGTTATTTATTTAAATGAATTAAATAGTTTAATTTATTTATTTGAATAAGATTAGAATATTTCTAATTGATTTATTCACAATTGGTTTAATATAGAGAATGTGACGAACGAGATTTTTGTAATTTAATTTTAATATTTATTGAATTAAATAAATATTATTCAATGATTTAATTATTAGATTAAATAATTAATTGATGAAATTGTTGTAGATTAATTTAATTATATGTGTTATATTTATTAAATTAATGTGAAGAATTTTTATTATTCAAATTATGTAATTATGTGAGCTTATTGAATTAAATGAAATATTTAATAAGCCTAATGTTATTTTAATTAATTTAATAATTAATTAGAGAATTAATAATTTGACAAAATTAATAAATGAGAAATTTAATTTTGTAACTATGTGAATTAATGAGAAATTATTATATTTATTTTAATTAAAGTAAATTAGATATTTGATTATTTTATAAAGGGGTGTGACACTATTAAACTATAGTATAAGAGAATCATTAAATTAAATGATTTTGGAACCTATTATTACCAGCCAAACGAGGCCCTAAGAGAAGTTAGTAGCAGTTAACCCATGATGGGTTAACTGACCTCCACAACGCGTCGGTTTTATTATTAAATATGTCTTCTTCTATATTTTTCTAAGTCTGGAACAAAGCAATTACAGAGAGAAAATTGAGAGTTGTTTGATTTAAGAAGTGTCTGAGAAAGGAGAAAGGATCATCCCTACTAACCTACACTCTACGCTTTGGGTAATTTCTCCAACCCAATTTTATTTGCGTTGTTTAAGTTTTTCAAGAAAATGGCTTTCAAGTTCTGTATAATCTTTGTAATTGGAAAAAGGAGTAAAGATTTTGTGTTATTATGTTAAGTATAACATGTTTTAATATATATCGTATAATTCCATATCATCAGTTTCATAAAAATATATGTCGTAGATTGTTTCTAAATCACAGAGTATGAAAATATGGCCATATGGCCTTACATACCAAATTTAACACGATAATCATAAGTTGTATTATAAATTTACACATTTATGTGTTAATATGTTAACGTAGTATGATTTTACTATGTTGTATAAACCATAACATCAGTTTCATAAAATATATTTAGTAGATTGTTTATTCAAAATTACATGTTATGAAAATATGGCCATATGGAATTACATACCAAATTTGATACGTCAATCATATGTTATATCATAAATTTATACTTGTATATAATTATGCATGTTAAAATGAAGGAATCAAACTTTAAATAAATAGATTCGGTGTTATAATAAACCCGTTGTGACAAACAAGATTTTATAATTTAATTTTAATATTTATTGGATTAAATAAATATTTTCAATGATTTAATTATTAGATTAAATAATTAATTGATGCAACTGTGATAGATTAATTTAATTATATGTGCTATATTTATTAAATTAATGTGGAGAATATTTATTATTCAAAGTATGTATTTATGTGAGCTTATTGAATTAAATGAAATATTTAATAAGCATAATGTTATTTTAATGTAAAAATTAATTAGAGATTTAATAATTTGACATAATTAATAAGTAAGAAATTAATTATGTGACTATGTGAATTAATGACAAATTATCATATTTTATTTAAAGTAAAGTAAATAAGATAATTGATTTATTTTATAATTGGATGTGACATTATTAAACTATAAGATAAAAGAGTTATTAAATTAAATGATTTTGAGCCATTTAAGGCTTGCCAAACGAGACCTTAGTAGAGGTTGAAAGCAGTTAACCATTACTGGGTAACTGACATCCACTCTGCGCGTCAGTTCTTTTATTAATACGTCGTATTATTCACCTTCCTATTTTCTAAGTGTTCAAAGCAAATTACAGAGAGAAATTGTGAAGTTTAGAGAAATTGTGAGTGTGTGTGATTGATCTAATAACTGAGAAAGGATCATCAAGGCTCTCTTAGTCTACACTTTATACCCTGGGTAATTCCTTTAGCCCAATTTCTATTTTTACGATTGTTTAAGTTTTATAAGAAAATGGCTTCACGTTTTGTTAAAGTCTCTGTAATTATAAAGGGTATGGATTATGTGTTGATACATGTAATAAGATGTTATCATATCGTATTTGATTATATATATTGTATAAACCATATCATCAGTTGCATAAAACATGTCGTATATTGTTGCTACAAAATTATAAAGTATAAAATATGGCCATATGGCCTTACGTACCAAATTTGATACATCTATCATAGGTTATATCATAAATTTATGCTCGTAATGGATTATGTATATTAAAACGAAGAGACCAAACTTCAAATGAACGGATTCGGTGTTATAACGAACCCGTAGTATTGATTTGCATGTTTTGTTTTCAAAACTTTCAAGAACATCAAGAACAGTAAAATTACATGTGTTGATTCTACAAATTATGTGTTTTAACGTGTTAAAATCATGCTAGAAGGGTTGAGTAGTTGTAACAACTCGATATTTTCTATATAAATAAATAAGAAAATTTTTGTATAATTTTTTTTATTTTAAGGATGAGGATTTGTACAAGATAATGTGTATATGTATTTATGTGATAAATAAAAATATATTATTACGTAAATGATTACAAATAATTCTATTTGAGGATTATTGATTATTATAAAGTATATTCTTATAATAATAAATTTATAGTAGAAATGTTTTATTAATTATTTTGCATGAAAATATAAGCATATATTATTTAAATAATATATGAAATGATTTTTAGAATAATAAGAATAATTATTTTATTATATGAATTTTTGTACAGATTATTAAGTTAATTATTTTACCTTAATTATTAAGGTTAAATATGAAGAATAAATCAGATATGGAATCCAAACCATAATTTTGGATTTTTATCAAGGAATGAAAATAATAATATAATATTAATTATATTTTAATTTTTCAGTGCAAAAATATGTATTGTATGTACGTATTGAGGATGGTTGGTCAATTATATTGTTTAATTTTAAAACCCTAATATTAATTGGTTAAACCCTAGTTTTACTGGGGAAAACCCTAATTTGAAAATCAATTGTGAGTTTAAGATTGTTATATAAATGTGTTATATGTTTCATGATCTGTATTAAATGATTAATTAGGTAAACTCTAATTAAAAATTTAGAAACCCTAAATAATTTTTAGAAAACCCTAAGTTATTAAAAACCCTAATTTTAAATGATAAACCCTAATTTAAAACCCAAATTAGAGTTCAAGATTGATTGGTTATTGTGTTAATGTGATAAATATCATGTACAATAGATTTTATTGCTAATTATGGAAAACCTAATTAGTAATTTAAAACCATAATATTTAGAACCCTAATTTGGTAATTAGAAACCCTAATTATAATTTAGTAACCCTAATTATCAAAATCGTAAACCCTAATGGCTAAATTAGCAAAGTTAACTATAATTAGAGATATTAAACCCTAATGTTCCTGTATAGATTAATTAGAAAATTAATCATAATTAGGAAACCCTAATTTCAAGATTTTAGAAACTAAAATTTATTTAATTTTATTTTTGTGCAAACCCTAAATTAGAAATCCTACATTTGATTTGTGCTAAACCTTAGGGTTAAACCCTAAGGGTTTGCATGATTATAAGATTGCCACTAAATGTGTTGGACAAAAGACCAAATTGCCCTTTGTGAATTATTGAAGCTAGATATAGGTTTTGACATTAGGGGAAGTTGGTGGCCAAATCCAAATCCAATATCAGCCATTTCAGTAGCCAATACATGCATCATACACTAGTATATATAGATTGGAAGAGAGAGAAAATCATATGTTAGCTTGTTTTTGCACAAACTCTCATCCTTGAGCTCTCTCCCTAAAACCCACGAATTCTTGTAGCTTTTCAGTCCCAAAAACCAGCCCCACCAATACATATAACCAAATTAGTGACCTAGAAACAGAAATCGTTCATAGAAGGTATAACCCTAATTTCAAAATCTGACTTTTGATGATGTGTTAAAAGTTATGATTAAGTGTTAAAATGTGTTGTTAGTAGTGTATAATGATGATCTGGGTTAATAGATGTTAGATCCATAACATCTATAGGCTCAGATTTGATGTTCTTCAAAATCTGGAAAAAAATTAAACTGTGGTCTGACAACGAATGTCAGTAGCCACAAATCTTTCTCTGTTTGTGATTTTTCTTGTTTTAAGTTTTGGATTTGTAGTTTGACATGAGGTCTTTAAGCTAGAACTTGAATCAAGTTCATATCATCAACTTATTGCAAGATATTCAAGGTCAAACGTAGTTGACCGACCATGACCGGGTGTTTCTGGGTAACCCAGAAACAACCCAGAACCGTCCTGACAACATTTTAAACCGGCTAGATTTTTCAATGTATTTTTGTTTTGTTGTTTTTGTTGCATCTAGATTGTAGTCTTGTATATGAACTCCATGTTTATGCCTTAGAATATCCTAATCATCAAACTGTGTGATTATAGAGGACGGTCAAACCAGGTCAAACGATCATGAAAGCTGTTTTCTTGGTAACCCAGAAAACGCTTGAACATGTCGTCTGACATGGTTTGACCAGTATGAATCTGCTCGATCTATTGTTGTTTTAGTGATCTATTGTGATAGAATCCTTCCTTGTCATGCTGGCTACATACTGAATTCATTACATCACATAAAGATTACACGGATCATAAGTTATGGAAGCCCAAAAGTGAACAGTCGAACTGTTCTTCATTTCTGGGTAACCCAGAAACGAAGAACATCTCTGACAGCTTGTTCATGACTCCAGATCTACTTTGTTATGTGTTGTTTGGCCATGTTAGTTGTTGAATCTTGTAGTCGTGCATTAATACTACAATACATGACTAATAACATGCCTAGTAACACCAGGATCTGATCAGAAAGCTTGGTCAAACTCGATACCTTGCAAATTGGCTATGAAGATCTGGGTTTCATGAAGAACACGAAGAACACCTATAACGACGGTTCTGTCGCTATAGGCAGTCTTTAGCGACACTTTTATTAAAATTAATTATTTAAATTCTAAAAATTATTTAAAAATAGTAATTAATTTCTAAAAATTACAAAAATTATTTTAAAAATTATTTTTAAGTTATAAAAATTAAATATTAATAATTTAAAATATTTGTCATAAATATTAGTATTTATTTAAATATTATTATAATTAATTTATTTATTAAATACATTAAATAAATTAATTTAAAATGATTTAATTATATTAAAAATAATTTTAAATGATAATAAGTTATTTAAAAATATTTGAAGTTTTAAAATATAACTTTTAATAGTTTAAAGCAAATTTCATTAATTATTTAATATTACTGATCATTAAGTTATTTATTAAATGAATTAAATAAATTAATTAAAAATTATTTTATTATATTAAAAATCATTTTAAATAATAATCATAAGGTATTAAAAAATATTTTAAGTTATAAAATATAACTTTTAATATTTAAAGATAAATTTAATTAATTAATTAATTAATTATTATTAATGGTATTAAAGTTATTTAATAATTATGTTAAATAATTTAGTTTAAAAATGATTTTAATATTATAATAATCAATTTAAATGAAAATAAAGTGTTTAAAGATATTTTAAGTTATAAAATATAACTTTTAATATTTAAAGGATAATTTCATTAATAATGTAATATTAATAATTATTAATTTATTATTAATGATATTAAATTTATTTAATAATTATATTAAATAAATAGTTTAAAAATGATTTTATTAATTTAAGAATCATTTAAAAAGGATGTAAATGAATTAAAAATATTTTAAGTAATGATTAAAGACTTTTAATATTTCGATAAATAGTACATTGATATTTAAATATTAGTGGTAATTATTTAAAAATGATTTTAATTATTTTAAAAATTATTTAAGGGTAATATTAATACTTTAAAAGTATTTTAAGTTATTATAAATAACTTTAACATGTTGGAAATAATTTCATTAATAGTTTAATATTAATTAAATATTAATGATAATAGAATTGATTAATATTTAAATCATTTAATAATGATTTTGATGTTTGAAAATTCATGATAAGTTATAATAAATGTTTTAAAATTATATTAAGTCATTTAAAAATAATATGAATGATATTTATAGATATTGAGTTACAGAACAGAGTCTTAGACTCGATAATTACCCGATAAAGCTGTCGGTACACCAACATGTTTCAGAAATTGATCTGTACTTAGATAATTTGATTAGATATGTGTTTATTTGTAATTCAATGGTTGTTAAACATATGTGACAATGTGATTAGTTTATGTGCTGACTGCGAAATGCAGTAGTATGTGTTATATAGTCTATTGTTCTAATCGAACGAATGATCTGATTAATGATAGGTCGTGATATAAAAGATAAATCTAAATTTGCAAATTGTAAGCAGCGCATCAGGCAACTATCTTACCTTTGCATTTTCTTTATGCAATGGACATGAGCAAGAATGTTTCTATACTATATTATTACTGTACAGATTATTAACCCTATATTATATACGCTCATTGATTATCAACATGTTCGTATATGGTAATTCAGATATATATATATTCTGTTCGTTAATTTCTATAAATGGTTATACAAGTGTCCCACTTGGATAATCATTGTATTTAATCACATGTTGATATACCTTTGTCAATTACCCGTATATATATATATATATATATATATATATATATATATATATATATATATATATATATATATATATATTGAATTATAGATTATTGTTGAACAAGATAAAACCTTTTATTTGGAACCCAGACAAGTATGAACATCCCTACACGGGAAACCTTTTTATGTACCCAAGGTGGACAGAGTGAACGATACCCTCGTTCTTGCATGTAGTATTGATCAATGCAGGGCATAACGGGCTGATCACCCCCTGTGCATGTAAGTTATGACGGTTTGCAGATGAATTTCTATTTAACCTTTTTGAAAATAAAAACAATGTTCATAGTATGTCACCATAACCCTAGTTATAGTCAATATGTAGTTTCAAAAATTTGAAAGAGAGTTGTTATGATATTATTATCAGTTCAGATTACTTCACAACTATTGACTTGTTGTAGAAGGGTAGTACAAAGAAAACATTTAAATTCTTTCAGCTTATATATATAATTGCTATTACTTGCTGGGCACTCAAATGCTCATCCTTGCTTAATTTAAATGTTTTCAGCTAAGGGTGAACAACCAGAGAGCTCTGCTAAGAATAAGGGAAAAGGAAAGGTTGCTGAATGAACGCAATGCTATGTTATGTAATAGTTAAATTAATTAAGATAAATATGATATATATTATCTATCATGGGTTGTAATGAATGTTTAAAGGTTACGTACTTGGGATTGAGACTCTGATGATATGTAAATTATGTTGATCTTTATATTATTATTATTAGTATTAGTATTATTCTGCTCATAGAAATGGTATCCTGAATCACCGAGTTTGGGTTTCAAGTACCTAGATTTGGGGGCTTTACAGGTTGGTATCAGAGCTATAAGCATGAATTTGTGAAGAGCCCTGAGCCTTTTGCTGGTGACATCCCTTTAAGGGAAGGCACCGAAGCAAGACTATGACGCCCCCAAATTCGGGTATCTTCCAACCCGACAGATGATGCTCCATTGTACTAACATTCATACAATCATTCCATTGAAAATACAATAAAATGAAGGTAATCACTATCTTCTTATTACAATCAAAGTATAATCCTTTCCAGGTTCATAAACCGGTTACATCGTTCATTTTCATAATGTATAATACATACAAACTTACTAAACTATTATACAATGCCTAAGCATCCATCTTAGCTTTGCCCTTATCTTTCTTGGCATTCACAGTATGTTCATCTTTAACTGTAGTTATATAATTCATGCAAGAAGTGAGCATGACAGCTCAACAAGTTTAATCAAGGATAACAGGAATACCACATTCATGAATTATATAACAATTCCAACATAATTGAACAATAGTTATGAAGTATTATGAATCAATAATACTTTAACAGTTTATAACATCAATTCCTAAAGTATAGAATAGATTAGGAATTCTAAACCGGTCGATAGACTATGAACAATAAATTTCAGTTTTCATACTTGAAAACGTGACGCCCCCAAAATAGGTATACATCACCCATCTTGAGTCGCCAGATACATGGTACATAAATTCAAATACAACTTAATAATACAACTGTCGTGTATAATATGAAAAACATAAGCTGAGAGTTTATATGAGAATATTACCTTCTAGACAATATCCACACTCAATGGCGCCCTCATTGCATTTATTATTACACTATTTCGCAGAATAGTGAGGACTACTAATGCACCCTCTAGGACCGTTACTCTGTTCCCCGACTAGTCCCAACTACGTTCTCATTTCCTGAAGAGAACAATGAAAGAAAGGGTGAGCTCAACTAGCCCAGTAAGAAATATTATGAATAAGATAATGCAGAATAAATTATCGTTAGCCTTCAACAGTGTTAAACTGATACAATATAAAAAACATCAAGTTTAACTGCAGCAGAACAAGCAATCCATTAAAAGAGTCAAGTAGAACATAATATTTAATATCTCATCTAGATTAAAAGTCCATCGTTGATATTTTATTCATGTAATACTCATCAACAGTTCTTTGTTATACTCAAGACAAATAGAACTTTCATCACTTGTCTTCACCTGAACCACCAAAGATGTTAGTTAAATTCATAATTTATATTTATAATAATGTGAATTTACAGTTCCTTCTTGCCATAAAGGCTTAATAGAACGTTTACTAAATATCCTTACCCCAAAGGCTGAAGATATTCAAATGTAATAACAATGATCATACCAATCAGTTGCCTATCTTTGCACTACAAGCCAAAGATATTCAACTATAAAACCAATAGTCATGATCATACCAATCAATTGCCTGTCAGTGCACTACGGCCAAAGACATTCAACTGTTAACTAATGGTCATGATCCTGCCAATCAAATCATTGAATTATCCATGCACTACGGCCAAGGATATTCGTTAGTATCACTAGTGGTCATGATCATGTCATACACATGTCCATCTTCGCACTACGGGTCAAAGCTATCAAACAACAGATAATCTTTGCACTACAGGCCAAAGATATTCAACAACATATCATCTTTGCACTACAGGCCAAAGACATACAACTGTAAAACCAATAACCAATAGTATAATAAAGAATGGAATAATAAAAGAATTTCACCATGTATGCAATACTTCACATAGACAGGTTATTCCAACATAATAATAAAGAATGGAATAATAAAAGAATTTCACCATGTATGCAGTACTTCGTATAGACAGGTTAATCCAACATAATAATAAAGAATGAACTAATAAAAGAATTTCACCATGTATGCAGTACTTCTTATAGACATGTTATTCCAACATAATAATAAAGAATTGAAAAACAAAAGAATTTCACCATGTGTGCGATAGACTGCATAGACATGTTATTCCCAACAGAATAATAAATAATGGAACCAGGTCCAGCGTAAACGCACAGACATGATATTTCGACAGGATAATAAAGAATGGAATAATAACAGAAATCACCATGCATGCGATAGACCGTACAGACAGGTTATTCCAACAGAATAATTAATGGAACCATGTCAGGCGTAATACGCACCGACAGGATATTCTGACAAAATAATAAAGAACGAAATAATAGAAGAATTTCACCATGTATGCGGTACTTCGCATAAACAGGTTATTCCAACATAATAATAAAGAATGGAATAACAAAAGAATTTCACCAGGTATAGGGTATCCTGCGTATATAGGTTATTCCAAAAGAATAATAAAGAATGAAATAACATAAGTTTTCTTCATGAATAAGAAAGAAAGAATACCCCTTACGAGTACAACAAATAATATCCCCTACCTTTGAAAGATGAGTATTCCGACTGGTAGGGTGAGGATATACTCGAAGAAACTTGTACTACGCTCAAAGCTTTCTTAAACTCTAAAGAAATACGCTCATGATTATAGAAGAAGAACTCTCTCTATAGTTTTTTTCTCTAGAGTTTCAGTGAATTCGTAAGAAATAATGAATGAATGAGCTTCTATTTATAGGAGAATGGACTGCATAGTAACTAATTCATGAACGGTCCAGACTGATTTACTTTTAATTGAACGGTCCATATTTAAAACAAAATCTTTTAAATAAAATATAATATATTCAATTTATAATATAATAAAATGAATAACTTTATAAAAGTATTCTGTTTTATATAAAAAGATTTTACTATGCAAAATACTATGCAGGTACTATGCAACACTATGCATAATAAAATATAATATATTCTATTTATAGAATAACTTTATAAATATATTCTATTTTATATAAAAAGATTTTACTATGCAAAACACTACGCATAATAGAATATAATATATTTTATTTATTGAATAACTTTATAAAAGTATTCTGTTTTATATAAAAAGATTTTACTATTAAAATTTTAAACCAACGATCCATATTGATTTACTATTATAATTTCAACCAACGGTCTGAAAAATTAGCACATCTCCTAATGGAATAATATTTTACCCAAAAATGATTTGGACCGAAAAGAAATATATTTTTTGGGGGGAATAGTGCCCCGTGAATAGTACTTCGAGAATAGTACCATGTGAATAGTACCTCGGCACAAAAAGTGTCCCAAATACTCGAGTGAATAATATTCAGGTGAATAGTAATTTAGGTGAATAGTAACTCGTGAATAGTACTCCGACACAAAAAATACCCCAAATACCCGAGTGAATAATATTCAGGTGAATAGTAATTTAGGTGAATAGTAACTCGTGAATAGTACTCCGACACAAAAAATGCCCCAAATACTCGAGTGACCAATACTAGAGTAAATAATAACCGGGTATTTTATGACAACTTGTCTACTTTGAAATTTTTTCACATATCACACTTAACTTTAAACTTTTATCAATTTAACTATTTACCAAAATAGAAAAATTGAATACTTTTATTTCATAAAATTCAGGGTCTTACAGAAAAGGAGTCCACAGCACTAAGGCCGTTCATCCGTATAACTTACGAGCACTTCTAGGTGATCAGCCTATAGTACTCTATGTTGATCAACACTCATTCATTAAACGTATTTATGTTTAATATTTTTGGCAAACTCGCGTGCCCATCGAATAATCGATAAAAAATACTTTTGTTTGTTCATAGACAAACTTTACCTTCACGTCCGTACCAATTACTTGGCATAGGATATCGTTAATATTTTTATATAGAATGATATGAATAATAATCAATCTATATACTATGAATAGTCTAGCCGAGTTAAAATCTGGCATCGACCCTTTTTTTAAAACAATTATTGCAATTCCGTTCAACGAATCGCATAAAACTTGGCTAACATGGAAGTCAGACAAGCGTTAAGAAAACTTGCCTTTCAGCGTCTTCAAATAACTTACTCGACCGACCACATCCTTTACAGAATCTACATGATATATTCACATAGCACACTATAATTTGCTATCAAAAAACTATTCACATTGTTCCTACAAGCTTCTTTCTCTTCTATGTCTTTGTTAACTTAATATCTTTATTAAAGTCAACATGACTTATTACCCTTTGTCCCGGTTTATCAGTCAACTGACGTTTATTAACCGGACTCAAACATCGTTGATAAGGTACCAACTTTGTTCATCGTACATATCTTATTAACATGCATTACATTCCTAAGTTTCAAACCATATACCTTAGTATAGGTAATATAGGATTAGTCTTAGTACATTCATTGAGTATATAAACTCAACTTAGGTAGGTCTCGAAACAACTGAAGTTTAAAACCTAAGTTACTATCACAAACCCTGAATTCGCGCTGCTGTACGACATCCTAAGCATTCTAGTGGTGCTGCGGCGCCACTCTCCAGAGTTTTTGCCCGGACTTGGCTCTGCGACGCGAGTCCATGCACAAACTCTTGCGATGCGGCGCGAGTCTCCAGACCTTTATATTTTCTCCCGGCCATAACTGGCACTGCGGCGTGGCTTTTTACACTACGTCTGGCGCCGCGGTGCCAAACCTCAGTACCAGATTCTCAGCAGTTTTGAAAATCTGTGTGAAATTCCCGGGGCCGTAACTTCTTCGTTATACCTCCGATTTGGTCCGTTCAAAAGCCTACACGTCATAAATGACATACCCTACACGTTCATATAAGAATTTGACACTTTCGAATCCATTAACACAAAATTCACTATTAAGTTCATTTTATAGACGTTCGGAAATGTTAATGAGCGTTCAATGCTCGTTTTCTTCGTTTTAAGACGAAATCCAATGATTCTCGAACCCACAACTGTTAATAACCCTATCTCACGTGTTGACATTGAAAACCAATGTTTTCAAGTCTCACGGCAACTTTTGACTACCATTCCAGAATTTCTACGTTTTTAACGTTTAACGTCTATTTCCATAAAATTCGCCATAACTTCGTTACTAATGTTCTCTAAGCCAAATCACATGGAATACTCCATGGATTTCATATCTACATCCTAACCAAACAAGATGCATATACTAACGTATTGATGGAGTTCAATTGTTTATCAACAATCGATCTCAACTATCAATATTTTTATGGTTCAAAACTTATGATTCTTATAATCTCATGACTTATGGAGATTGAATCTATGGTGAATCATCTTTAAATCCTCAAACAAGACATATACCACCCATTCTATGATTCTCTAAGATGAAAGAAAATCTAAAAGAGATGGAGATGAAAGGTAAGGATTATACCTTAAGAACTCTTGGTTTTCTTTCTTGGAAAACTCTAAGATCAAGCTTCCAAAGTGTATGTTTTGCAAGTATAGCTCTCTTTCTCTCTCAATAATCTAAGGTTGAGTCTTGGAAAAACCCTCAAATGAATCAACCTAGCTTTATATTTATAGAAAACTAGAATGGAGGGCAATTTGGACTTTAAACCACCACCTCCTTACTATTCATGTGTGGTCACCAAGTAAAACACTTGGTGACCAAGCCTTATGCTTGGCTTCCACACCAAGGTGGCCGGCCCACCACCCCATGTTACATCCCATGGGTTGCCCCATGGGATTTACCCATTCAGTGACCCACTAGTTCGACCCACGTTTCAGTTTTAATGAATTGGGCTAAACCCACTAATCACTAGGGCTTGATCATTCAAATGATGGGATTAATTAATAATCTAACTCAAATGAATTAGTCATTAAGTCTTAACTTAATTCCATAATACGAATTGTATCATATACGTACACTTCACGTATTATTTTCGTATACTACTCGTACCATAATCGTATTGTACTTTGTATTTACTCAACGTATTATACATAGATACTAAATAGTATCACCAAATGTATACCACTCGCATTAACCCTAACGCCATTCCTTTTATGCATATTATTTCTTCCTCGGAAATCAATATCCTCAACCCTTAAGTTTTAAGTCCGCAGGCAAAAACTGCGTTTGCCATAAATGAAATATTATCAGATATTCCATCTTATCACGATATTATATCATTACGCGTTTCTCAGAATTTCAAAATAATTCCCCGAACAGAAATGGATGAATAGTGTTTTTACAGAAAATTCTCAAAAAACAATTATTTTCGTCTTGGAAATTCCCAACAATTATTTTTAACACGTAGCCAGAATACTAACCACGTTAGCACATTCTAGGTCATAGAACGACCTTCACATAGCATACTCACAAAGAAATCAATTAAATTTATTTAATTCACATAATGAAATAAAAATTTAATTGTCATAAAAATCCGATTTTCTCGGGCGTTACACTCTCTCCCCCTTATAAGGATTCTGTCCCCAGAATCTTAGCTTATAATTACATAAACAAATGAGGAAAATCTTCCTTCATTTTTACTTTCGAGCTCCCACGTTGCTTCTTCAGCATTGTGGTTGCTCTATAACACCTTCACTGAAGATATTACCTTATTTTTTAAAACTTGTTCCTTCCTATCAATAATTTGAATTGGAAGTTACTCATAGGACAAGTCCTTTTCTATTTGAATAGATTCATATTCTATCACGTGTTTATAGTCTGGTTTATAAGGACGCAACACTTACACATGAAACACATTATGAATGCGTTCCATCTCTGGAGGTAAAGCTACTTCATAAGCTACTTCTCCTACCCTTCTTAAAATCTCAAAAGGTCCTACAAACCTTGGGCTTAACTTCCCTTTCTTTCCAAAATGTATCTTCCCCTTCCAAGGCGATACTTTCAGAAAAACAAAAGATCCTACATCGAATTCTCTATTCTCTTTGTGAGGATCTGTATACTTCCTCTGCCAATCTTGAGCAACAACTAATCGAGTACGCATTTGCTTCACCATATCCGCCGTCTGCTGTACCATTTCAGGTCCCAACATCCGACATTCACTCACCTCATCCCAACATAAGAGAGTTTGGCACTTGCTTCCATACAACGCTTCGTACGGCGGCATGCCTATACTAGCGTGAAAACTATTGTTGTACAAAAATTCCACCAACGGTAGATATTCGTCCCAACTCCCTTTGAAATCCATAACGCAAGATCTTAACATATCTTCAAGCGTTTGAATTGTCCGCTCACTCTGACCATCCGTCTAAGGATGATACGCCGTACTCAATCTTAACTGCGTTCCCATTTGCTCTTGCAAAGTCCTCCAAAAGTTCGATGTGAATCGTGGATCACGATCTGACACAATCGAAATAGGTAATCCATGTCTAGAAATAATTTCCTTGACATACAGGTTAGCTAATTGGTCTAGGTTATACCTAACTCCTATTGGTAGAAAATGAGCCAATTTCGTCAATCGATCCACTATCACCCAAATAGCATCGTATCCTTTTCTTGTTGCTGGAAATCCCACCACAAAGTCCATCGTGATGTGCTCCCACTTCCACTCTAAAATTTCTAACGGTTGTAACAACCCACTCGGTCGTTGATGTTCAGTCTTAACTTTTGGACAAGTTAAGCACCTACTAATATATTCTGGTATCTCTCTCTTCATGTTCGGCCATCAAAAGTTCTGACGAAGGTCTTGATACATCTTCGTACTACCAGGATGTATCGATTACCTCAAACTATGGGCCTCCATCATATTTTTTTCTTTTAATTCGGGATCATTAGGAACCAAAATTCTTCCCTCAAAATAAAGTAATCCCTCCTTATCGAGGTTATATTTAGTCTTTTCTTCATCTTCTATCCTCTTCTGCATCTGTTTGCACTCCTTGTTGCTCAGTTGTACTCCCCTAACCCGCTCCACTATGGTAGGTTGGGTTTCCATGGAAAATAACATCTCCACTGCTTCCTCCGGTAACTTAACTTCTAACTCCATTCTTTCCATCGCTGTTATCAACTCATTCTGAGTCGTTAACATTGATAGTTTTTCTCTACCCTTCCTACTTAGCACATCAGCTACTACATTTGCTTTTCCTGTATGATATAAAATATTACAGTCATAATCTTTTATTAACTCTAACCACCTTCTCTGTCTCATGTTCAACTCCTTCTGTGTGAAGATATATTTCAGACTTTGTGGTTCGTATATATCTCACACTTCTCACCATAAAGATAATGTCTCCATATCTTTAGAGGAAAAACTACAGCTGCCAATTCTAGGTCATTAGTAGGATAAACCTTTTCATAATCCTTCAATTGATGTGACACATACACAATGACCTTGCCATGCAGCATGAGCACGCAACCCAGTCCTTTATGCAAAGCATCGCTATACACTACAAAATTTCCTGTATCGTCTGGTAAAGACAATACAGGTGCCTCACTTAACCTCTTCTTCAATCCTGAAAACTGTTCTCATATTTTTCAGTCTACACATACTTAACCGACTTTCTTGTCAGATTTGTCAACGGAGTAGCTATTTTAGAAAAGTCCGGAATGAACCTTCTATAGTATCCCGCTAACCCCAGAAAACTCCGAACCTCAGTTGGCGTTTTTGGTTGCTCCCATTCGTTAACTACTTCTACTTTTGTCGGATCTACGGAAATGCCATCCTTATCAATAACATGCCCTAGAAACTGCACCCTCTCAAGCCAAAATTCACACTTTGTGAATTTCGCATACAACTTCTGCTTCCGTAGTGTCTCCAACACTATTCTTAAGTGTTCTGCATGATCTTCTGGCATCTTTGAATAGACTAGTATATCGTCAATGAACACTACGACAAACTTGTCGAAATATTATTTGAACACTCTGTTCATCATATCCATAAATGCAGCTGGCGCATTAGTCAACCCAAATGACATTACTAGAAATTTGTAATGACCATAACGAGTTCTAAACGCCGTCTTAGGTACATCTTCCTTCCTCACCTTTAACTGATGATACCCCGTGCGCAAATCTATCTTAGAAAAATACTTTGCCTCTTTTAATTGATCAAATAGATCATCGATTCTGGGCAAAGGGTATTTATTCTTAATCGTTAACTTGTTCAACTCTCGATAGTCAATACAAAGCCTTAACGACCCATCATTCTTCTTTGCAAACAACACTGGTGCTCCCCAAGGAGACACACTTAGTTGAATGTACTTCCTATATAATAGTTCTTGTAATTAAACCATTAACTCCTTCATTTTGACTGGCGCCATTCGATATTGTGCCCTTGAAACTGGTGCCATTCCCGGTAACATATCAATTACAAAATCCACCTCCCCGTCTGGTGGAATGCCCGGTAACTCCTCCGAAAATACATCCACCAACTCTTACGCAATAGGTATCTGATCCAAGGATGTTCCCACTCTTTGGGTATCCACCACATGGCATAGATAACCTACACACCCTTTTCTCAACATCTTCCTAGCTTGTGTCATAGACAGACAACAAGAGCTTCTCAGTGGTTTACTACCGAAGAACACTACCTTGGTTTTCTTAGAGAGCTGAAGGTTTACACTTTTCCTATGGCAATCTATAATCGCCTTATGGTTAACCAACCAATCCATACCAAGAATTACGTCGAATTCTTTTAGCCTTATCGGTACCAAATCTACCGATAACTTATTCCCTCTAATTTCTACGCAACAATCCTTATGAATATGTTTAATGGGAAATATCTCTTTGTTTTCTACCTTAACGTCTAAAGGTATAGGTAACTTCTCCAAAATTAAACCTAATCGATTAGCAAATTCACATGCTATAAAAGAACAAGTAGCACCCGAGTCAAATATCACATAAGCATTTATCTCATTGACCGGAATGATACCTGCTACCACATCTATTGATGCAACTACATCCTAAATAGTCATATTAAACGTACGAGCTGAGGGTCTACCAACTGATGGTGTTAGTCCAGTAATGGCTAATTTACCACTACCAGAACTCTTATTCCCCTCTAAACCCTTCTTGGGGTTATTTTTTGCCATGTGGTCCATTGACCCACAGACAAAACACCCTCAGTTTTTCTTAGGGTTAGTACAGTTGGGTGACAAATGCCCATCCTGCCCACAGTTGTAGCATACTACTTTCCCCTTTAAACAGACTCCCGTTGAGATTTTTCGCATGTCTTACATGCTTCCGTCCTCCGTTTGGGATCTCCCTGCTTTACCCCAGTATTCCCAGGGGAAAAACTCTTCCTCTTTGGCAAGTTGCCTCTTCTGCTAGTAACTTTAGCCTTATTACCTCCTTCTAACTTACTCTTAATCTTCCGCTCTTTGTGGTACTGAGACAAAGCCTCACGACCACCTTCAGCTATTATCGTCTTCTCCAGAATGGTCCCATAGGAAGCCCTCTGGAAAACCGATATCCTACTATAGAGCCAGGGTTTTAAGCCCAGCTCAAATCTACACACCTTTCTCTCCTCTGTATCCACCTGATGTGGAGCAAATCTCGCCAATTCGTTAAACTTGGCGACATACTGGGGAACTGTCATATCCCCCTACTTAAGTTCTAGGAACTTAATTTCCATCCTACCCTACATGCTAGTAGGGAAATAGTTCTCAAAGAAAACCTTCTTAAACTGTTCCCACGTAACAGCCTCTATCCTAGCCCCACCCTGGTGAGCTTCCCACCAGTAGTTGGCTTCCCCCTTCATTATGTAAGTCGCAAAAGAAGTCTTTTGCGCCTCACCTACATTTGTTATCACAAACTCCTTTTCAATCTCTCTAACCCATGTCTGGGCTTCTAGTGAATCCGTCGTTCCTAGGAACTCGGGAGGACCCACACTTTTAAAGTCCTTAAAGGTAGTTGTTCTTTCTACCCCAGGAGCTACATGAATCCCACCCCCCACTTGGTTAAATGCAGTCGTTAATAAATTAACGAACTCTTGCATAGGGTTGTTAGGACCTCCTGATTTTCATTATGAGAATCGGTCTCTTGGTTCCGTTGTCTCCTTCTCGGCGGCATAATTCTGATTAAATAAATAAAGCTTCGTTATTATCTATTTAACTACTCGGTTATCATTCTAAATCAACAACAACCATTCATACCACATCAAGTATATTAAATAAAAACTTCATTATATAAATATACTTTCATAGTCAAAACTATTTACATCATGTTCCCTTAGCCAAAAGCTATTACATACTATCCCGCGATTGCCTTCTACAAAAATTGGGATTTACAAAAAGATGTTGGGTAAAATTAATACGCACAAAACACGCAAGTGTACGTGGTCAACAAGTAATATAGTAGTGAATAGAGTATCATTCCCACGAAGACAAATTAGCGAGAATTTTAACTTCACAATTATCAATTTTCTATTAGCCCTAATTTTATTAAACTAATCAATTCAATGGTTTTAAATTATAGAAACTAAGTTAATAAATAAACAAACTATCACAAAACAGTCACCAATATCAAAATCCAGAATTTCAAACAATTAATGGAGAATTAGACTTATGATTTCACCCTGAGCTTCACTCTGATTTGCAAACCTTTATTCCAACTAAATTTAATATCCCAGTTTATTAATCAAGAACACGAAAGTAATAATAGCCACCTCTCGATGCACTAATATCGTATTAACATCAATCCACAATTAAGATAGAAATTCGTTAAACACCTAAATTAACCAACTCACTATATCTCTATGTGAACTGCAATTACAGAAGGTTTAAGTTCAAGCTCTATATACGATTACATGTGATGTCAAGCGTATCTCTACCTTAACAATAATCAAAAATCCGTTATTGAAAAAATTCATGACACATGCTATATTAACTAGGTCTAAATTCGAATCTCCTCTCTCGATTCCATTCAAATCCACAAAAAATTGTTGATAAGACAATTCATAAATTCACGCTCAAATTAACATAGATAAATAGAAAATATATTATTGAATTGTAAATCAAAGCTTTGGAATCATCGTTTCGCCCAAAGATCCATCACAAGTCTAATAAGTGAATTAATTCATAACGAATGAATTAAAAACTGAATAATTTACTGAAAACATCCTTTCAATTACAAATAAGACTAAAGAGAAGAAGAATATTGAAAACCCTTTCACGTAGACTCGATTTGCAATCGTTGTGACAATCTCTAAAAATTACTCCTCCAAAGTTGCACTTGAATCCTAGAAATCCTCTTGAATTATGCTCCGTGTGTTGTATGATTGTTGTCTATCAAAGTAATATCAAGCTCTCCCCTATTCTGGCCGAAAAATCCCTCATATAGAGTCCAGGCGCCTACAACAAACCAACAAACCAAGTAGCAGCAGACTCCATATAGCAGCAGGACACTTGCAAGATTCGGGACCCCTGCCCCAGTGGGGGGTATAGGCTTAGAAATGCCTGTCCCAGCGGGCATGCTCACTGCTAAGGATATTTTTTTGCTTTCAGGCGTTTTTCCACTTTTGCTCCAAAACTCCGCCATTCTTCACCACTTGCATCCATAACCACCCTACACATAAAATAATATGAAACGAGTAAAAACGAACACAAAACACGAAGATAACTATGAATTTAAGCTTGAAATGAATATCGATTCGTGTATATAAAATCCACTTATCAAAATCCCCCAAACTTAAACCATGCTAGTCCTCGAGCACAAAATAAACTACATGCTATGCAATGCAATGAGATGAAATAAATAAAATCTAAATGCCTAAAAATCCAACAATATCGCAGAAACTAAATTATCCATCGGCCTCAGAGAAAACAAGCAACTTTACAATACAAATTACCAAAGCCAATCCCCACTTTCGTATTAATTCTCAAACCTTGAACAATTATCACTGCTATAACGTGCGTGTGTGATTAACATCTAAGATATCCAATACGGACCCAAATTCAATACATGAGCAAATTCCTAGAAGGAATCATACAATGTAAACTTAAAAATCTCAAAGATAGGCACAACTCAACTAAAATTAAACAAAACCAAATTCAAGGGTACATGCCTGATACTTATGCTTTCTTCTTTTTTTTTCATTTTATTTTATATTTTTTTTCTTCACGGGGCTCTTTTGCTCTTTTCCCGTCATTATTTCCCTTTTTTTCCTTTTGATAGATGGTTGGTGAGTGCATTTTATGCTCCATCTCACGTTTGTGTTTATGGGGAGTGTTTCTCCTCAACACACCACAAGACTCAACATGTTTCACTTTTTTTTAAAAGCTTATATACCCCACATATACTCCCCCAAACTTAGGTTCTTACCTAATTTAAGCCTTTACTACCTATCCTTGTCGTTTTCTGGTTCACCCTAGCATTATCCTTTAAAAACTATTTATGTATCAATTTGAACTGATGGTTAACAAAGATGTTATTAGTGCTAACCTTTTTATAACAGTTTCAATCAAGTTCAAGAGTCAATTCATATCAGAAATTATATCATAGCTCTAATAATCCATACTATATTGGTTAACTTGTTCACAATCTCATCATTGGCCCACGAATAACATGAAAAATGCGACACCGTTGAACATATGCAAACACACTATTAAACAATTTTTTATATTAAATAACATTAATGAAAACAAAGTAAAATCCTAACTACTATCCAAATACCTAATCTATAATGCAAAACTAGATATGAAAACAAAAATAACAAAATGCATGCAACTAAACAAATAAATCCCCCAAACTTAAATAAGACAATGCCCTCATTGGATAAAAATTAAGCGCATGAGGACTTCCCTGGAATCGTCTAAGTCTGGGGAGGTGATTGGTGCTCTTCTTCATTGGAATCACTTGGAGGAAATCGAGGTAATGGTCCGGGTTGTTGATATGGAAATTGAGTCGCCGGGTTGAAACTTTGGAGTGTTGTGTTTAGTGATGCGAAAGATGCGTTCATGGCATCAAACATGTGATCTTGGCGCATATCCAATCGCCGCATTTCCCGACGTGCTTCCCTATTGTGCGCATTCATTTGATTTTGGAACTTAAAGAATTGAGGACTAGATATTGCCTCGGTCTTTGGTACCTACTCTGTTCCTTGATCTCCCATCGCTACATCCTCATACCTCGAGGTATCTTCGGCATCGACTTCGTCTTTCGACACCGATGGAAAAATAAAACCCAGACCTCGTGGATGTGACTCTCCTCCTGCCCAAACCGAATACTGCGCAATCATTCTGGAATCAAGCAAAGCGAGCGGCATTTGAGTGGTCTCATCATCAGAGTATCTCACCCGGCGTTGCAACACAAAGCACATATAAGTGATGGGTGTGACAAACCGCTCGAAAAATTTCCACGTAAGCACCGGCGGATTGAGAAATTGATAATGGCCCCGACATCAATAATGAAATCTTGCTCAATGGCGTATAACAGTAACACCTTCTCTTTTGTGACGTCCAAAGTGTGTTGGGACGGAAGCATTTTCGCACATAAGAATGCGTACCATATTTTTCTATACCGGCTAAGGTCCTTACTATTGAACACCGTTCCTCCCTTTCTACCTTTGATCCAAGATGTGCCCAGCTTTGTCATGTTTGTAATAACCTCATCATAGTCAGGGTCATAATCCCTCAATTGTACATACTAATAATGTCGTGGCACCCGCAACTGATAGTAAGCATTAATGGCATCGTCACTGAATGGAACCATGCGACCCCGCACAAACGCTTTGAAAGGAGCTTTGTCTTCGGCGTTTGCATAAAATTCCTTGACAATGTTGACAACGGCGGGCATCAGATGTTCAGTGAAGTGAAGCCACCCCTTTTGGTAAATTTGAGACATCATCTCCCATCATTCCCCTCGGGGGCCAAACCCCGCTCTGGCGTAAGTGCTTTAGTTAGCATGTAATCATACCGATCGGCGGCAAAAACACTCACAAATTTTTGGCGATCATAGGTTCGTGGTGGTTGAACGGCGCTTGAACTCTCCCCCGTTAGCGTTTGGATGTCGGTTGAGAAGCCATTGAATTTCAGCAGTTATCTCTTACTAGTAAACACTATCTTTCCCAAAGACTTGGTTCAGTCAATTTGTCAAACACTTGGTGTGCACAGCTCATTCTTCCCCCAAACTTAGGTTGTTTCTATGGAATTCAGTTGAGAAAAGATGAAAACTTGACATGAACGCAACTTATCTCAAGTGTAATGAATATGCGTGGTATGGGGTAGGGTTTATATAGGAGTGATGAATGAGAGAGAAAGTGGTGTGCTTGAATGTGGGTGGTAATGAAATTCGTGGGGTAGAGTGTGAGTGCAATGGGTTTAGGTAGTGGGTAGTAGTGGGTTGGTATGGAGGCTAGGTAGTGTGGTTGAGGGAGAATGAGAGCAAGAGAGGGAATAAGCATGTGTGTGGGGAAATAAGGAAGGGGCGTGCGTTTAAGAAGAGCGTGTCTGCCCATAATTAAAGACCCCCACCCCGGCGGGGGTGCATAACCAATAAAGCCCGCCCCGGTGGGGGGTGCCACTGACTTCAAATTTGTTGCTTCAAAAAGTGCAGATCAAAATTCTCTATTTTTTTTTGTTTTCTTGCCCGTTGTTGCTCTTACTCACTTTGGACCCCTCCTGCAACCATAAACATGCAATATGTTAGATTAATTTGACTTAGAGTTTCATTGAGATTTTTAGCAAAAGTTTTACGTGATAAGACCTAACTACTACTTACTAACAACTACATCCTAATAATTAAACATGAACTATGAAAAATAAAGAAAAGTTGGGTTTCCTCCCAATTAGCGCTTGAGTTTAAGTCGTTCAGCCTGAGTACTCCCTATTTTACTGTGTATCGGTGAGGGTAATGTAGTCAGCGTTCCAGTTCGACTCGCCACCCCAGTAATGCTTTATTCGTTAACCATTGACCTTGAACGTCTCTAATGGATTATGACTGTAGAGTTCAACGGCGCCATGAGGAAATACTCATTTTATAGTGAATGGTCCCGACCATCTCGACTTAAGCTTTCCTGGGAACAATCGCAGTCGTGAGTTGAACAAGAGGACTGATTGACCCGGCTCGAATGTTCGTTGCATAATGTTCTGGTCATGCCATCTTTTAACCTTTTCTTTGTATAGCTTGGTTGTAACGACCCCAAAATAGGTCCATTCAATCCAACCCATTCTGAGTCGCCAAATACATGGAACAGAAAACAACTACAACATTATTACAACAATTTTCGTACAAAATACAACAACACATATACTGTGAGTTTGGATACAAATATATACCAAATGTGACCCTCATGGTGCTTCAACCATAGCACCTCACAGTGACACCTTACATAAAGGTATAGTCAAAAACTATTTTAGAAACTAAAATCTTTGGGAAGTGCTCAAGGAAACCTTCGTACATGGGAGGCCATGCTTCTAGGTTATGATAGATATCATATGGCCACAGAATTATCCTTGGTTAACCCAATAGACCCCAAAGAAATACGAGAAGATTACTATCATATTCTTCCCAATGGTGAGTCTTCTCTTGACTTATCATTATCTCCACTGTCTCAAATTAAAAATTATACTTCAAACAAACACCAAGATTATATAGGTAGTGCTCGTAAATATACCCAGCAAGTGGATGAGCACATCCCTGTCTTATAATGACTCGAGGTTGTATGTCATTAGACATTTTGTATGAAAAAACACCCTTCCAAAGTTGAATTCACCTCACCCTCAACATCTATAGACCACCGTTCTATTCCCCTGTTATTCCCCGCTCGACCCAGCTACACTTTTATTACCTGAAATGAATTGTAAAGCAAAAGGGTGAGCACAACTAGCTCAGTAAAGAATATCATGACTAAAGATAATTAAATTATCAATAACCTTCATCAATAATAAATCAGAGATTTTGAACATATGGTAGATGATAAAAATTTCAACCATAGTTGCAGCGGAACGAGCAATCCATTAAAAGAGTCAAATAGACTATAAAGTCTATTATCTTCTCCACATTAAAAGTCCACCAACAATGTTTTATCCCTGTAACATCAATCAACAATTCCTTTCCACAATCATATGAATAACTCATAACCATAAGTGTGCTTAAAAATTCCTCTTCTCATCTAGGACGAAGATAATTTACATCACCTGTCTTTACCTGAAACATCAAAGATCATGGTTACACAAAATCACATTTCTTGTTCATAATCATACTAATAATTTCATCTTTGCACTATGGCCAAAGATATTCTTTTGTATCACCAGTTGGTCATGTTCATCTCAACACATGTTCATCTTTGCACTATTAGACAAAGATATTCAACAACATGTCATCTTTGCACTACGGGCCAAAGATATTCATCAACAAGTCATCTTTTCACTACAGGCCAAAGTTATTCATCAACAAGTCATCTTTGCACTACAGGCCAAAGATATTCATCAACAAGTCATCTTTGCACTACAGGCCAAAGATATTCACCAACAAGTCATCTTTGCATTATGAGCCAAAGATATTCATCAATAATTCATCTTTGCACTACGGGTCAAGGCTATCAAACAACAGATCAATAATACTTCATAACAACTGATTTTGAAGCAGAACTCAAAAATAACGATCAAAACATGCATACAATCAAAGATAGTAGCCAAAGTAGATATTTTGGACAAAAAGAAGAAATTTCATTTTTCGATGAATAGTGCCGTATTCGTGAATAGTGCCGTATACGTGAATAGTAACTCTGACACCAAAAGATAGAAATTTCACAAAAACATCATCACGCTTCGTGAATAGTACTCGTGAATAGTAACTCGTGAATAGTAACTCATGAATAGTAACTCGTGAATAGTAACTCATGAATAGTAACTCGTGAATAGTAACCCCGACATGAAAAAGTTCCGAATTTTATTAAAAAGTTCACCAATATTTTGGCATAATGATATTGAAGAAAAAAATATCATTTAAGAAGAAATAATACCCCTTACTATCCCTTACAATCCCTTACCTCAAATGAGCAGTACTTCTGACCGGAATATCGAATGAAAAGCCGAAGAAACCTTTCACCGTATAGAAACACTCAAAGTATACTCACAAGAACACACTTGATATATAGAGAGAGAAGTAGAGAGAAAGCTTATGTTTCTGGTGTGATTTTCAATTCTAACTTAGCCCTCTATTTATAGGAAAATGTTAGCACGCCGAAGCAGACTTAACCTGCAACCTGATGGCTTTACCTGCTACTATTCCCACCCACCACATTTGAAAATTCAATTGAGCACATTTCTCACCAACCAAAAGTGGGGCCCACCAATTCTAGAATTTTCCACCAAAATCATTTATAACCTAATTTTCGAATCAGTCACCTCTTAAAATTCATAACAAATTATACGCTCATTTTTAACGGTTCAAAATTTGTGGACATATACTCAACTTATATATGTATAACATATCCAAAAATTACAACGATCCAATGGTCGGATTAAAAATTATAAGTCATGCAATAGAGCTTTAAGAACACCAAAGTAGAAAATTTAATAAAATAATATTATTTTTTAAATTTTCAAGCCCACCATCAAGGAATCAGATTTTAGTAGTTCCCACATGCCCATCTTCTAGAAAAAAAAATAAAAACACGTTTTTGTTAAAAAAAATAATTAAAACTTCAAAAATCAATTATTTCGGAACTCCGAAACTTCAATAATTCACAATAAATAGCCCTTTTATCAGAAAATTCGAATCTCGCGAGTTTTTATTGGAAATTCAATTCTCTACAACTTTGCAGAAGAAAGTTTTTCTAAATTCCAAACAAAAATTGACCGAAATCCATCAACAGACAATTTTACTGTCTATAATCAATTTTCGGTCAAGAATTGTGGTCCACCGACACCTAAAACATGTGTTAATCATTTAATGTCACAAAAATACTCTTCCTCCTCATATACTCATATATCCCACATTCATTGCAAAAATATCACCATTAATATATTATTAAAATAATATATTTAAATAAATTATTTTATCAGAAAAAGATAAAATATTAATTTTCAACAATTGTCACATTAAAATTTTCCTCCATCTATATCCACATAAAATAAATATTTTCTTTATCATAATAATCAATAATTAATTATTCAAAAATAATATTACAGAATCACAGTACTGACAACCAGGCCGTTCCCAGGATAGAGGGGGCTTTCCAATAAGGATTTCTCCTACTGGCGCACAATTAGATGACCAAACCTCTCCTTGACAGAACTTTCTAGACATTGCCAATAATGTTATCTGATAATATTATTCAAATAATATGAATTATTGATCTGATAATGGAAAATACTGTGCAATGACAATTATTGAAACAATAATAATATAAATATCAACGCAGCAATTATTGAATCAATAAAGTAATGAACAGTAACTCCTGTAGCAATTATTGAGTAGTGCCTTCTTACGTAAGGATCAATAATTCAAAATACTGTGCAATACCGTGTGCTACTGTGCAACAACGCGTATTACTGTATTTTAACCATCGGGTATTTCAACGGTGTAAACGATAACAACTACGCCGTTATTTATAAAAACTTAATTTTGTCGTTTTCTTCATCCGACAGTTATTCTGTTATGGGGCCCACAAATGGTTGCGCCGTCGTACAAATATTCCCCGACAAAAAGAATATTCCACGACCAAACGAATATTCCCCGACAACAATGAATATTTTATAACCACTTGCGTATTTTGAAAAAATTTCATATACCACCCTTAACTTTAACTTTTATCAATTTAACCATTTACTGAATAGTAATTATAAGAAAAATTGAATACTTTTATTTCATAAAATTCGGGGTCTTACATTGGTGTTCTCGTAGGCTTGGAGTCGGAATTCGTTGAGTTCATTTAGTTGGAGTAGCCTCTTTTCTCCTACATCGGCTTGATCAAAATTTAGTTTCTGTATGGCCCAGTAGGCCTTGTGCTGTAGCTCCACCGGTAAGTGACATGTTTTTCCGTACATGAGTTGATAAGGTGACATCCCGATTGGTGTGTTGTATACAGTCCGGTACGCCCATAATGCGTCATCCAACCGAAGTGACCAATCTTTTTGACTCGGATTTATGACTTTTTCCAATATCTTCTTAAATTCTCTGTTTGATACCTCGGCCTGTCCATTAGTTTGAGGGTGATACGCTGTAGCCACCTTGTGGTTGACCCCATACTTAGCCAAAAGAGCTATAAATGACTTATTACAGAAGTGACTACTTTCATCACTGATTATTGCTCTTGGCGTGCCAAACCTCGTGAAAATGTTTTTCTGAAGGAATTTGAGGACCACCTTGGCATCGTTAGATGGTGCTACAGCTTCAACCCATTTCGAGACGTAATCCACCGCGAGTAGAATATACTGATTGCTCAAAGACGAAGGGAATGGCCCCATGAAATCGATGCCCCATACATCAAAGATTTCCACTTCAAGAATTATTTGTAGGGGCATCTCATTCCGTTTAGATATGTTTCCCACCCTTTGGAATTTATCACATGTTTTAATAAATTGGTGGGAGTCTTTGAACAATGTAGGCCAATAAAACCCGGATTGAAGCACTTTTGCCGCGGTGCGCTCACTCCCATAGCGTCCACCATATGCCGATGAGTGGCATTCTTGCAGTGTGTTGTGCACTTCACTGTAAGGGATACATCGTCGAATCATCTTATCTGCGCACTGTTTGAATAGATACGGCTCATCCCATATGTACCACTTGACGTCATGAAGAAACTTCTTTTTCTGTTGTCGTGTAAGATCCGGGGGAAGCATTTTGCTTACCACAAAATTTTTGAAATTTGCATACCACAAATATTCTGTATTTAACCCAAATAGTTTCTCATCCGGGAATGACTCGTTGATCGCGCATCTATCTTCATCCTTTTTCACCGGATTTTCCAGCCTTGATAAATGGTCGGTAACTTGATTCTCCGTCCCCTTTCTATCTTTAATTTCTAAATCAAACTTCTGAAGTTGGAGAATCCATCGGATAAGGCATAGCTTTACATCTTTTTTCGCTATTAGGTACCGAATCGCTGAATGGTCCGTGTAGACTATTACCATAGTTTCGATCAAGTATGACCGTAATTTGTCAAATGCGTACACCACTACAAGCAATTCATTTTTCGTGGTAGTTTAATTCATTTGAGTCTCTGTGAGTGTTTTACTTGCATAGTATATGGCGTGAAACACCTTATCTATTCTTTGTCCCAAAATAACCCCAACCGAATAATCGCTCGCATCACACATAAGCTCAAAAGGCATTTTCCAGTCCGGTGCGACTATCACGGGGGCTGTAGTTAATTTTTTTTTCAATAGGTTAAATGCGGACTTGTATTCTGCAGTAAAGCTGAAAGTGGCATCCTTCTCTAAAAGACTGCATAGAGGTTTTGCAATCTTAGAGAAGTCTTTTATGAACCTCCTGTAGAACCTCCTGTAGAACCCATCATGCCCCAGAAAACTTCTAATACCCTTAACTGAGCACGGTGGAGGTAGTTTCTCGATCGTATCCAGCTTTGCCTTGTCCACATCCAATCCTTGAGTCGACACCTTATGGCCCAAAATTATGCCCTCTTCAACCATGAAGTGACATTTTTCCCAATTGAGTATGAGGTTTGTATCCTTACATCGCTGCAAAACAATGACCAGATTCTCTAGGTAAATATCAAAATTGTCTCCATAGACAGAGAAATCGTCCATGAAGACTTCAACATTCTTCTCCACCATATCCAAAAAAATCGCCATCATACACCGTTGGAAAGTTGCTGGTGCGTTGCATAACCCGAATGACATCCTCCTGAATGCAAATATGCCATAAGGGCATATAAATATTGTCTTTTCTTGATCCTCAGGAGCAATGACGATCTGATTATAGCCCGAGTATCCATCCAATAAATAGTAAAACTCATGTCCCGCAAACCTGTCTAACATTTGATCGATAAAAGGTAGCGGGAAATGGTCTTTTCGGGTTTCCTTATTCAATCTCCTATAATCAATGCACACCCTCCAACATGTCACTGTCCTGGTTGGAATTAACTCGTTGTCCTCATTTTGTATCACCGTAATTCCCCCTTTCTTCGGCACACAATGAACCGGACTAACCCATTTATTGTCAAAAATTGGATATATGATACCGACATCCAATAATTTCAGAATTTCCTTCTTGACCACTTCCTTCATGATTGGGTTAAGTCGACGTTGATGCTCCACCGATGGTCTTACATCCTCCTCCATCAGAATCTTGGGCATGCAAAATGATGGGCTAATGCCTTTTATATCCGTAATCGTCCATCCAATCTCTGATTTGTGATCCCTAAGCACCCTCAACAACTTTTCTTCCTACAATTCGTTAAGTGAAGCAGAAATAATTATAGGTAAAGAGTTTGAATTGCCTAAATACGCATACCTGAGATATTTAGGGAGTGGCTTAAGTTCCAATGTTGGTGGCTCCTCCAATGATGGTTTCAATTTTTCTGCAACTGTCTCCTCAGTATGCAGAGGTTCAATCGGTGCTCTGAATCGGCTAACTCGTGGCAACGAGTCTAGCATATGTAATAAGTCCACAAACTCTGGGTCGTCTTTTTCTTCATCCCCCAATAAAGTTGTTTCCAACGGATCGTTGATCAAACTCTTGCTCATATCTTCGCTGGTAATTTGATCAATTAAATCCATTCAAAAACACTCTTCCTCGTCCGTGGGGTATTTCATGGCCTTGAACACATTGAATTTTATTTCTTGGTCTTGGACTCTCATAGTAAGTTCTCGTTTTTGCACATCTATGAGTGTCCTTCCCGTGGCCAAGAAAGGTCTCCCTAGGATGATCGAGATGTTCTTATCTTCTTCGAAATCCAGAATGATAAAGTCCGTAGGGAATATAAACTTATCCACTTTAACCAGAATGTCCTCTACAATGCCTCTCGGATATGTGACTGACCTATCCGCCAACTGCAATGAAATATTTGTAGGCTTTGGCGCGGGCAAACCCAATTCTGAGTATACTGACAATGACATCAGGTTTATACTCGCCCCCAAATCACATAAGCTGTGACAACCCGAGAATTTAGAAAATTTTAAAAATTTGAATTTTATTTATTTAAGGTCAAATAATAGACATAGACAGAAAATTAGTGTATGCGCATGACGTAAAGATCATATGCAGGAACGAGTGCGATGATGTAAAGTATACGCATAGAGCCAACTTTAATAGAAAAAGTTAAGGTTGCTCAAGCCACCGACCCGGAGCTGATGCGTATGAAGAAGAAAGTACAAGAAGGAGCTATTCCGGAAGCGAGAATTGATGAAGAAGGAATACTTCGAGTCCACTCTAGACTTTGTGTTCCTAACGAATCTGATTTGAAGTACAAGATTATGATGGAGGCACATAATACACCATTTTGTAATCCATCTTGGAATTACTAAAATGTATCGTGATCTTCGACATACATTTTGGTGGAATAATATGAAGAGAGAGATTGCAAAGTTTATCTCGATGTGTTTAACTTGTTAACGTGTAAAGGCGGAGCATCTAGTACCTAAGGGTCCGTTGCAACCACTTGAGATTCCGAAATGGAAGTGGGAACACATTACCATGGATTTTGTTACGCGTCTTCCTACGGTTTCTCAAGGAATCAATGCCATTTGGGTTATTGTTGATAGATTAACCAAGTCTGCTCATTTCTTGCCGATAAGGGAGACTTATTCCCTTGAACGTCTTGCTAGTATATATTTAAATGAGATTGTGAGGTTGCATGGCATTCCAGTATCCATAGTTTCGGATCGTGACCCAAGATTCAGTTCTAGATTTTGGGTTAGCTTGCAAAAAGCTATGGGCATGGATTTACGATTCAGTTCGGCATACCATCCTCAAACGGACGGACAATTAGAGAGGACTATTCAAACTCTTGAAGATTTATTAAGACTCTGTGTCCTAGACTTCAAGGGCAGATGGGATAAGTATTTACCATTGGTGGAATTCTTCTACAACAACAGTTATCAGACAAGTATAGGTGTGGCTCCATTTGAAGCATTATATGAACGAAAGTGTCGCTCTCCAATATGTTGGGATGAGGTGGGTGAAGCAACATTGTTGGGACCCGAGTTAGTACATATGACTACCGAAAAGATCCAAATGATTTGACAACGTATACAAACGGCACAAGATCGACAAAAGAGTTATGCGGATCTTCATCGAAAGGACGTGGAATTTAGTATAGGGGATCATGTATTGTTGCGAGTTGCTCCATGGAAGGGAGTTACAAGATTTGGGAAGAGAGGAAAGCTCAATCCACGATTTATTGGTCCATTTCAAATTCTTGACCGAGTAGGAAATGTAGCCTATAGACTCGCGTTACCTCCGAGTATGTCTCGTGTTCATAATGTGTTTCACATATCTGTACTTCGTAAATATGTGAAAGACCCGAACCACGTTATTAAGTTAGAACCAGACGAGATAGCCGAAGACTTAACGTATGAAGAGGTACCTGTCAAGATCTTGGATAGGAAGGAGCATGTCCTACGCACGAAGGTCATACCACAAGTTAAAGTCTTGTGGAGGAACCATACTATAGAGGAAATGACCTGGGAGTTGGAAACGAAAATGAAAGCGAGGTATCCTCACCTTTTCGAAACACCAGGTACGTATGTCAATTTCGAGGACGAAATTTCATAAGGAGGGGAGGTTGTAAGACCCCAACTTATTATTAATGAAATTTAATTTTCTCTATTTATTATTTTGAAATAGTAAGGGTTGATTTGATTAATGTGGATAGTTATGGGTAAAATACGCAAATATTTCAAAATAAGCAAGTGATTATAAAATATTCAATGTTATCAGGGAATATTCATTTGGTCGTGGAATATTCGTACTGTCGGGGAATATTCGTACGACGGCGCAGCCATGTGTGGGCCCCATAACGGAAAGCGATTAGATGAAGAAAACGACAAATATAAGTTGTTTAAAAATAACGGCGTAGTTGTTACCGTTAATACTGTTAAAATACTCGGTGGTTAAAACACAGTAGCACGCAGTATTACACCAATTATTGATTCTTACGTAAGAAGGCACTACTCAATAATGGTTATAGTAATTACTATTCAGTATTTTATTTTATTGATTCAATAATTGTTGCATTGATATTTTATATTATTGTTGTTTCAATAAATTGTCATTACACAGTATTTTCCTTTATCGGGGCAATAATTCATATTATCTGAATAATATTATTAGATAACATTATTGGCAATGTCTAGAAAGTTCTGTCTAAGGAGAGATTTGGTCACCTAATTGCGCGCCAGTAAGGAGAAATTCTTATTGGAAAACCCCTCTTTCCTGGGAACTGCCTGGTTGTCAATATTGTGATTCTGTAATATTATTTGTGAATAATTAATTATTGATTCATATGGTGAGAAAAATATTGATTTTATGTGGATATAAATGGAGAAAATTTTTAATGTGACAATTGTTGAAAATTGAAATTTTATCTTTTTCTGATAAAATAATTCATTTAAATATATTATTATATTTTAATAATATAATAATGATGATATTTTTACGATAAATGTGGGATATATGATTATATTGGAGGAGTATTTTTGTTACCAAAAATATTTAAAGCATGTTTTATGTGTCGGTGGACCCCATTTCTTGACTGAAATTTGATTATAGCCTGTAAAATCGTCCGTTTGTGGATTTCGGTCAATTTCTGTTTGGAATTTAGAAAAACTTCCTTCTATAAAGTTGTAGATAATGGAATTTCCTATGGAAAGTTGTGAGTTTCGAATTTTTCTGACAAAGGGCTATTTATTATGAATTATTGAAGTTCTGAAGCTCCGAAATAATTAATTTTTGAAGTTTTAAATATTTTGAATAAGAAAAACATTTTTATTACTTTTTGGGAGGTGGGCTGCATGTGTGGATGATCTTGGATTAAGAAACATGTGCGTAGGAAGTTTTAGAAAATAATAATAAATATTTTAATAAATTTTCTACTTTGGTGTTCTAAGCATTTTCCTATAAATAGGGTGCTTAGGTTAGAATTAAAAATCACACCAGAAACTGAAATTTTTTCTCTCTATATTATCGAGCGTATTCTTGTGAGTATTTTGAGTATACTTTAAGTACTTTTGCTATACGGTGCAAGTTCAAGTCATAGCTTATATCCGGTGTTTCAACTAGAAATACTATCTTTCAAGGTAAGGGATATTTTTTTTTCGTAATGATATTATTTTTTCAATATCATTATGCTGAAATATTGATCTGAAGTTTTTATCAAATTTGGAACTTTTGGTGTCGGAGTTACTATTCACGTATACGACACTATTCAAAAATACGGCACTATTCATCGAAAAATGAAATTTTTTCCTTTTCATCTAAAATATCTATTGTAGATACTAGCTTTGATTGTATCCATGTTTTGATCATTCTTAAATTTTACACCACTATGATTATTTTTGAGGTATTTTTGGACATGGATAAAACAAAGTACGAATCATTAATCCTTAATCCTTGTCATTTTTTTTCACTGGATTCGTTTCTTTAAAAATATTTTTCACCATCCTCAGTCTTAAATGATGATATTATTGAATATCTTTGGCCTGTAGTGCAAAGATGAATGATTTCTGATGAATATCTTTGGCCCGTAGTGCAAAGATGAACATGTGTTTAGATGAACATGACCAACTGATGAATATCTTTGGTCTGTAGTGCAAAGATGAATATTTGATTCCGGATATATATTGATTGATGTTACAGGGATAAAAGATAGACGATGAACTTTTAAATTCATACATAGAAGATAATAGTTTGCATTCTCTACTTAACTCTTCTAATGAATTATTATTTCCGCTGCAAATATTGATTTAAAACTTGTTGTCTATTGTATTCTATTAGATTTTTTTCCCTGTTGAAGACTAATGATAATTTATTGTATATTATCTTAGTCATAATATTCTTTACTGGGCTAGTTAAGCTCACCCTTTTCCTTTTTGTTCCATTTTTCTTCTCAGGAGGCGAGAATATAGCGAGTACGAGTCGGGGTATGGAATGAATGTTCTAGAGAGAGTTGTTTAGTAGTACTCACCATTTTTGTAAAATAATGTATCAATAAATGTGATGAGAATTTATTTGAGTATAGATATTGTCTAGAAGATAATGTTTGTATTCAAACTCACAGTTTTACTGTTGTAATAATAAAGTTATAATTATTTCTGTACCATGTATTGACAACTCAGAATGGGTGATGTATACCTATTTTGGGGGCGTCACAAGTTGTGCTATGAATTGGTACAAATTCAGAAAAGGATTATGGATACGGATTGAATGAAATTCGTATGGAGAAGGGGGTTAAGATTAGGTGGGGATTTCAATTGAGGACTCATGTCGGTAGCTGAGTTGTATGATTCCTTGTATGGGCGGGGGATTGTACGTGGTGTAAAAACCACTTAGTTTCTGGTATTGATAATCATTGAAATGTTTGTGTCGCGCTATTTTCTATATGCATGTTAAGAGGGTGATTCCTTTCTCGTGTGTATAACAAATGGATATGTTATAGGTAGAGGATACAAGGTTAAGTACGAGTTCTTAAAATTTATACTTATGTGACATTCTTGACTCATAGTTATATGAAATGTTTATGAACCCCTCAACAAATGGACGCCAAAGGTCTGACTAGGGTAAGTTCTTAAACTCATATGATTGTGGTAATTTATGAACTCATAAGTGTGGTTTGATGAACTGGGTATAGTTATGTGTGAATGAAGTATTGAGAATAATAGGAACAGATAGATTGTTAAGCATATGATTGTTAGTGGAGACATAAGTTTTCCTAAACTCCTAGCTATGCTAGACTTCAAAATTTTGACATCAAGCTAAATACGCACTATGTGCTTTAAAAAAATGTAGACTCGTAATCATTTTTGAAACGGTTTAAAGTATAGTGTATGCTACTTATTTAGGCTAGACGCAAATGATTTGAAGTATCAAAAGTTATTTTTAATTATCACTTATGTACCATGTAACCTGATGCAGAGATGATAAAAATGTGATGGAGTTGTAAATACTGGAATACTTAGTGTGAATTTAATCTAAAATCGATATTCCACTATTGTATAATGTGTTATGACAAAGTCATACAATGAAAGCATCCTCAAATGGACTGGTAATATAGTACGGCATCATGACGTCATTCTCAAAAATGTTTTCAAAAATTTTAATTTGCCAACGGGGTTTGGCTACACTTAAATAATTCGATTGAATTGAATTATTGATATGAGCCTATGCTATTTGAATCAGCTAGACTAATGTTTATGAAAACTCTAAGTGTTCATTGAAAGAAATTTCCCGAACCAAATTATTTTGGTACGGAATTCTATAATAAGACTGAGGTAAATAAATTTTGTGCCTATGGCAATGATGAGAAACAGATCAGACCAGCAGTACTTGGCAAAGTACAGGGCATACCGGACTAATTACCCTTTATGTCCGTAAGTTATGACGGTTTACGAATAAATTTCCATAAAACTTTGCGAAAATGACAGACAAATAGTCTATGTAACTCTTCAGCACAATTTTAAAATATTACTCTTGTGAGTGGTGTATTGGGTAGCATGTGATGATATGTATGAATGTTGTAAGGTGTATGGTATACGGTGTAAGTTAAATTTTGGGGACGAAATTCTTAGAAGAAGGGGTGAATGTGACAACCCGAGAATTTAGAAAATTTTAAAATTTTGAATTTTATTTATTTAAGGACAAATAATAGACATAGACAGAAAATTAGTGTATGCGTTTGACGTTTTTGAGATGGAATTTTGTGGATTTCAAAATTCTGTGAATGAATTAGGTGAATTATTCAGGATTAAGTCTATACGTGAATATGTTATGTGAATATGGTTATTTATGTGTACAATATGTGGATAAGGATCAAGGGTTGACCAGATAAATTTTATCAGTGTCAAACCCTAAGTATATATTAGGAACGTCAGCGTTCAGTTAGAAAATCCAAATGTTTGATAAAAAAAAAATCTTCGAAATCGGTTCTGAAAACCCTAATTTTTGTTTCGGGGATTTAAAACCCTAATTCGGACATTATAATCCTAATTTGGGAATTTAAATGTAATATATAAGGTTTATATTTTTAATTGCAACCTAATCAGGGAAAACCCTAATGATTAATTAAATTTTCTAATAATTTAGAAAACCCTAATTTTACAGTTTAAAACCTAATTGTTCTGTCAGGAACCCTAATGTACAGTTATGGAATTAATTGCTAAATTAGCAATATTAATTAGGAAATAATAATCCTAATTACCAAGCGTAGATTATGATTAGGAGATTTTAAATATAATTATAGAATCGTAATCATAATTTAGAAATATTAATTTTCTATTTAGAAAACCTAAACTAAAAATATTAGGAAATTGATCTTTGGGAAACTTAGGTTTTAACCCTAATGGTCAAACCCTAATAGTTGTAGCCAATGTCTAAAATGCACCTTGGACAAAATTACCCTTGAAATTAAAAGTGAAATTACCAAAATGCCCTTTTTGTCCCATTTGGTGCATTATTAAAGGAAACATTCAATTATTGTCCTAATTATATTTGGAGGCTAGCTAAGACACACCCATGTGCCTTAAATTCAGTAGATCAGCCCTAATGCCAACCATTAGTATTGCATTCAATTATTGAAATAATTAAAGAGAGAGAAAGTGTATTCCATTTCATATTTTTCTCTCTTGCTCTCACCAATTTTTCTCTCAAACCCACGAATTCTTATAGCATTTGAGTCACTAAAAATCAGCCCCACGATTATCAAGAACAGATTTAAGAAGTCAGAATCAAAGCTAGAACGTTGTAAAAACCCTAAACCTAGAAATCCTTTGATCTGATATTATTTGTTGTAATTGATTGGTTAAAGTTGTGTATTAGGGTGTCATTTAGTGATCTATGTTGTTAAATCCAAAATCCATAACATCAAAGTGCACGAAATTGCATTTTTATCAAATCTGGAAAATTTCAAAAAAATGGCCTGACAGTCATATGTCAGACCTCATAGATCTTTATGTGTTAATTGTTTTGTGTGTTTTATGTTTTGGATATGTTCTATGACATGAAATATCTATTCTGCAACTTGAAGTATAGTCAGATCATGCATAAATTACAAGATATGATTGAATAAACTGCATTGACCGAACACGATTTCTGGAATTCTAGGCAAACCCAGAAACCTATATTTCTGACAACGTTTTTCGGGCCTTAGATCTTGCAGGTTGTTCAAGTTTTGATCTTAGAATTTGTTTAGGGTTGTAGCCCTACATTAGTACTACAACATTATAACATTATACAAATCAGAACACATCAAGAACACTGTTTTAATCATGGTCAAACCAAGCTCCTCGGTCACTGACAAGTTTTCTAGAAATTGGCCAAGAACACCTATAGCGACGGTTCTGTCGCTATAGGGCCCTTTAGCGACATTTATTTTCGGAAATTGAATTAATTAAATAAATAGATAAAAATAGTTTTTATTTATTAAAAATACATAATAAATTATGAAAAATTATTTTAAAGTCTGAAAAATAGTTTTTAATTATTTTGAGTATATTTCAAAAATATTTAGTATTTTTGGAATATAAAAATTATTTATTTATTTAATTATAATATTAAATAAATGATTTAAAAATAGTTTTAATTCATGAAAAATTATATTATGATGTTAGAAAATATTTTAAGTTATAAAATATATATTTTGATATTTTGGCATAAAAATATTAATATTTTATTATTAATATCAACTATCGGATAATGAATTTAATCGTTTAAAAATCATATAAATGTGATTTTAAGGTATTAAAAATACTTTGAAATATTATAAATATATTATAATATTATGTTATGATTCTCATTAATATTTGATATTAAATAAATATTAATGATTAAGGAATTACGTGTTATTTAATTCATTTAAATACAATATTAATAATTGAAAATGTTGATAAATGATATTAATTATCTGAAAATTATTGCAAGTCTATGAAAATTATCTTGACTGATAAGAAAATTATCTGTGATAATTGTTTAGTGTTTAGCCAGAGTTTAATTGAACTTAAACTCGTGAATTGTCCGACTAGACCGTCGGAATGATAGAATTGTGTCGGTTTTAACTCGGACTGCAATAGTTTGACTTGATGCTATGTCTTATGTGTATAATAGACTGATAGGATTATATGCTATGTGTTTAGGTTATTCTATGTATTTATATATCAGTATTATAATGTGATGATATTATTCTAATATTAGATATCTATATTATTAATATTAGGTCTCAGATGAAGCTTATTATATTGCATTACGGTAATCAATAGTTCAGGCAAGTTTCCTTTTACTTAACTCTATTAAGAGTGGTTTCATTCGGTTATGCTTATGGTTAATCATTTCTGATTGTCATGTTGAATTGTACTCTGTACATATTACATGTATAAGTCAGGTATGAAAGGCTGATCACCTTCATTACCCATTGGTCCATATATAATTGTTCCTGTTCAATACTTGTTCAGTCAAAATTTTGTTCATGCTAATTCACAAATACATTGTGAAGGATAGCCAACTTATGATTCAGACTCTTTCAATCATGATATATCTTTAAATTATTTTAAAACTTGTTGGGCAACTTTCATGCTCACCCTTGCTATATCATGATAAACATTGCAGATAAGGCGAATGCGTTCGGATACATGAAAAGGATAATGCCAAGTTCAGCTTGGGATAGAATGTGCAGCTAATTTGTAAAAGTAGTTTTGATTAGTATTGTTATGTGTTAGATAGTTTATGATTTATGTATAAGTTAAGGTTATTCGATTTTGGGAATAGTGTCTAAAGTGTACTGTATAAACAATCTATATTTATATCTTCCGCAACAGTTGTAGAAATAGCGAACCAGATTCGCGACCCGGATTCGGGGCTGCTACATAAGCACTTGTTAAATGACATTTTCCCGATCGTGCATGGGATAGTAAAGCTCCCTGGGTCTTTGAGTTTGGGTGGTAGCTTCTTCTGTAACACTGCACTACACTCCTCTGTTAGTGCCACTGTTTCAAATTCCTCCCATTTCTTCTTCCTCGATAGAATTCCTTTCATAAACTTCGCATAACTCGGCATTTGCTCTAGGGCCTCTGCGAATGGGATGTTAATATGGAGTTTCTTGAACACGTCTAAAAACTTTGCGAACTGCTTGTCTGATTTCTGTTTTTGGACCCTCAGCTGAAATGGCGGTGGAGGAAAAACAATCGGCTCATTATTTAACTTTATTTCCTCATTTTTGTTACCCTCCATCACGTTACTGTCATCAACTTTTTCCTCCGGTGTTGCTGAATTTTTTGCACTATTTCCCCCGAGATGTTTTCACTTCTTAACATAACTGCTTGACATTGCTCATGATTACCCTTTGGATTTCTCTCGGTGTCGCTAGGTAATGTTCCTTGTGGTCAATTATTCAATGCTAACGCAATTTGACCTATCTGATTCTCTATATTTTTGATAGCAATAACTTGATTCTTCATAGCCAAATCGTTGATAGTTGTGACAACCCGATATTTTCTATATAAATAAATCATAAATTTTGCGTATAATTTTTTATTATTATTTATTAAAATAAATATGAATGATATGTGTCAAGGTAATGTGTAATTATAATTATTTGTGTGATAAATAAAATTTAATTATTACATTAAATATTGCAATAAAATTTATTTTAGAATTATTGATTATTATCAATTATATTTTTATATTAATTAATTCCCTATTGGAAATGTTTTATTAATTATTTTCAAGGAAAATATAATCTTATATTATTTAAATAATATAGGAAATGATTTTAGAATAATTATTTATTTTAATGATAAGAATGCGTGAAAGGTATTATGTATGTAATTATGTGATGAATATAAAATATATTTATTACATGAATGGTTATGAATAATTTTATTTTGGAATTATTTCTCATTATAAATTATATTATAATAATAATTAGTTTTATAGTAAAAATGTTTTTAATTTTTATTTTCCATGAAAATATGATAATTATATTAATTGAATAACATATGATATGAATATAGAATTTTTATAATACTTATTCTATTATATGAATTTTGTTCAAGATATTAAGTAAATTATTTCTACTTAATTATAAGGTTAATTATGACAGATAAATCAGATATGGAATCCAAACCCTAATTCTGGGTTTTGATCAAGGAATGAGAATAATAATATTATATTCTTATTTACCAGTGTTATAGATAAGTGTGGATATGTGTGTAATGTTAATGTGTAGAACAACTTTCGTGTTAATGATAACCCTAACTGTGGTTATGGGATAAGGAATAATGATAATAAAATTATAATATTAATTATATTTTGATTTTTCAGTGCTATGAATATGTACTGTATTTCTGTATTGATAATGGTTGGTCAATTACGGTGTATTATGATCAAACCTTAGTAATAATGTTAAACCCTAATTTGATATCCAAATTAGAGTGCAAGATTGTTTTATAAGTGTGTTATATAATTTATGGCATGTATTAAATATATTAATTAGGTAAACCCTAATTAAAGTTCTAGAAACCCTTAATAATTTTTAGAAAACCCTAAATTATTAAAAACCCTAATTTTAAGTGTTAAAACCCTAATTTGAAACTCAGCTGTGAGTTCAAGATTGTTGTTTAACTGTGTTATATGATATATGTTATGCATTATATAATCTTGTTATTAAACCCTATTTAATATTTAGAAACCCTATTTAATAAATAGAAACCCTAGTTGCAAACTGTTAAACCCTAATTGATTTGAAATCCTAATGTAAAAGTCATTCATGACTTTGAGAATTTGTTAAGTCGTTAAGTAATCACGATAATGTGATTTTTGATCGGTGTTATATGTATTGACCCTAATTAGGGAGAATCGTAATCATTTAAAATCCTTATTAATTTTTTTTTGTATTATAAACCCTAATTTCAAAAGTTAGAAACTCTAATTTGCTTATTATAAACCCTAATTGCCAGTTTGGGAAAATGAAATGCTAATTAGTGTTGCTTAACCCTAATTAGAAAAGTGCTATAATTAAAGACCTAAATTAAATTAGTAAACCCTAATTGGTATTTTTAGAAATTAAAATTTTAGTTTATTATTTTATTTTATTTTATTTTATTGTACAAACCCTAAATTGGAAATCCTAGGTTTTTGTTTGCTTGGATCAAACCCTAAACCCTAAACCTTAAGGGTTTGCAAATGACAAGAATGCCATTTAAATGAATTATCAAATGACCAAAATACCCTTTTTGCATTCTTTAATGAGCTTGCTTGTAAATCTTGTAAAATCTTGAGAGTTGTTGGCCAACTCTTACCAACCCCACGTGACAATGCCAGCAATCAACCACAAATCTCAGCAATATTTAATGCATCCAACCTCTATATAAGATCAAGGAGAGAGAAAATATCATTGTTTAGCTTATTTTGTACAAACACAAATCCTAGACCCTCTCTCTCTAAAAGCCACGAAATATATATGTATACCAGTCCCTTAATGAAGCCCCACGATCATCAATAACAAATCAGAAGCACAAAATCAAAAATTTGATCAAAGAAAGGTATAAAACCCTAATCTTAGAAATCCTTTGATTTGTTGTTAATTGTTGCAATTGATTGTTTAAAGTTGTGTAATAAGGAGTGTATTAATGTTCTGGGTTGTTAAATTCATGACCCATAACATCAAAGTGCTCAAAATCAAAGTTTTTCCAACTTTTGAAAAACCGAACTCTGTTATTTTTAGGCAAATGTCAGGGCTTATAACTCTTTACTTGATCATGATTTTTGTTGTTTAAAAGTTGTTATATGTAGTCTGTAATGTGGTCTTTAATATGAAAAAAGAATCAAGTTCATATCTGTTATAGATCAGGAGTTATTAACGGTCAAAAAGCGTTGACCGAAACTGCGAAGAACATGAACCCAGAAAATTTTTGAGCGTTTTCCGTGGTGAACTTTGACCAGCGATTTCCGGTTGGATCTTTTATTGTTATGATGATGTTAAGTTTTAAAGTTGTAGTCCTACACGTTGTCTACATACTGTAATTGATAGATCACATAAACGTTACACGGATTTCAAGTTATAGAGATCCAAAGTGACCCCCACAAACTGTTCTTCATGAAGAACAGCTCTGACAAGCTACTTTGATGGCTAATAACTCTTATATCTGATGTTTTTTAGCCATGGTGTTTGTTGATAGTTGTAGTATTACATGAGCAATACAATCTGGAACTTATAGATCTCCCAGAAACATTTTGTACTGAAAGTTATACCCGGTCAAACAAGCCACTATGAAGCAGAGTTGTTAGTGTTCTTGAGGCTCAAGAACACCAACAGCAACGGTTACTGTCGCTAAAGGCTTTAGCGACGTTTTATTTTATTTTTAATTTCTGGAAATTTCGAAAATGATTAAAAAATAGAAAAAAATAGTTTTTAATTATGAAAAATACAAAATAAATTATGAAAATTATTTTAAAGTCCAAAATATAGTTTTTAATTATGTTGAGTATATTTTAACAATATTTAATATTTTTGGGAATATAAAAAGGTATTTATTTATTTAATTATAATATTAAATAAATTATTTAAAAATGGTTTTAATTCATGAAAAATCATGAAAAATTATATTATTGTGTTAGAAAATATTTTAAGTCATTTTTGATGAATTTTAATATTTTGTGATGAAATTTCATTAATTAATTAATATTAATGATGTTTAAGTTATTTAATAAATATATTAAATAAATTATGGAAAATAAAATTTATGATTTTAAAAATCATTTAAAGTATTATAAAAATATTTTAAGTTATAAAATATGACTTTTTGATATTTTGTCATGAAAAATATTATTAATTTAATATTAATGATATTAATTAATTATTAGTGATATTTAGTTTATTTAATAATTATATTAAATAAATTAGTTTAAAAATGATTTTATTATTTTAAAAATCATTTTAAATGAAAATAAAGTGTTTAAAGATATTTTAAGTTATAAAATATAACTTTTAATATTTAAGGGATATTTTCATTAATAATTTAATATTAATGATATTTATTTAATGATTAATGATATTAAATTTATTTAATAGTTATATTAAATAAATAGTTTTAAAATGGTTTTATTTATTTAAAAATCATTTAAAAGGGATATAAATGAATTTAAAAATATTTTAAGTTATAATTAATGACTTTTAATATTTGGATAAATAGTTCATTAATATTTAAATATTAATAGTAATTATTTAATAATGATTTTAAATGTTTTAAAAATCATTTAAGGGTAATATAAATACGTTAAGAATATTTTGAGTTATTATAAATAACTTTAATAATTTGGCAATGGTTTGATTAATAGTTTTATATTAATCAAATATTAATGATAATAGAATTATTTGATATTTATATCATTTTATAATGATTCCGGTGTTTGAAAATTCGTGATAAAATATTGTAAATGTGTAAAAATTATATTAAGTCATTTAAAAATAATATGACTGATACTAAGTTACAGGATAGAGTCTTAGACTCGATAATTACCCGATAAAGCTGTCGGTAGACCGACATGGTTCAGAAATTGATCTAGACTTAGAAATTTAGTTAGTTAATTATTTTATTTGTGATTCAATGGTGGATAAAGTGGTGTGACAATGTGATTAGGAATGAGTTGATGTTTGTTTGTGATAACATGATTGTTGAACATATATGACAATGTGATTATGTTATGTGCTGACTGTAATAAGCAGTATTATGTGTTATGATATGTGATTCTAATCGATAGAATGATCTTATTAATGATAGGTTTCGATATAACAGATAAATCTAAGTTGCGTAATTGTAAGCAGCGTATCAGGCAAGTATCCTACCTTTGCATTTTCTTTATGCATTGGACAAGTGTAAGAATGTTTCAAAGTTATATTATTACTGTACAGATTGTTAAGCCTATATTATATACGCCCATTGATTATCAACATGTTAGTATATGATAATCCATATATATATTTTGTTCGTTAATTTCTATAAATGATCATACAAGTGTCCCCAATTGGATAATCATTGTATTCAATCACATGTTGTTACACCTTTGATATACATATATGTTGAATTATATAAGACCTTTGTTATGAAAACCCTACAGGTATGAACATCCCGATAATGGGAAAATTTTTATGCGCTACGGCGGACAAAGGATGAACAATAATATCATTCTAGCAATGTAGTATGGATCAATACAGGGCCTATGGGATGTACACCCTCGTGCCCGTAAGCAATTACCGATTTACAGATGAATTTCTGTTTAAACCCTTTCGAAAACGAAAATAATGTTCATAATGTGTCACAGAAACCCCATGTATAGACAATACACAGTTTCAAAAATTTGAAAGAGGGTTGTTATGTTATTGTTATTGGTACATATTACTTCACAACTATTGACCGGTTGTAGAAGAATATTATAAAGAAAATATTTAAATTCTTTCAACTTATATATATATATAAATACTTGCTGGGCACTCAAATGCTCATCCTTGCTTAATTTAAATGTTTTCAGCTAAGTCTGAATAGCTAGAAGGCTCGGCCAGGATCAAGTAAAAAGGAAAGCAAACAGAATATATTATTGGTATCATTTGTAATAGATAGACTGTATTAAGTTAATGATATGTATTATATATCATGTAAAGAATGTAGTAAAGGTTGCGTACTTGGGATTAAACTTTGATAAATGTAAGTTAAGTTTAAATTTATATTATGGTTATTATTATTAGTAATATTTCCGCTCATAGAAATGGTATCGTGAAGTACCGAGTTCGGGTTTTAAGTATTCGGGTTTGGGGACTTTACAATAGTCATGTATTTTGCCCACACTTCCTCCGCATCGGTTTTCCTTTCCTGCTGTTGAACCAGTGGTGGGTGACTTTGAAAACCAGGGGGATATGATAGTCGTGGAGCATGAGTTTGCTGGTTATTGCTCCATGAGAAATTTAGGTGGTTCCTATTCCCCTGATTGTAGGTGTTTTGGTATGTATTTTGTGGAATTCTACTATAACTGTCTATGAATTGGACGGATGCTAGGTTAATCGCTGTCGGATGATCACCCGCACCCAATTCACATACTACCGTGACCTGCTGAACTTGAGCCCCTGTTATAGTATTAACATTGTCATTCATAGTATTAAACTTCTTGGACAGTGAAAAAATTTATGCTTGTATAGCTGACACTCCATCTAACTCCAAAATCCCAGCCGCCTTCGCTTGTGTCAATCTTGTTGTGGGCCACTGGTAGTTATTTTCTGCCATTAGTTCGATCAAATTGTAGGCGTCCTCATAACTCTTAGCCATGAATGCACCGCCCGATGCCGCATTAATGCTGGTTCTGACATTCCCATGTAGCCCGTTATAGAAGGTGTTCATTTGTACCACTTGGTCAATCCATGATGTGGGCACTTTCTGAGTAATTCCTTGTATCACTCCCATGCCTCATATAGTGACTCCCTATTCTGCTGCTCAAACATCGTGATGTCATTCCTCATTTTAGCAGTCTTCGCTGGTGGGAAAAATTTGGCAAGAAATTTTTGAACCAAGTCTTCCCACGTAGTGATCGATCCCGGAGGTAGAGAATGTAACCAACTCTTCGCCTTATCCCGTAAAGTGAATGGGAACAAGCGAAGTCATTTTCCATTCCCCCAAACTGACATGAGTTATGCATCATCTGAATGGTCCCAAGCTTAATTTCAAAAATATTCGTAGCTATTGCAGGCCTGGTAATGTTCGACTGCAGATCAGTCACCCTAGGTGTTGCAAAATCTCTCAACGCTTTCTGGTCTTCGACAGCCATCGTTTCTTCCTTATCAGAATTTTCGAATTCGTTCCTCTTTTCCTCGATCCACTTACTCAACCCCTGAAATCTTTTTTCAATGTCGTCCTCAAAAGGAAGCAAGTTTGGATCACATTTGCATAAACCAATATCAAAAACTTGAAATAGGAGAAACAAGAACAAAAAATGTTTAAGTAAAACTGGACTAATTAAACTTATATCTTAGAAAAAATATATTAAAATCTCGGTTAAATTGTCCCCAGCAACGACGCCAAAAACTTGTTGGGTAAAATCAATACGCGCAAAACACGCAAGTGTACGTGGTCAACAAGTAATATAGTAGTGAATAGAGTATCGTTCCCACGAAGATAAATTAGGAAGAATTTTAACTTTACAATTATCAATTTTCTATTAGCCCTAATTTTATTAAACTAATCAATTCAATGGTTTTAAATTATAGAAACTAAGTTAATAAATAAACAAACTATCACAAAACAGTCACCAATATCAAAATTCGGAATTTCAATCAATTATTGGAGAATTAGATTTATGATTTTACCTTGAGCTTCACTCTAATTTGTAAACCTTTATTCCAACTCAATTTAATATCCCAGTTTATTAATCAAGAACACGAAAGTAATAATAGCCACCTCTCGATGCACTAATACCGTATTAACATCAATCCACAATTAAGATAAAAATCTGTTAAACACCTAAATTAACCAACTCACTATATCTATATGTGAACTGCAATTAAAGAAGGTTTAAGTTCAAGCTCTCTATACGATTACATGTGATGTCAAGCGTATCTCTACCTTAACAATAATTAAAAATCTGCTATTGACAAAATTTATGACACATGCTATATAAACTAGGTCTAAATTTGAATCTCCTCTCTCGATTCCATTAAAATCCACAAAAAATTGTTAATCAGGCAATTCATAAATTCACGCTCAAATTAACATAGATAAACTGAAAATATATTATTGAATTGGAAATCAAAGCTTTAGAATCATCGTTTCACCTAAAGATCCATCACAAGTCTAATAAGTGAATTAGTTCATAACGAAAGAATTAAAAACTGAATAATTTACTGAAAACATCCTTCCAATTAAAAATAAAACTAAAGAGAAGAAGAATATTGAAAACCCCTTCACGTAGACTCGATTTTCAATCGTCGTGACAATCTCTAAAAATTACTCCTCCAAAGTTGCACTTGAATCCTAGAAATCCTCTGGAATTATGCTCCGTGTGTTGTATGATTGTTGTCTATCAAAGTAATATCATGCTCTCCCCTATTCTGGCCGAAAAATCCCTCATATAGAGTCTAGGCGCCTACAACAAACCAACAAACCAAGTAGCAGGAAACTCCACATAGCAGCAGTACACTTGCAAGATTCGGGACCCCCACCCCGGCGGGGGGTATAGGCTTAGAAACGACCGCCCCAACGGGCATGCTCACTGTTAAGGAATTTTTTTTGCTTTCATGCGTTTTTCCACTTTTACTCCAAAACTCCGCCAATCTTCACCACTTGCATCCATAACCACCATACACACAAAAAAACATGAAACGAGTAAAAATGAACACAAAACACGAAGATAACTATGAATTTAAGCTTGAAATGAATATCGATTCGTGTATATAAAATCCACTTATCAAAAGACTACCCTTAGTTATACAAAAGAGGGTTTTATGTCACTACTTATATACAAAAAGATCTAGCGATCTACTAACGCTATCAAACGGCATTCTCATATTTCTGATTTGCAAAAATTGACACTATATCTCGGCTTATGGTATGTCGAGTCTGCCCGGACTCAATAGAATAACAAGAATCTTTCAGCTTGAAATCCTCATTAGCGCATTCATGGATGTATGACATCCTAGTTATTTTCTGGTCTTTGTTTACCAGTTTCTTTTGTAGCTCAAGGACCTCATCCTTATAGTCATGAGCCTTATCAGTCATAAGCACTTTCTCATCGTACTCTGACTCAAAGTCTGCCTTTGCAGCTATTTCCTCATTATGTGCCTCTACCATAGTGCGAAAATGCACATTCCTATCCAACACTGCCAGATACAATACTCCAGTTGCATCCAGAGATGTTGGCTCCTGAGTAGGTAACACCATGTTAATCGATGTCACCTCCATCTCCTCCTGCACGTCTAGCATCTCGTTAAGGTATGATGCTAATCCCATGGTCTTCGCAGAGTATTCCTCCTCAGAGATGTACTCCTCAATGTCTGAGTCGTCTAGTACAACTATCGGTACCTCCGCCACTGGCATTGGTACAACCTCAACTTGGTTAACTGAGTCCTCACTTATCATTTCCACGTTTCTAAACATCAAGCTATCAGTTGACATCTACAAACACATAACATGTTAATTAATACATAATACACAATAGTATAAGCACAAATCATATTTAATATCTTTAAGATTAATTTTCATCTTTTAATTCTTTCAATACTGAGTTATCTCAATATCTTTTTAATTCAATGGACTTGAATTTCATTCCTCTGACTTTACCTTCCTTACGAGGTTATTAGACTAAGGTTTCCCCCCCTTAAGTTTTATAACCTAAGACTTTGATACCAACCTGTGACGCCCCCAAATTCGGGTATCTTCCAACCCAACAGATGGTGCTCCACTATACTAACATCCATACAATCATTCAATTGAAAATACAACAAAATGAAGGTAATCACTATCTTCTTATTACAATCAAAGTATAATCCTTCCCAGGTTCATAAACCAGTTACATCGTTCATTGTTCATAATGTATAATACATACAAACTTACTAAACTATTACACAATGCCTAAGCATCCATCTTAGCTTTGCCCTTATCTTTCTTGGCATTCATAGTACGTTCATCTTTAACTGCAGTTATATAATTCACGCAAGAAGTGAGCATGACAGCTCAACAAGTTTAATCAAGGATAACAGTAATACCACATTCATGAATTATATAACAATTCCAACATAACTGAACAATCGATATGAAGTATTATGAATCAATAATACTTTAATTGTTCATAACATCAATTCCCAAAGTATAGAATAGATTAGGAATTCTAAACCAGTCGATAGTCCATGAACAGTAAATTTAAGTTTTCATACTTGAAAAGGAATCCACAGCACTAAGGCCGTTCATCCGTATAACTTACGAACACTTCTAGGTGATCAGCCTATAGTACTCTATGTTGATCAACACTCATTCATTAAATGTATTTACGTTTAATATTTTTGGCAAACTCGCGTGCCCATCGAATAATCGATGAAAAATACTTTTGTTTGTTCATAGACAAACCTTACCTTCACATCCGTACCAATTACTTGGCATAGGATAGCGTTAACATTTCTATATAGAATGATATGAATAATAATCAATCTATATACTACGAATAGTCTAGCCGAGTTAAAATCTGGCATCGACCCTTTCTTTAAAACAATTCTTGCAATTCAGTTCAACGAATCACATAAAACTTGGTTAACATGGAAGTTAGACAAGCGTTAAGAAAACTTGCCTTTCAGCGTCTTCAAATAACTTACTCGACTGACCACAGCCTTTACAGAATATACATGATATATTCACATAGCACTCCATAATTAGCTATCAAACAACTATTCACATTGTTCCTACAAGCTTCTTTCTCTTCTATGTCTTTGTTAACTTAATATCCTTATTAAAGTCAACATGACTTATTACCCTTTGTCCTAGTTTATCACTCAACTGACATTTATTATCCAGACTCAAACATCATTGATAAGGTACCAACTTTGTTTATCGTACATATCTTGTTAACATGTGTTACATTCCTAAGTTTCATACCATATAGCTTAGTATAGGTAATATAGGATTATTCTTAGTACATTCATTGAGTATATAAACTTAACTTAGGTAGGTCTCGAAACAACTGAAGTTCAAAACCTAAGTTACTATCACAAACCCTGAACTCGTGCTGCGGTGCGACATCCTAAGCATTCTAGTGGCACTGCGACACCACTCTCCAGAGGTTTGGCCCGGACTTGGCGCTGCGGCGTGAGTCCATGTACAGACTCTCGCACTGCGACGCGAGTATATAAACCTTTTTATTTTCTCTCGACCATAACTGGCGCTGCGGAATTGCTTTTTACACTACGTCTGGCGTCGCGGCGCCAGACCTCAGTACCAGATTCTTAGCAGTTTTGAAAATCTGTGTGAAATTCCTGGGGCCGTAACTTCTTCGTTATACCCCCGATTTGGTCCGTTCAAAAGCCTACACGTCATAAATGACATACCCTACACGTTCATAGAGGAATTCGACACTTTTGAATCCGTTAACACAAAATTCACTATTAAGTTCATTTTATAGACGTTCAAAAATGTTAATGAGCGTTCAATGCTCGTTTTCTTCGTTTTAAGTCTGAATCCGACGATTCTCGAACCCACAACTCATAATCACCCTATCTCATATGTTGAGATTGAAAACCAATGTTTTTAAGTCTCACGGCAATGTTCGACTACCATTCCAGAATTTCTACGTTTTCGACGTTTAACGTCTATTTCCATAAAATTCGCCATAACTTCGTTACTAATGTTCTTTAAGCCAAATCATATGGAATAATCCATGGATTTCATATCTACATCCTAACAAAACAAGATGCATATACTAAAGTATTGATGGAGTTCAATTGTTTATCCATAATCGATCTCAACTATCAATATTTTCATGGTTCAAAACTTATGATTCTTATAATCTCATGACTTATGGAGATTGAATCTATGGTAAGTCATCTTTAAATCCTCACACAAGACATATACCACCCATTCTATGATTCTCTAAGATGAAAGAAAATCTAAAAGAGATGGAGATGAAAGGTAAGGATTATACCTTAAGAACTCTTGGTTTTCTTTCTTGGAAAATTCTAAGATCAAGCTTCCAAAGTGTATGTTTTGCAAGTATAGCTCTCTTTCTCTTTCAATAATCTCAGGTTGAGTCTTGGAAAAACTCTCAAATGAATCAACCTACCTTTCTATTTATAGAAAACTATAATGGAGGGCAATTTGGACTTTAAACCACCACCTCCTTACTTTAAGCCTTATGCTTGGCTTCCACACCAAGGTGGCTGGCCCACCACCCCATGTGACATCCCATGGGTTTCCCCATGGGTTTTACCCATTTGATGACCCACAGGTTCGACCCATAGTTCAGTTTTAATGAATTGGGCTTAATCCACTAATCACTAGGGCTTGATCATTCAAATGATGGGATTAATTATTAATCCAACTCAAATGAATTAGTCATTAAGTCTTAACTTAATTCTATAATACGAATTGTATCACATACGTACACTTCACGTATTATTTTCATATAGTACTCGTACAATAATTGTATTATACTTCGTATTTACTCAACGTATTATACATAGATACTAAATAGAATCACCAAATGTATAACACTCGCATTAACCCTAACACCATTCCTTCTACTCATATTATTTCTTCCTCGGAAATCAATATCCTCAACCCTTAGGTTTTAAGTCCGCAGGCGAAAACTGCGTTTACCATAAATGAAATATTTTCAGATATTCCATTTTATCACGATATTATATCATTACGCGTTTCTCGGAATTTCAAAATAATTCCCCGAACAGAAACGGATGAATAGTATTTTTACAAAAATTTCTCGGGAAATAATTATTTTCATCTTGGAAATTCCCAACAATTATTTCTAACACGTAGCTAGAATACTAACCACGTTAGCACATTCTAGGACATAGAACGACCTTCACATAGCATACTCACAAAGAAATTAATTAAATTCATTTAATTCACATAATCAAATAAAAATTTAATTATCATAAAAATCCGATTTTCACGGGCGTTACACAGAGTTTCTGTAGGGGACGCCGAGCGAGTCGGTAGCAAGTTGATAGGTATCACTGTGGGGTAATGTGACGCCCCCAAAATAGGTATACATCACCCATCTTGAATCGTCAAATATATGGTACAAAATTTAAATACAATCCTAAATATACAACATGAACTGTGAGTTTTAATACAAACATTGTATTCTAGACATCATTAAAACTCAAAATAAGTCCTCAATACATTTATTAACATATTATTTCACAGAATAGTAGGGACTACTAATTCTATCCTCTGGACCATCACTCCGTTACCTGACAAGTCCCTGCTACGTTCTCATTTCCTGAAGAGAACAGTGAAAGAAAAGGTGAGCTCAACTAACCCAGTAAGAAATATTATGACTAAGATAAAGCATAATAAATTATCTTTCGTCTTCAATAGTGTTAAACTGATACAATATAACAAACATCAAGTTTAACTGCAGCGAAACAAGAAATCCATTAAAAGAGTCAAGTAGAAAATAAAATCTACCATCTTTTATGATTTAAAAGGTTTTTTTATCACTTTTATCGCTAAGACTCAGCTTAATAATAATCCACATCATTGAATCACCCCTGCACTACGACCAAGGATATTCTTTAGTATCACGACCATAAATTATCCATGCACTATGGGCCAAGGATATTTGTGTTATCATTAATGGTCATGATCATGCAAACAACTATCCATCAATGCACTACGAGCCAATGAGGACTTTTTCCACATCATTTGTAGCATTACGATTATGATTACACCGAATAATCCTTGGTCATAATCATACCAAGTTCGTCAATGCACTACAGGCCACAGATGACTTTCAACATAATATAAACATGAGGATGATGACAATGATATAAGAATTCAATAAAACAAGTTCAATAATTAATTTATCCAGGAACCAATAATGTCCAAATTGTCAACATGATACTGTTTTATGGAGTAAAATTCAAGAATGCTCAGAAGAATATTTCCATGAAAAGATACTGGATGAAGCGCAAATATCAAGGATATTCCACTAATTTTATGGAGTATAGAAGTCAAAACTTTAACCAACTGAGTATAATATAGAATGGAATAACAAAAAAATCACGAGGCATGCGATTGACCGCACAGACAGGTTATTCCAATAGAATAATAAATAACAAAACCAGGTCATGCGTAAATGCACAGACAGGATGTTCCAACCGAATGATAAATAATGGAACTAGGTCATGCGTAAAGCACAGACAGGATGTTCCAACAGAATAATAAAGAACTGAACCAGATCATGAGTAAAGCACAGACATGATGTTCCAACAGAATAATAAAGAACGTAATAATAACATAAATCACCATGCATGCGGTACTTCGCATAGACAGGTTATTCCAACATAATGATAAAGAATGGAATAACAGAAGAATTTCACCAAGTATAGGGTAGCCCGCGTATATAGGTTATTCCAACAGAATGATAAAGAATGGAATAACAGAAGTTCTCTTTATGTATACAAAAGAGATAATACCCCCTACCTTAGAAAGAAAAGTACTGGATATAGAAGTAGTGAAGTAGCAGAACACTTTTCTTCTTTCTCTCTATAGTTTTTCTCTCTAGAGTTTCAGTGAATTCGTAAGAAATAAAGAAGGAATGAGCTTCTATTTATAGAAGAATGGACTGTATAGTAACTAATTAATGAACGGTCCAGATTAATTTACTTTAAACGGACGGTCCAGATTTAAAACAAAATTTTTTAAATAAAATATAATATATTCTATTTATAATCTAATAAAATGAATAACTTTATAAAGCTTGACATCCGTTTTTCGATAAACGAATAACTTTATGGCTTGAGATGACCGTGATTGATTTTAATGGTTTGGTCGCTTGAATTCGCATAATAGGTTGATTAGGAATATGAAAGCTAACAACCTTACAAAAACAATCAATTTTAGCATGATGAGTAGTTAACCAATCAATCCCTAGAATCACATCAAGTGCAAGTATTTCAATGAAATAAGATCAACAGGTAATGTGAGGGTACCGATTTGAACCAAATAAGACTTATAAACAGTGGATGTAATAAAGGTTTCTCCTAACAGAGTTTCCACAGATAAGTCAAAGTCTAATTTCCCCGGAGTCAAATTTAATCGTAGAGTGCAAGTAGGAGAAATAAAAGAATGAGTAGAACCGGTATCAAATAAGGTATAGACTTAGCTAGAGTTTATGATAAGCTTACCCATGATGACCTCGTTCGGGTTCTTTGCTTTTTGGGAGGTCACAACAAAAACTCTCCCTTGAACTACTGGTTTTGGCTTGTCTAGGACGGTATTTTGTGTCACCGTTCCAACTGGACTTGTCTTCGATGCACGAAAAAATCGGGCTAGGTGACCTTCTCTTCCACAATTATAACACGCTTTTGATGGCATCGCGTAGTTTGGAATGATACGTCCCTCCCCTCCGCATTTGAAGCATATGATAGGTGGTCGTTCTCCTTCCTTAACCACGGGTGCTGGTGCTGACGTCTTTCCATCATTGTTGAATCTCCTCTTCTTGAAATGTCCATTCTTATTCCCTCTATGCTTGTTGTCACCGCTTTGATGACTGCTCTCACTGGTATTATCATTTTGCCGGCTGCTTTCTCTTGGTTGCGTTGACTCGTTATTGTGCTCTACTAACTGAGCCCTATTTACAACATCTATATACAAACACAGTTTATGAGAAATAAGATATTGACGTATCTCCGGTTTCAAACCACTTAAAAACATCCGCGTCATTCTCTCTTCATTATCAACTAAGTGGGACGCAAACCGGGATAACTCAGTAAACTTGGCTTCGTACTACGACACGGTCATGTTATTCTGCTCAAGCTTGATGAACTCTACCTCTTTCATGTGCCGAATACTTTCAGGAAAGTATTTGTCATTGAATAGTTCTTGGAACTTCTCCCAAGACATCTTTAGTGCGGCAGGTTGAGTACGTTTTACTGATTCCCACCAGTAATCTGTCTCTCCTCGTAACATAAAGGTGGCAAATGGCACCTTTTGCTCCTCGGAGCAACCAAAGACATCAAATATCTTGGTGATCTGCTTTACGCATGCTTCCGCCTTAAGTGGTTTTGGCTCTCCAATAAACTCAGGTGGTCCCAGCTCTTTGAATTATTTAGCAGTGACCGTCCGAGAGTTTCCAGTGTTTCCATGTGAGACCCCAGATTTTATGAATAAAGATTTAATTTTCTCGAAATATTTTTTTAATATTATGGTGTGGATTTGAGATAATGTTATAGTTGTGGGTAGTATTTATAAATTTTACAAAGTATGCAAGTTGTCATATTATATTCGATTGGTCGGAGAATATTTGTTTTATCAGGGAATATTCGTGAAATGGCACAATCATTGGTGGACCCCGCAATAGAATTATTGTCGGATTGAGACAACGACAAAAATATTTTATGAAAATAACGGCGGAAGTTTTACCGTTAATACTGTTGAACTACTCGGTAGTAAAAGTACAGTAATACGCATGGTTGCATAGTAGCACACGGTATTAATTATTGATGCTTACGTGATAAGTCACTCTGTTTTGTTGGTATTATTAATGTAATAATACAAAAATCTTTTTATATAAAACAGAATACTTTTATAAAGTTATTCTATAAATAGAATATATTATATTCTATTATGCATAGTGTTGCATAGTGTCTGCATACTATTTTGCATAGTAAAATCTTTTTATATAAAATAGAATACTTTTATAAAGTTATTTATTTTATTAGACAATAATTAGAATATATTATATTTTATTATGCATAGTGTTTGCATAGTACCTGCATAGTATTTGCATAGTAAAATCTTTTATAAAGTTATTCGTTTTATTATATTATAAATAGAATATATTATATTTTATTTAAAAGATTTTGCTTTAAATATGGACCATCAGATTAAAGTAAATCAATCTGGACCGTTCATGAGTTAGTTACTATGCAGTCCATTTTTCTATAAATAGAAGCTCATTCATTCATTATTTCTTACGAATTCACTAAAACTCTAGAGAGAGAAACTATAGAGAGAAAGAAGAAAAGTGTTCTGCTACTTCACTACTTCTATATCTAGTACTCTTCTTTCTAAGGTAGGGAATATTATTTGTTGTACTCGTAAGGGGTACTCTTTCTTTCTTATTTATGAAGAGAACTTATGTTATTCCATTCTTTATTATTCTATTGGAATAACCTGTATACGCGGGCTACCCTATACTTGGTGAAATTCTTCAGTTATTCCATTCTTTATTATTATGTTGGAATAACCTATCTATGCAAAGTACTGCATACATGGTGAAATTCTTCTAATATTTCATTCTTTATTATTCTGTTAGAATATCACGTCTGTGCGTTTTACGCAGGACCTAGTTCCATTATTTATTATTCTGTTGGAATATCATGTCTGTGTGTTTTACGTCGGACCTGGTTCCGTTATTTATTATTCTGTTGGAATATCCTGTCGGTGCTAATTTTGCTTGACCTGGTTCCGTTATTATTATTTTGTTGGAATAACCTGTCTATGCGAAGTACTGCATGCATGTTGATTTCTTTTGTTATTCCATTCTTTATTATACTCAGTTGGCTAAAGTTTTGACTTCTATACTCCATGAAATTAGTGTAATATCCTTGATATTTGCGCTTCATCTAGTATCTTTTCATGGAAATATTCTTCTGAGCATTCTTGAATTTTACTCTACAAAGCAGTATCATGTTGACAATTTGGACGGTATCAGTTCCTAGATAAATTAATTCTTGAACTTGTTTTATTGAATTCTTATATCATTGTCATCATCCTCATGTTTATTTTTTTTTGAAAGGCATCTGTGGTCTGTAGTGCATAGATGGACTTAGTATGATTATGACCAGGGATTATTCGGTATAATCATAATCGTAATGTTACAAATGATGTTGAAAAAGTCCTCATTGGCCCATAGTGCATTTATGGACAATTTTTGGTATGATTATGGCTATGGATTCTCTTTGGCCGTAGTGCAAAGATGAATTGTTTTATGGCATGATCAGGACCGTTGATGAAAACATGATTATCTTTAGCTGTAGTGCATAGATAATTCGTGGTCGTGATACTAAAAAATATCCTTGGCCTGTAGTGCAGGGATAAAAAATATCCTTGGCCTGTAGTGCAGGGATAATTTGATGATGTGGATTATTTATTAAGCTGAGTCCCAGCGATAAAAGTCATGAAAAACCTTTTAAATCATAGAAGATAGTAGATTTTATTTTCTACTTAACTCTTCTAATGGATTGCTTGTTCCGCTACAGTTAAACTTGATAGTTATTATATTTTATCAGTTTAACACTGTTGAAGGCTAACGATAAATTATTCTACATTATCTTAGTCATAATATTTCTTACTGGGCTAGTTGAGCTCACCCTTTCTTTCACTGTTCTCTTCAGGAAATGAGAACGTAGATGGGACTAGTCGGGGAACAAAGTGATGGTCCTAGATGGTGCATTAGTAGTCCTCACTATTCAGTGAAATAGTGTGATAATAATTGTAATGAGGACTCCTTTTGAGTTTGTATACTCTCTAGTAGGCAATATTTGTATTCAAACGCACAGTTTATGTTTTGTCGTATTGTACACGACAGTTGTATTATTAAGTTGTATTTGAATTCTGTACCATGTATCTGGCGACTCAAGATGGGTGATGTATACTTAATTTTGTGGGCGTCACAGTTGGTATCAAAGCTTAGGGATATGATCCCTGGCTGAGATGTGAGACAAGAACTAGGAGGGGAGAGACAGAGAATTCCTTCGCTAGTATGACCTACCTAAGTATTTAACTGGTCGGTCAGAGTATAGGGATAATATGTGATATATTAATTAACCCTTTTTATGGCAGTATTTGAAAATGGCATCCGAAAATGTTTGGATAAGCAATGAAACACATGAGACCGTTGAGTCAGCTCAACCAAAAGGTAACAACCAACAACACGATAATAATTATACCGCTGGCAATGGCCATCGGAACAATGATAACCATCATGGAGGAAATTATCATGCCAAGAATGGTAACCACTTTGGTGGTAATCATGGCTAAGATAATAGAAGTGGAAATTTTAAGAAGAGAAGGCCATTTAGCGATTTTGTCGTATAGTGAAGTCAAGTCCAGCTGGAACGGTGGCACCAAAGGCGGATACAGACAAAACAAAGTTGGTGGTTTCAGGAAGAGCATTTTTTTTCGTGACTTCTCAAAAAGCGAGTAACCCGAACGAAGTTAGCATAGGTTAGTTAATTATAAATTTTTGCGAAGTCTATACCTTATTAGATACCAGTTCTATCCATTTTTTATCTCTCTTGTTTACGCTCAACGATTAAATTTGACTTCGGAGAAATTAGACTTTGACTTATTGGTTGAAACTTCGATATTAGAAACCTTCGTTACCTCCACTGTTTATAGATCTTTTTGATTCAAATTGTCACTTTCACGTTATATGTCGATCTTATCTCTTTGAAAATACTTGCCTTTGAGGTGATTTTAGGAATCGATTGGTAAACTACTCATCATGCTTTTAGTAAGGTTGTTAGCTTTCATATTCCTAACCAACCTGTTATGCGAATTCAAGCAACCAAACCACTAAAGTCAATCATTGTCATATAAAGCCATAAGTAAAGAACCCTGGTCCTTTCGTTGTTGACTTCCTTGTGTGGAATGCACCGAAGCCAGACTTTCTGTAGACGACGTCGTGAATGACAATGGCAAGTTGATAGGTATCAATGTGATGTACTATCCAAGTCTTGGATGAGGGTCACAGCTTTGAATGATATTTCTATTGTTAATAAATTTCCTGACGTATTCTTGAAGACTTCTTAGCCTACCCCTAGAGCGTGAAATTGAATTTTGTATTGACCCAAGTACAAAACCCATTTCTAAAACCCTCAAATATTTCTTCAACTAAAACGAACGTATAACGTGCCAAAGACGTTGACTCGAGCCGTTGAAGATTACGATCGTACCATTCAATACCATTGTGGGAAAGCGAATGTGGTAGCTGACGTGTTGAGTAGAAGATCGGATGTGTTTACGAGTGCGATGTTGTTAACACAAAGACTCATTTCGTATAACTTACAAGTGATGAAGATAGAGTTAAAGACTCTAGGGACCCACGTGAAGATAACGAATATACGAGTAGAATCAACTTTGGGCTAATTGAGCTCACCCTTTCTTTCACAGTTTTCTTAATGAAATGAGAACGTAGCTGGGACTAGTCGGGGAACAGAGTGATGGTCCTAGATGGTGCATTAGTAGTCCTCACTATTTAGTGAAATAGTGTGATAATAATTGTAATGAGGACTCCTTTTGAGTTTGTATACTCTCTAGTAGGAAATATTTGTATTCAAACGCACAGTTTATGTTTTGTCGTATTATACATGACAGTTGTATTATTAAGTTGTATTTGAATTCTATACCATATATCTGACGACTCAAGATGGGTGATGTATACCTAATTTTGGGGGCGTCACATTCTACCTGCATTTTGGACAGGACCCGCTCTTGCCTGATGTTGCATGAATTGTATAAAACCTCTGAACATTCCATCGTTCGTCATCTGGTCCGTGTTGTTGTTTTCCTGAGGATTGTCGCCTTTCTGATGCACATTATCCTGATTATTGATCTGTGGAGACTCAACGTTCTCCTGTGCTCCATTGCTATTCTTTACATTCTCGGATGTCATTTTCAGATACTGCCACAAAACAAAGGTTAATTAACATATAACATATTATCCCTATACTCTGACCGACCAATTAAATACCAAATAAACTTAGGTAGGTCATACAAGTGAAGGAATTCCCCATCTCTCCCCTCCTAGTTCTAGTCTCAGATCTTAGCCAGAGATCATACCCCTAAGCTTTGATACCAACTGTGACGCCCCCAAAATAGGTATACATCACCCATCTTGAGTTGTCAAATAAATGGTACAAAATTCAAATACAATCTTAAATATACAACATGAACTATGAGTTTTAATAAAAACATTGTATTCTAGACATCATTAAAACTCAAAATAAGTCCTCAATACATTTATTAACACATTATTTCATAGGATAGTAGGGACTACTAATGCTATCCTCTGGACCGTCACTCCGTTCCCCGACTAGTTCCTGCTACGTTCTCATTTCCTGAAGACAACAGTGAAAGAAAGGGTGAGCTCAATTAGCCCAGTAATAAATATTATGACTAAGATAAAGCAGAATAAATTATCTATCGTCTTCAATAGTGTTAAACTGATACAATATAACAAACATCAAGTTTAACTACAGCAAAACAAGTAATCCATTAAAAGATTCAAGTAGAAAATAAAATCTACTATCTTTTATGATTTAAAAGGTTTTTCATTACTTTTATCGCTGAGACTCAGCTTAATAATAATCCACATCATTGAATCACCCCTGCACTACGGCCAAGGATATTCTTTAGTATCACGACCATAAATTATCCATGCACTATGGGCCAAGGATATTCGTGTATTCATTATTGGTCATGATCATGCCAACAACTATCCATCAATGCACTACGGGTCAATGAGGACTTTTTCCACATCATTTGTAGCATTACAGTCATGATTACACCGAATAATCTCTGGTCATAATCATACCAAGTCCATCTATGCACTACAGGACACAGATGACTTTCAACATAATATAAACATGAGGATGATGACAATGATATAAGAATTCAATAAAACAAGTTCAAGGATTAATTTATCTAGGAACCAATAACGTCCAAATTGTCAACATAATACTTAGACCTGGCAAACGGGCCAAAAGCCCGCGGGCCGGGCCGGCCCGCCAGCCAAAACCCAGGCTTTGGGCTGCCATTTTTAAGCCCGTGAAAACCCGGGCCGTTTTGGCCCGGGCCGTTTTTGGCCCGGCCCGTGGAGGCCCGGCCCGCCCGCCAATTATTAATTTATTTTTTTTTTTAAATAAAGTGTTAGGTTGTGAGGCTTGAACACAAGACATGTAAGTAAATAAATAAGAGTTCAAACCAACTGAGCTACAACAACTATTTGTTTTTGATGTAATCTTCAATATATTTTAACTATAATTGATAATACTAATTTATAATACTATTAAAATTTTAATTAATTGAGCTATGTAGTTAATGTATGTAATTAATTAATCGTGTTTGTTTGTATTATTGTTTATTATTAATGATTTTATTATTTTAAATATTTTTTATTATTATTATTTTTGATGTAACAAAGAGTTTGCAAAAAAAAAAATGGCCGAAGCCCGCGGGCCGGCCCGGCCCGCCCGCCACGGGCCACGGGCTGACCATTTTCAGCCCACCAAAATCCGGGCCTTTTTGGCCCGGCCCGTCGTTGGCCCGGCCAGGCCTCGGCCCGGCCCGCCCGTTTGCCAGGTGTAATGATACTGTTTTGTGGAGTAAAATTCAAGAATGCTCAGAAGAATATTTTCATGAAAAGATATTGGATGAAACACAAATATCAATGATATTCCACTAATGTCATGGAGTATAGAAGTCAAAACTTTAACCAACTGAGTATAATAAAGAATGGAATAACAAAAGAAATCACCAGGCATACGATAGACCGCACAGACAGGTTATTCCAACAGAATAATAAATAACGAAACCAGGTCATGCGTAAACGCACAGACAGGATGTTCTAACTGAATGATAAATAATGGAACCAGGTCATGCATAAAGCACAAACAGGATGTTCCAACAGAATAATAAAGAACGGAACCAGGTCATGCGTAAAGTACAGATAGGATGTTCCAAGAGAATAATAAAGAACGTAATAATAACAGAAATCACCATGCATGCGGTACTTCGCATAGACAGGTTATTCTAACATAATGATAAAGAATGGAATAACAGAAGAATTTCACCAAGTATAGGGTAGCCCACGTATACAGGTTATTCCAACAGAATGATAAAGAATGGAATAACAGAAGTTCTCTTCATGAATACAAAAGAAATAATACCCCCTACCTTAGAAAGAAAAGTACTAGATATAGAAGTAGAGAAGTAGCAGAACATTTTTCTTCTTTTTCTCTATAGTTTTTCTCTCTAGAGTTTCAGTGAATTCGTAAGAAATAATGAAGGAATGAGCTTCTATTTATAGAAGAACGGACTGCATAGTAACTAATTCATGAACGGTCCAGATTGAATTACTTTAAACGGACGGTCCAAATTTAAAACAAAATCTTTTAAATAAAATATAATATATTTTATTTATAATCTAATAAAACGAATAATTTTATAAAAGTATTCTGTTTTATATAAAGAGATTTTACTATGTAAAACACTATGCAGACACTATGCAATACTATTTATAATAAAATATAATTTATTCTATTTTTTGTCTAATAAAACCAATAACTTTATAAAAGTATTCTGTTTTATATAAAAAGATTTTGCTATGTAAAACACTATGCCGCAATTACTGTAGCAATAATTGAACAATACTGAGTTACTTCTCACGTAAGCATCAATAATCAATATCGTGTGCTACTATGCAACCATGCGTATTACTGTACTTTTAACACCGGGTGTTTCAATAGTTAACGGTAAAACTTCCGCCGTTATTTTCATAAAGTATTTTTGTTGTTTACTCAATCTGACAATAATTCCATTGTGGGGTCCACCAATGATTGTGTCGTTGTACGAATATTTCCTATTAAAACGAATATTTCCCGACCAATCGAATATTATATAACAACTAGCGTACTTTGCAAAATTTATAAATATTACCCACAACTATAACATTATATCAAATTTACTCCATAATATTCAAAAATGATATTTATAGAAAATTCATCTTTATTTATAAAAGTTGGGGTCTTACAGGTGCTATGGTTGGAAGTACCATGAGTGTGACAGGTTGGTATCAGAGCTTAGGGTTAAAAACCTTAGGTGGGCTAGACCTTAGGCTATAACCTTAGAACAGAGGGAAACGTTGAAAATATAAATAACTCATATAGAGTTTAAAAAAAAAGAAGAGATGAATTGGATAAATTCATCGTCAAACAAAATAAATGATAACTTATATAAAACTCTTATCTACTGTGTGTATATACTATATGCTAATCAGGATAATTTGTGTGTGTAGATGTTTGATGGAAAAGGCTTGTTATATGCTTATAGCATTAAGAAGGGTCAAACCCATACACCCGAGCTGATATCGAAGCCAATAGCTGAAATAGAGGCTCATAATGAAAACAACTCGAACGAGGTGGTTATTATAGAAAACGTAGTACCAGATCCGGAGATGGTGGAACTGACAGATAGTGATTCGGACACTAAAGTTGAAGCTGATCTAGCATCAACAGAGGTGCAGGATCTGAGGAACAAGGTTTCTTCTCTGGAAAGGTTGTGGGACATGGAAAAGTTGTTGAATAGTCAGTTGCGTCAAGCGTTAATAGAAACAATGGAAGAGCAAGATATGCTTAAAATCCAAATTGATCAGATGGGAGCCACAAGCAACACATCGTGTGCAGCTCCGAGCAAGAAGGGGAAAAGAAAGATAGGAGACCAGGACTTAGGAAAATCCGATAAAAAGAAAGGGAAAAGAATATGTTATCTTTGCGGTTATGAATGACATACTACTCTGTATTATCCCGACTAAAAACCAGGAGCATATTTTATCTGTGGGATAGAAGGTCATCAGGCGAAAGGTTGTCCAAGGAAAAAGGCATAGCGAATAAGTAGTATAGGTTCTGTTGTGTAGGTGTGTTTTGTGAAACCCTAGATTTTATGAATAAATATTTATTTTTCTCGAAATAATTTTGTGAATATTATGGTGTAGATTTGATATAATGTTATAGTTGTGGATAGTACTTATAAATTTTGCAAAGTAAGCAAGTGGTTATATAATATTCGATTAGTCGGGGAATATTCGTTTTAACAGGGAATATTCGTACGACGACACAATCATTGGTGGACCCCACAACGGAAGTATTGTCGTAGTTAGAAAACGACAAAATTATCTTTCTATAAAAATAACGGCGAAAGTGTTACCGTTAAAACTGTTGAAATACTCGGTAGTAAAAGTACAGTAATACGCGTGATTGCATAGTAGCACACGGTATTGATTATTGATGCTTACGTGAGAAGTTACTCAGTTATACTCAATTATTGCTACAGTAATTGTTGCATCATATCTCTCATATTATTGATTTAATTATTGTTACAGCATCATCTACATAATATGTTATATTATTAAATCAATAATTGAGACGGAAAAGTTATTCATATTATTATTTGCAATATTGACAATGTCTAAAAGTTCTGCCAAGGAGAGGTTTGGTCACCTATTTGCGCAACAATAAGGAGAATTCCTTATCGGAAAGCCCCCTCTTACCTGGGAACGACCTGGTTGTTAAATATTGTGAGTTATAATATTAATGATGAATAAGTTCGTGTTGATTAGAGATTGATTTTATAGTTCCATTGTGTTGGAATTATTTGTGTTAGTGGAAATTGACATTTGTTTCGATAATAATTGATGTCTGGAGGTTATATTGTTCAATTGGGTATTCGGGGCACTTTTTGTGTCGGAGTACTATTCACGAGTTAATATTCACAAGTTACTATTCATGAGTTACTATTCACGTGGCTATTCACCCGTAAGATATATTTCTTTTTGGTCCAAATCATTTTTGGGTACAATATTATTCCATGAGGAGATGTGCTAATTTTTCAGACCGTTGGTTGAAGATATAATAGTAAATCAATATGGACCACTGGTGGAAAGGTATAATAGTGAATCAATATGGATCGCTGGTTTAAAGTTTTAATAGTAAATCGGTATGGACCGTTGCTTTAAGTTTTAATAGTAAACCAATATGGACCGTCCGTTTAAAAGTAAATCAATCTGGATCGTTCATGAATTAGTTACTATTCAGTCCATTCTCTTATAAATAGAAGCTCATTCCTTCATTATTTCTTACGAATTCACTGAAACTCTAGAGAGAGAGAAGAACAGTATTCTGCTACATAACTACTCCAATATCCAATTTCTTATAAGGTATGGAATATTATTTGTTGTACTCGTAAGGGGTATTACTTCTTTTATATTCATGAAGAGAACTTCTGTTATTCCATTTTTTATTATTCTGTTGGAATAACCTGTATACGCCATAGTTGTTAAGTCGTCGCGTAGGCGACGCCTAGTCGACTAGTCGGTGGTAAACAGGTAAGGCGAGCGACGACTTGGATGATGCCGGAAAGGCGAGCGACTAGAGAAGAAAGGCGTCGCCTTGGACCGAATGGCGACGACTTCGTCGACTTGGAGAGAACGGTGACGCCTTGACCTTTATGGGTCGACCCAAATGGCAAAATCTGAACTAGGTCTTAAAATAAAAAATGACGTCGCGGAGGAAAAGGAACATAAATGATAAAACAAGCCCTAGTCGATCGATCGATCAATTAGAAGTCAGAGCATCGACCGACTGACCGAGAGGCGACTCAGGCGAGAGCTAAGATAGAGACTGCTTACCGAGTACGAGCGAGCGAGGCGCGAGCGAGCGAGCAGCGAGCAGCGAGCGAGGCAGCGAGAGTGAAGAAAGAAGCGAGTTCGTTGGCAGTCAGCAGGTGCCAGGTAAGTCGCCGATCTTCTTCCCTCTTCCCTTTTTTGATTTCTGATTTTGGCAATTGGGTTTTTTAGTCTTTGTAGTCTCTGTATATAATATCTGTTAGGTGTAAATTATATATAATATTTGTTGTTGCTGTAATATTATAAATTATAATTATACATATAAATGCAGGACTGGTAGTACATAATAATTATAATGCAGGACTGTTAGTACTACTATTAATTATATGTAAATTAGTACTACTATTAATTATAATGCAATAATACATGACTGTTAGTAATAATTTTGACCTTAACTACTATTATTTTGAACTATTATTAGTTATTACTACTATTATTTTGAACTATTATTTTCAACATCAGAGATATTTGTGGGTGCATTATGAGATTGTTATTTCAATATAAATAATATATTATATATTTGTCTTAAAATAATTTATTTAATTGTATTGTGTAGATATTAAAATGGCGAAAAGTTCGGGGGCAGACAATTATGATATAACGAAAGACCCTAAAAGAAAAGTTAAATCAAACGATTCGGGTTGGAAATATTGATATTGGTCGGATTTAAGTAATAAGGATGTCGTGCAATGTACACTTTGTGGGAAGAAATGTCATTCGGGCATTAAAAGGCTCAAACAACATCTAGCCGGAAATCATGGAGATGTAGCTAAGTGTCCCAAAATAACAACAGAAATTATGAGGGAGATGTAAGCGGCTTTGAATAGTAGAAAGAGGAACAAGCCACTTGAGCTAGATGATGATGATGATGTAGTAGAAGTGCAAGAAGAACAATCATCTGCTCGTCCAACCATGGCTTCCAATACTTCTTCTAACACTATCCCAAGTTCTGGGACGACTTCTAAAAGGAAACATGTTGTATTTCAATTCCAAAATCTACAACCAAAAGCTAAGACGGTTGAAGCACTTCTAAGAAAGACTCCCGAAGAAGTTTTAAAGGAGAGGCATAGCAAGCGTTTGAGCCAAAAGAGTATTGAAAGTCGTTTGAGGACAATGGAGGAAAAGGAGAGGGTCCAAATGCACGTTGCCGCTTTTTTTTACGAATGTGGCATACCACTCAATGCTGTAAATTCAAGGAGATTTGAAGTAATGGTCGAGTCCATAGGGCAATATGGGCCTGGTTTCAAGCCTCCAACGTATCACGAGTTGAGGTTTCCTTTACTTGAGAAGGCAAAGAAGAAAATAAATGACTTAAAGAAGAAACATGAAGTTGCTTGGAAGGAATATGACTGCTCACTCATGTCGGATGGTTGGACAGATAAGAGGGGAAAACACTTGTTGAATTTCCTTGTTAATAGTCCGGAGGGGACTTATTTCATTGGTTCTATTGATGTCTCCAGTCAGTCTCAAGATGCCATAATGTTGGCAAATCTACTTGATAGCAAGATCGAGGAAATTGGCCCCGAGTATGTTGTTCAGGTGGTCACAGACAATGCATCTAACTACAAGGCAGCGGGGCATATACTAATGGAGAGGAGACCTACACTGTTTTGGACACCTTGTGCCACTCACTGCCTTGACCTTATGTTAGAGGACATAAGCAAGTTAATGCAATTTCAGCACAAAATCATAAATACAAGGAGAATTACAATATTCATTTGTAGACATGGTCGTCTTCTTAGTGTGATGAGGGAGAAAACGAATGGGGGATCTTTTGAGACCCGCAGTTACTAGATTTGCTACAGCTTCCTCACCTTGTAGAGTTTGTACAAGAATAAAGATGCATTAAGGCATTTGTTCATCAGCGAGGATTGGTCAAAATCAAAGTTGTCGGCTACTGAAGCGGGGAAGAAAGTATGTGATACTGTTATTTTAACAACATTTTGGCATACTATTGAGGATTGCATTAGGGCGTCACAGCCACTTCTTATAGTCTTGAGGATTCTTGATATTGATGAGAAGCCTGCTATGCCTGAAGTTATTGCTGTGATGGAATACGCGAAGAAAAAAATCAAAGATGCATTTAATAACAAACAAAGGCTGTATAAAAAGGTGATTGAAATTGTTGAGCGGCGATGGGAAAATCAAATGGAGCAAAAATTATATGGGGCTGCATTGTTTCTCAATCCAGGTAAGTACTTTGATATCAAAGAGGAACGTCGATTGTTTGCTAATGCTTTACAAGATGACTTCAATGACGTTCTTGCAAAGATGGTGCCCGAGTAAGATTTGCTAGACAAGATAAGCAATCTAGCCGACAACTATGATGCTTCTCGCGATACTTTTACAAAGATAATGGTGATTAGGCAAAGGAAAATAAAGAATCCTCGTACATATATTAATATATATATATATATATATATATAAATATATATTATGATTTTAATTTTTATATATTCTTCATTTCCTCCCTTTAAAAATATTTATATTTCTTTTAAATGTTTGCTAGTTGATTGGTGGAATGCTTTTGGAGCGCGAGCTATTGAGCTATCCTCATTTGCAAAAAGAATTCTAGGCCTATGTTGTTCTTCTTCCGGTTGCGAGCGCAATTGGAGTACATTTGAGTTTGTAAGTACCTATTGTTAGTTCAAATTTCAAAAGGAATAAAGCATTCACTATTATTATAATTTTATCATTAATATTATTATTTTTTGTTCTATTTATTTTAGATTCATACGAAGAAGAGGAATAGATTGGAACACAAATGATTGAGTGACTTGGTGTATGTCCAATACAATCGAAAGATCGACTCAAGGTTCCAAAAGAGGCGTGAACTTGGCAATAATTTTGATCCATTATTCATTGATGACATTGAATGGGGTAATGAATGGATCGATAATGATGCCGATGTTGTTCATCGCGAAGGGGATCTTACATGGAATAATGTGGATCGAGCAACCGGTGCATCCAACACGCTTGAGGGTCACAATCTTTCAAGGAATGCTCGTGCTAATACTAGTAATAATCTAGTGACATACTCTTGACGTGGTGGTGGTTCAACTTCAAGGGAATCAAGGTTGATAGATTCCGACTCCGATAATGAAGTTGATGAAGAAGAGAGAATTCCAAATGATGATGAAGATGTGGAGGATGATTTTGGAGAAAGACCACCACCTGTGCCTTTGAATGAGAGTAGTTCTCGTGGATAAGATGAAGATGCCTTTTTTATGATGATATTGATTGAATGATGTTTTTAGACTAGTGTAGAGAGTGTAAATATTATTTTGGCTTGCTATGGTGGTGTTTATTAGTTATTAGACTACATATTTGTGATGGTTGGTTATAACTCTATTTTCTATGTGGTGTTTATTGGATTCTTTAACTCTTTTACTAATTTTTAATATCAAGTGAGTTGTTTTTAGATTGTTATTGATAAGTATTATGATAAATTATGCCTTTAATGTTATTCCATAATGTTATGTTTTGAGTTTTAATGTATATAAAATTTTATTGCTAATATACTTGTTAAGTAAAATAAATAACATATAAATTGCACATTGTAAACGACTTGTCGCCTTACGGATGCCATGGTAGTCGCCTTGTCGCCTAGGCGTCCAAGCAGTCGGCTACCGCCATGACTCGCCGTGGCGCCGTAACAACTATGGTATACGCGGGATACCCTATACTTGGTAAAATTCTTCTGTTATTCTATTCTTATTATTCTCTTGGAATAACCTGTTTATGTGAAGTACCGCATACATGGTGAAATTCTTCTAATATTTCGTTCTTTATTATTCTGTTGGAATATCCTTTCTGTGCGTTTACGCCGGACCTGGTTCCATTATTTATTATTCTGTCGAAATATCCTGTCTGTGCGTTTACGCTGGATCTGGTTCCATTATTTATTATTCTATTGGGAATAACCTGTCGGTGCAGTCTATCGCACGCATGGTGAATCCTTATGTTATTCCATTCTTTATTATTCTGTTGGAATAACCTTTCTATGTGGATTACCACATGCATGGTGAATGATCCTGTGTATTCATTCCTTATTAAATTGTGGAAATGATCTATATACGTGGATTACCGCATAACGGGTGAAAATCCATTTGCAATTTCATATATTATATTATACTCAGTTGGTTAAAGCTTTGACTTCTATACTCCATGAAATTAGTGAAATATCCTTGATATTTGCGCTTCATCCAGTATCTTTTCATGGAAATATTCTTCTGAGCATTCTTGAATTTTACTGCACAAAGCAGTATCATGTTGACAATTTGGACGTTATTGAGTTCAGGATAAATTAACTTATAAATCTTTAAAATTTATTCTAGAACTTGTTTTATTGAATTGTCATCATCCTTGTGCTTATATTATGTTGAAAGTCATCTTTGGCTTACATGCATAGATGGACTTGGTATGATTATGACCAGGGATTATTCGATATAATCATGACCTTAATGTGACAAATGATGTGGTAAAAGTCCTCATTGGCTTATAGTTCATTGTTGGACAGTTTTTGGTATGATTATGACCATGGATTATTCGGTATAGTCATAACCATTGATGATTACATGAATATCCTTGGCCGTGGAGCAGGGATGATTCGATTTTATTTATTAAGCTGAGTCTCAGCAATAAAAGTGATGAAAAACCTTTTAAATCATAGAAGATAGTAGATTTTATTCTCTACTTGACTCTTCTAATGGATTGCTTGTTCCGCTGCAGTTAAACTTGATGTTTATTATATTTTATCAGTTTAACACCGTTGAAGGCTAATGATAATTTATTCTGCATTATCTTAGTCATAATATTTCTTACTGGGCTAGTTGAGCTCACCCTTTCTTTCATTGTTTTCTTCAGGAAGTGAGAACGTAGCTGAGACTATTCGGGGAACAGAGTGATGGTCCTAGATGGTGCATTAGTAGTCCTCACTATTCTGTGAAATAGTGTGATAATAAATGTAATGAGGACTCCACTGAGTGTAGATATTGTCTAGATGACAATATTTGTATTAAAACTCACAGCCTATGTTTTGTCGTATTTTACACGACTGTTGAATAATTAAGCTGTATTTGTATTCAGTAACTTGTAACTGGCAACCCAAGATGGATGATGTATACCTGTTTTGGGGGCGTCACATGTTTAATATAATATATATGATAAGTATGTCCGTTTAATGTAATGTTCCCAACTTTTATAATAGTAAAGTTTGTAAATCCCGACTTTTGTAGTCACAAAGGGATGGCTAATGTTTAATGCAATATGTGTTGCAATGTGTAAAGTATTTTGAAATCGTTGAATGAATATGAATCTATGTTAGAGTGATGAAACAATTTTAAAATATTAAACTGATATGATAAGGTTTAGAATGTAAGTTAAATTTATGATTTTATTTAATCAGATAATGCCGCCAAGACGTCGAACTCGAAACCAAAGGGAAGAAGAATCTGTCAACAACGCTGAGGGAAAACAAGCAGACCCGATGCAACACTTTGCAAACATGGTAGCACAAGCTATGCAGCAAGGAATACCAGTCACTGGGAATCAGCTGGATAACCGATTGGCATATTTCAAAGATTTTAAGACTGTGGGACCGCCGGAATTTAAAGGTACAACTGAACCTGTAGAAGCCCAAACTTGGGTCAAAGAGATTAAAAAAGCATTTGTGGTAGCTAAGGTAGTTGAAGGGCAAAAGACCGCTTTTTCCACCTACATGATGAAGGGTGAGGCAAATTTTTGGTGGGAAGCGAATCAGGCGACAACAGGAGAAGGTGTAGTTACATGGGATAGGTTCAGAACACTATTTTCGAAAACTATTTTTCACCTAGTATGCAGGCTAGGATGGAGGTGAAATTTTTAGAATTGATGCAGGAAAACAGGACGGTGTCAGAATACGCCGCAAAATTTAATGAGTTAGCTAGGTTTGCCCCGTATTAAGTTGATACGGAGGCTAGAAAAGCGAGAAGGTTTGAGCTGGGATTAAAACCCTGGCTCTACAACAAGGTGGTGATGTTGCAGATCCCTACATTTGCATCACTCACGGAGAAGGCGATTATTGCTGAGGAGGGAAGTGAGGCCATAAGCCTCTACAACAAGGAGATGAAGAATAGGAGTAAGACCGAAGGTGCTGGGAAGGTAGAAATGAATAGTGGGAGCATGAGTGGAGATAGCAAGAGGAAGATGAATAACTTTGGTAATGTTCAGATCAAGTAGGAAGGTGTTAAGAATCCATCAGTACAGTGTAAGACTTGTGGAAAGAACCACTCGGGGGAAAGTTTGAAGGGGAAGTTTGTATATTATAAGTGCGGGCAGGAAGGTCATATCTCTCCCAACTGCCCCAACCCTAGGATGAATAGTGGATATTTTCTGTGCGGATCGACTGAGCACAAGGTGAAAGATTGTCCGAAGAGGAGGACGGAGGTAGGAAGTGTGGATATTGGCACTGGCAGCGGGACTTTAGCAATCACCGGATTGACTTCGTCAAACAAACCAACAAAATCAACAGCAATGGTCTACAACATGACGGTCAAGGATACGATGGCAGCTGGAATTGGACCTCAAGGTATTATTCGTCTAACTTTTATTTTCTTATATACATGATTTTCATATATATAGTAAATTATTTTATAAGAAATTTTGAAGGAGGAATTTGAGTTCTTTTAGAATTTAAATTTTTGTTTAATCAGAAAGACAAGCTTTATGTGAATAGTTAAAGAACAGTTCGATCAAAGTTGATCAAGATCTACTTGAAATGATTGTGTATGCTATATACCCTGGTATGTATAGATTTGTAAAACGGTGATTTCGGGGACGGAATCTTTATAAGGGAGGGTGAATGTAACAACCCGATATTTTCTATATAAATAAATAAGAAATTTTGCGTATAATTTTTTATTTTATTTTAAGGATGAGGATTTGTACAAGATAATGTGTATATGTAATTATGTGGTAAATAAAAATATATTATTACATAAATGATTACAAATAATTTTATTTGAAGATTATTGATTATTATAAAGTATATTCTTATATGAATTTTTGTACAGATTATTAAGTTAATTATTTACCTTAGTTATTAAGGTTAAATATGAAGAATAAATCAGATATGGAATCCAAACCCTAATTTTGGATATTTATCAAGGAATACAAATAATAATATAATATTAATTATATTTTAATTTTTTAGTGCTATAAATATGTACTGTACGTACGTATTGAGGATGGTTGGTCAATTATGGTGTTTAATTTCAAAACCATAATATTAATGGGTTAAACCCTAGTTTTACAGGGGAAAACCCTAATTTGAAAATCAATTGCGAGTTTAAGACTGTTATATAAATGTGTTATATATTTTATGATCTGTATTAAATGATTAATTAGGTAAACCCTAAATAAAAATTTAGAAACTCTAAAAAATTTTAAAGAACCCTAAGTTATTAAAAACCTTAATTTTAAATGCTAAACCCTAATTTGAAACCCAAATTAGAGTTCAAGATTGATTGGTGATTGTGTTAATGTGATAAATATCATGTACAGTAGATTTTATTGCTAATTATGGAAAACCTAATTAGTAATTTAAAACCCTAATATCTAGAACCCTAATTATAATTTAGTAACCATAATTATCAAAATCGTAAACCTAATTACTAAATTAGCAAAGTTAATTATAATTAGAGATATTAAATCCTAATGTTCCTTTATAGATTAATTAGAAAATTAAATATAATTAGGAAACCCTAATTTCAAGATTTTAGAAACTAAAATTTATTTAATTTTATTTTTGTGCAAACCCTAAATTGGAAATCCCATATTTGATTTGTGCTAAACCTTAGTATTAAATCCTAAAGGTCAAATCCTAAGGGTTTGCATGATTACAAGATTGCCATTAAATATGTTGGACAAAAGACCAAATTGCCCTTTGTGAATTATTGAAGCTAGATGTAGGTTTTGACATTAGGGGAAGTTGGTGGCCAAATCCAACAACCCCATGTGACTTAAGTTGACAAATATTAGCCATTTCAGCAGCCAATACATGCATCGTACACTAGTATATATAGATTAGAAGAGAGAGAAAGTCATATTTTAGCTTGTTTTTGCACAAACTCTCATCCTTGAGCCTCTCTCACTAAAATCCACGAATTCTTGTAGCTTTTCAGTCCCAAAAACCAGCCCCACTAATACATATAACCAAATCAGTAGCATAGAATCAGAAATCGTTCATAGAAGGTATAACCCTAATTTCAAAATCTGACTTTTGATGATGTGTTAAAAGTTATGATTAAGTGTTAAAATGTGTTGTTAGTAGTGTATAATGATGATCTGGATTGATAGATGTTAGATCTATAACATATATAGGCTCGAATTTGATGTTCTTCAAAATCTGGACAAAATTTAAACTGTGGTCTGACAACGAATGTCAGTAGCCACAAATCTTTCTCTGTTTATGATTTTTCTTGTTTTAAGTTTTGGATCTGAAGTTTGACATGGGGTCTTTAAGCTGGAACTTGAATCAAGTTCATATCATCAACTTATTGCAAGATATTCATGGTCAAACGTAGTTTACCGGCCATGACCGAGTGTTTCTGGGTAACCCAGAAACATCCCAGAACCGGCCTGCCAACATTTTAAACCAGCTAGATCTTTCAGTGTATTTTTATTTTGTTATTTTTGTTGCATCTAGATTGTAGTCTTGTATATGAACTCCATGTTTTTGCCTTAGAATATCCTAATCATCAAACTGTGTGATTATAGAGGACGATCATACCAGGCCAAACGATCATGGAAGCTGTTTTCTGGGTAACCCAAAAAACGATTGAACATGTCGTCTGACATGGTTTGACCAGTACGAATCTGCTCGATCTATTGTTGTTTTAGTGATCTATTGTGATAGAATCCTTCCTTGTCATGCTGGCTACATACTGAATTCATTACATCACATAAAGATTACACGGATCATAAGTTATGGAAGCCCAAATGTTACAGTCAAACTGTTCTTCATTTCTGGGTAACCTAGAAATGAAGAACAGCTCTGACAGCTTGTTCATGGCTCCAGATCTACTTTGTTATGTGTTGTTTGGCCATGTTAGTTGTTAGATCTTGTAGTCGTGCATTAGTACTACAATACCTGACTAATAACATGCCAAGTAACATCAGGATCTGATCAGAAAGCTTGGTCAAACTCCATACCTTGCAAACTGGCTATGAAGATCTGGGTTTCATGAAGAACACGAAGAACACCTATAGCGACGGTTCTGTCGCTATAGGCAGTCTTTAGCGACACTTTTATTAAAATTAATTATTTAAATTCCGAAAGTTATTTAAAAATATTAATTAATTTCTGAAAATTACAAAAATAATTTTAAAAATAATTTGTAAGTTATAAAAATTAAATATTAATAAATTGAAATATTTTTCATAAATATTAGTATTTATTTAAATATTATTGATAATTAATTTATTTATAAAATGCATTTCATAAATTAATTAAAAATGATTTTATTATATTAAAAATCATTTTAAATGATAATAAGTTATTTTAAAATATTTTAAGTTATAAAATATAACTTTTAATATTTTAAAGTAAATTTCATTAATTATTTAATATTACTGATCATTAAGTTATTTACTAAATAAATTAAATAAATTAATTAAAAATGATTTTATTATATTAAAAATCATTTTAAATAATAATAAGGTATTTAAAAATATTTTAAGTTATAAAATATAACTTTTAATATTTAAAGATAAATTTTATTAATTAATTATTATTAATGGTATTAAAGTTATTTAATAATTATGTTAAATAATTTAGTTTAAAAATGAATTTAATATTATAATAATCATTTTAAATAAAAATAAAGTTTTTAAAGATATTTTAAGTTATAAAATATAACTTTTAATATTTAAAGGATAATTTCATTCATAATTTAATATTAATAACTATTAATTTATTATTAATGATATTAAATTTATTTAATAATTATATTAAATAAATAGTTTAAAAATCGTTTTATTAATTTAAGAATCATTTAAAAAGGATATAAATGAATTAAAAATATTTTAAGTAATGATTAAAGACTTTTAATATTTTGATAAATAGTAAATTGATATTTAAATATTAATGGTAATTATTTAAAAATGATTTGAATTATTTTAAAAATCATTTAAGGGTAATATTAATACTTTATAAGTATTTTAAGTTATTATAAATAACTTTAACTTGTTGGAAATAATTTCATTAATAGTTTAATATTAATTAAATATTAATGATAATAGAATTAATTAATATTTAAATCATTTAATAATGATTCTGATGTTTGAAAATTCATGATAAATTATAATAAATGTTTTAAAATTATATCAAGTCACTTAAAAATAATATGACTGATATTTATAGATAATGACTTACAGAATAGAGTCTTAGACTCGATAATTACCCGATAAAGCTGTCGGTACACCGACATATTTCAGAAATTGATCTGGACTTAGATAATTTGATTAGATATGTGTTTATTTGTAATTTAATGGTTGTTAAATATATGTGACAATGTGATTAGATTATGTGCTGACTGCGAAATGCAGTAATATGTGTTAAAGTCTATTGTTCTAATCGAACAAATGATCTGATTAATGATAGGTCGTGATATAAAAGATAAATCTAAATTTGCAAATTGTAAGCAGCGCATCATGCAAGTATCTTACCTTTGCATTTTCTTTATGCAATGGACATGAGTAAGAATGTTTCTAAACTATATTATTACTGTACAAATTATTAACCCTATATTATATACGCTCATTGATTATCAACATGTTAGTATATAGTAATTTAGATATATATATTTTGTTCGTTAATTTCTATAAATGGTTATACAAGTGTCCCCACTTGGATAATCATTGTATATAATCACATGTTGATATACCTTTGTCAATTACCCTTATATATATATATATATATATATATATATATATATATATATATATATATATATATATATTGAATTATAGATTATTGTTGAACAAGATAAAATCTTTGATTTGAAACCCCGACAAGTATGAACATCCCTACACGGGAAAACTTTTTATGCACCCATGGTAGACAGAGTGAACGATACCCTCGTTCTTGCATGTAGTATTGATCAATGCAGGGCATAATGGGCTGATCACCCCCCGTGCCCATAAGTTATGACGGTTTGCAGATGAATTTCTGTTTAACCTTTTCGAAAGTGAAAACAATGTTCATAGCATGTCACCATAACCCTAGTTATAGTCAATATGTTGTTTCAAAAATTTGAAAGAGAGTTGTTATGATATTATTATCGGTTCAGATTACTTCACAACTATTGACTTGTTGTAGAAGGGTAGTACAAAGAAAACATTTAAATTCTTTCAGCTTATATATATATAATTGTTATTACTTGCTGGGCACTCAAATGTTCATCCTTGCTTAATTTAAATGTTTTCAGCTAAAGGTGAACAACCAGAGGGCTCTGCTAAGAATAAGGGAAAAGGAAAGGTTGCTGAATGAACGCAATGCTATGTTATGTAATAGTTAACTATATTAAGACAAATATGATATATATTATCTATCATGGGTTGTAATGAATGTTTATAGGTTACGTACTTGGGATTCAGACTCTGGTGATATGTAAATTAAGTTGAACATTATATTATTGTTATTATTATTAGTATTATTCCTCTCATATAAATGGTATCGTGAAGCACCAAGTTCGGGTTTCAAGTACCCGAATTTAAGGGCTTTACAGGTTGGTATCAGAGCTATAAGCATGCATTTGCGAAGTACCCCGAGCCTTTTGCTTGTGACATCCCTTTAAGGGAAGGCACCGAAGCCAGACTTTCGTAGGGGACGCCGAGCGAGTCGGTAGCAAGTTGATAGGTATCACTGTGGGGTGCTATGGTTGGAAGTACCATGAGTGTCACAGGTTGGTATCAGAGCTTCGGGTTAAAAACCTTAAGTGGGCTAGACCTTAGGCTATAACCTTAGAACAGAGGAAAACATTGAAATTATAAATAACTCATATAGAGTTTAAAAAAAAGAAGATATGAATTGGATAAATTCATCGTCAAACAAAATAAAAGATAACTTATATAAAACTCTTATTTGCTGTTTGTATATACTATATGCTAATCAGGATAATTTGTGTGTGTAGATGCTGGTGGAAAAGGCTTGTTATATACTTAAAGCATGAAGAAGGGTTAAACCCATACACCCAAGTTGATTTCGAAGCCAATAGATGAAATAGAGGCACACAATGAAAATAACTCGGACGAGGTGGTTATTATAGAAAACGTAGTACCAGATTCGAAGATGGCAGAACTAACAGATAGTGATTCGGACACTAAAGTTGAAGCTGATCTAGTATCAACAGAGATATAGGATCTGAGGAATAATGTTTCTTCTCTGGAAAGGCTGTGGGAGATAGAAAGCTGTTGAATAGTCAGTTACGTCAAGCGTTAATAGAAACAATGGAAGAACAAGATAAGCTAAAAATCCAAATTGATCAGATGGGAGCCACAAGCAACACATCGTGTGCAGCTCCGAGCAAGGATGGGAAAAGAAAGATAGGAGACCATAACTTAGGAAAATCTGATAAGAAGAAAAGGAAAAGTATAAGTTATCTTTGCGGTTATGAAAGACATACTACTCTGTATTGTCCCGACTACAAACCAGGAGAATGTTTTATCTGTGGGATAGAAGGTCATCAGGCGAAGGGTTGTCCAATGAAAAAGGCGTAACGAATAGGTAGTATAGGTTCTGTTGTGTAGGTGTGTTTAATATAATATATATGATAAGTATGTCTGTTTAATGTAATGTTCCCAACTTTTGTCATAGTCAAGTTTGTAAATCCCAACTTTTGTAGTCACAAAGGGATAGCTAATGTATAATGCAGTATGTGCTGCGATATGTAAATTATTTTGAAATCGTTGAATGAATATGAATCTATGTTTGAGTGATGAAATAAGTTTAAAATATTAAACTGAAATGATAAGGTTTAGAATATAAGTTAAATTTATGATTTTATTTAATCAGATAATGCCGCCAAGACGTCAAACTCGAAACCAAAGGGCAGAAGAATCTGTCAACAACGCTGAGGAACAACAACAAACAGACCCGATGCAACACTTTGCAAACATGGTAGCACAAGATATGCAGCAAGGAATACCAGTCGCTGGGAATCAGCCGGATAACCACTTGGCAAATTTTAAAGATTTTAAGGCTGTGGGACTGCCAGAATTTAAAGGTACAACTGACCCTGTAGAAGCCCAAACTTGGGTCAAAGAGATTGAAAAAGCATTCATGGTAGATACGGTAGCTGAGGGGCAAAAGGCCACTTTTTCCACCTACATGATGAAGGGTGAGGCAAATTTTTGGTGGGAAGCAAATCAGTCGATGGCAGGAGAAGGTGTAGTTACATGGGATAGGTTCAAAGCACTGTTTTTTGAAAACTATTTTTCACCTAGTATGCAGGCTAGGATGGAGGAGAAATTTTTAGAATTGAATCAGGAAAACATGACGGTGTCAGAATACGCCGCAAAATTTAATGAGTTTGCTAGGTTTGCCCCGCATCAAGTTGATACGGAGGCTAGAAAAGCGAGAAGGTTTGAGCTGGGATTAAAACCCTGGCTCTACAACAAGGTGGCGGTGTTGCAGATCCCTACATTTGCAGCACTCATGGAGAAGACGATTATTGCTGAGGAGGGAAGTGAGGCCATGAGCCTCTACAACAAGGAGAGGACGAATAAGAGTAAGACCGAAGGAGCTAGGAAGGTAGGAATTAATAGTGGGAGCAGGAGTGGAGATAGCAAGAGGAAGGTGAATAACTTTGGTAATGTTCAGATCAAGCAGGAAGGTGTTAAAAAGCCAGCAGTATAGTGTAAGACTTGTGGAAAGAACCACTCGGGGAATGTTTGAAGGGGAAATTTGTATGCTATAAGTGCGGGCAGGAAGGCCATATCTTTCCCAACTGCCCCAACCCTAGGATGAACAGTAGATGTTTTTTGTGCGATCGATTGAGCACAAGGTGAAAGATTGTTCGAAGAGGAGGACGGAGGTAGGAAGTGTGAATACTGGCACTGGCAACGGGACTTTAGCAATTACAGGACCGACTTCGTCAAACAAACCAACAAAATCAAGAGCAAGGGTCTACAACATGACGGTCAAGGATACGATGGCAGCTAGCGTTGGAACACCAGGTATTATTCGTCTAACTTTTATTTTCTTATATACATGATTTTCATATATATAGTAAATTATTTTATAAGATATTTTGAAGGAGGAATTTGAGTTCTTTTAGAATTAAAATTTATGTTTAATCAGAAAGACAAACTTTATGTGAATAGTTAAAGATCAGTTCGATCAAAGTTGATCAAGATCTACTTGAAATGATTGTGTATGCTATATACCCTGGTATGTATAGGTTTTTAAAATGGTGATTCTGGGGACGAAATCTTTATAAGGGGGGTGAATGTAACAACCCGATATTTTCTATATAAATAAATAAGAAATTTTGCGTATAATTTTTTATTTTATTTTAAGGATGAGGATTTGTACAAGATAATGTGTATATGTATTTATAAGGTAAATAAAAATATATTATTACATAAATGATTACAAATAATTTTATTTGAGGATTATTGATTATTATAAAGTATATTCTTATAATAATTAATTTATAGTAGAAATGTTTTATTAATTATTTTCTATGAAAATATAAGCATTTATTATTTAAATAATATATGAAATGATTTTTAAAATAATAAGAATAATTATTTTATTATATGAATTTTTGTACAGATTATTAAGTTAATTATTTTTCCTTAATTATTAAGGTTAATATGAAGAATAAATCAGATATGGAATATAAACCCTAATTTTAGATTTTTATCAAGGAATGAGAATAATAATATAATATTAATTATATTTTAATTTTTCAGTGCTATAAATATGTACTCTATATACGTATTTTTGCCACGCACAAAAAATTGTCACAATTTGTTAATTAATAATTACGAAATTCATAATCGTCACTAAAACTTTTGCTTTTGTGACGACTTTTACTTTCGTTACTATTAATCATTTATATCGTCACTAATTTACACATTTGATGACGATTAAAAAATTTCGTCACAAGTTATTTTGGAGGTAGAATTTCGCACCAAAATTTTGGAGGGAAACCTTTTAGTGACATTTTTGTAATAATTGATGACAATATTTATTGTCACAAAATATTTCTTTCAATGACAACATAATACTTTGTCATTAATTATTTGTAAAATTTAGTGACAATGTGCTTTCGTCACTAATGTTCACATTTAGTGACGCGAAATACAAATTCGTCACAATTTTATTTGGAGGCAAAACTTTGGAGGGAAATTTTCGAGGAAACTTTTTTAATGACGAAAAAATAATAATTTATGACAATTTTTATTGTCATAAATACCTATTTTATATAACGAAATAATTGTGCGTTACTAATTAGATGCGTGGATAAGTGACAAAAATCGTTCGTCATAAATTCTTATATTTAGTGACAAAGTATGTAATATCGTCACAATTTTATTTGGAGGCAAAAATTTTCTGAAAAATTTTGGAGGAAATTTTTTTAAGACGAAAAAAATATTAATTTATGACAAATTGTATTATCATAAATATCAATTTTATATGATGAGATAATAGTACATCACTAATTAGATGAGTAGATAAGTGACAAAAATAGTTCGTCATAAATTCTTATATTTAGTAACAAAATACATAATATCGTCACAATTTTATTTGGAGGCAAAAAATTTTTGAAAAATTTTAGAGGGAAATTTTTTAAAGACGAAAAAAGACAACACTTAAAAGATGACGTTTTTATAAAAAACCTTGTGGTATTTTTTTATAATGATTTTTAATAAAACGTTGTAGATACATATGAAAAAAATATTATGTATTTATAAGGGTAATTTTTGGTTTTAAATAGATAAAGTTTTTTAAAAAAATGTTATCTAAAAAAACACGGAGAAAAAAAAAACGCAGAAGCTAAAATTTCAAATTAAAAACGCGGAAGTCAAAATTTGCCTAGATTTTAACACACACTACCTCTAGCGAGCCAAGAGCTCTGTGAAACTAGCAGCGTCAAACCCACCTTTTTTTCTCGACCAGCAAAATCTGGTCTCTTAATCTCTCTCCTTTCTGCAATCATGGCGGATACAATTTCTTTGGGGGACATCCGAGCCACAGCTGGTAGCCTCGGAATTGACCTCTCCAGCGTCGATTGGGACTCAATTCACCTTCCTCCTGGTGAAGATTTTGGCATAAAAAGGTATCGTTTTTTATCTTTATTTTACTGAAACAGAACCCTAGATTGCTTGAAATAAATCGTTTGTGTATTGAAGTTTTATTTTGTTTTTGATTGAAGTGACGATGAGGATCTTTATGAAGAGGATTCGTTGGAATTTGAAGGCGGATTTGGTAACATAATTGTTGTGGATAACTTACCGGTTGTTCCGAAAGAGAAATTTGAGAAATGGGAGGGATTGGTCTGTAAGATTTACAACCAAATTGGTGTGATTAAAGAGGATGGGCTATGGATGCCCGTTGATCCTTCCACTCAGAAAACCCTTGGTTACTGCTTCATTGAGTATAACACTCCTCAGGTACACATTTATCCTATTCTTTAGAATCTAAATTTGGTTTATTTAGGGTAATAATGCCACAAGATTGGATTTCACATATTAGTTCTATTGTTTAATGTAAAGATTAATATATTGTTTTTGAATTTTGATGCATATTATGGAGACTTGTGGTACTATTTTTCAATCTGGATGCTTTTTGTTGTTTGCAGCTCAAAGCTATTATTAAAAAGATGAGTTCCTTCTCAATTACACGGAAGAAGACACCCTTTCAGAAGCACAGGGAAGAGGAAGAGGCGAAAAAGAAGGTTGGGGGATACTGAAATCTTTTAGAGTTGTGGTTAATACGAACTTAAAGTTCTCTCTGTTAAGGTCATCAGTGGGTTTTGTTTTGTAGAGGGCAGAGGACGAAACAACTCGTTTGTATGCGGAGTTTGTGGAGTCATTTCAAGGGTATAATATTCCAGGGTCAAAGACATTTGTTAGAGGAGGGACAATCAATCCCAATGAGAAACTGAAGATGGATTCTGAAGGTTAGTGAATTTAAAGGGAGATGTTATGTTTCTTATTAATGATTAAATATTATTAGTTTTTTTAAAGTTTCATATGTAGAATGCAACAAATGGAAAGAGTTTGTTTCTTCTTGCTTCCTGAAGCTTTCCCGGTGTGAACAAGACCAAATGTCAGCTTGTCTCATGCAAAGGCACTCTAACGATTTCAATAAGAATTCATTGCAGATCGTGGTTGTCTGGTTGACTAGTCACCTCAGTCAGAACGTACATGCTTGTTTCATAAATTGCAGCAGGTATCATCTATTTGATGTGTAGATTCTAGATCTCTCACTGAGTGCTTTCTCCGGTGTATATTTGGGTTAGATTTTAGTCTTTTCCAAATCCCATAATATGATTAAAGATCGGATATCTTTCCATGTACGTGGTTACTTTACTGCAATTTTCAAAGTTAAAGAAAATTATGACATTGTTCCAATTCTTGAAGTTAATTTTGAACACAGTGATCCTTATGGTAAGTAGAGAAGAAAATAATAGGGAGGCAACCAAGTGCAAAATCCAAGGCTACCTAAGAGTTACTTGCAGTCTCAGAGTTTGATTCTTCCAATGCTCTTAAGCTCAATTGCTGCTCTATTTTTCCATATACCCCTTTGTTGGGAATTAGTGTTCAAAATGAAATTTGGAAGCGCTGGAGCTGCATTATCCCTTGGTTTATCACATTGGTTAAATGTGATCTTTCTTGGGATTTATGTGAAGTACTCATCATCCTGTGAAAAGACCCGAGTTTCCTTCTCAAAGGATGTATTCATAAACATCCGGGAGTTCTTCCGCTTTGCAGTTCCTTCTGCTGTCATGGTCTGGTAATAGATTTATTGTCAAACCTTTAGCTTTCAGTAGAGTAGCATGCTTAGTATTCTGTTTTTTATTGCATATTTCATGGTCTCTAATATTTCTTTTGATGTTGTTGATTAGTCTTGAGTGGTGGTCGTTTGAGCTTGTTATATTGCTTGCTGGGAAATTTCCAAATCCCCAACTTGAGACTTCAGTTCTGTCGATATTGCTTCCTGAACCCGTGACAGATAACCTAGTGGAGCAGCAATCACAAAAACAAAACGAGATAGGTAAGACATGCGCTAGCAAATCATTGACACAAGACCTTATGACAAATTAAGCCATGTTTATGAAATATATATTAGTAAAAAATGCTCCATTGTTCCTTTATATTGGTCATGTATTTGTTTATCCTTGACTGAATGAATAAAACTTTGCACCAGACAGTCATATGATTGTCAGTACATTTACTAATTAGTGTGATGAACTGCTTATGTTGTAAATTGTCTTTGGGTATATATTTGTTTTTAACTGTATGCTCTATAAGGGTTACCGGACGTTGATTCATATAACTGGTATCATCTACAGATGCTGACCTTTCTTGAACTGTAGAGTTTAGATACCTCATACGTCTTTGTTTTAGGCCTGACCTCTGTACTAACATAATGCCTTTCTCACAAAATTATGTATAAGTTTACATAAATAGTACAATTTCAAAAATCATCCATACATATAATGAAACTGATGCTTGACTAGTGATCTAGATTTCGGGTGCAATACGCAGGTTCTGAGACCTTAATTGGAGTGAACCAGAAAGTACAAGTACTAGTGGAAAATTTGATATGTACTTACTCTCTCTTCTGCCACTTTTTGCACAATCAATATGCATATATGAAATTTTGTCTCATGCATCATTGCTTTGTTTGATATATGCTCAACTTTATGTGGAACCAGAATTCACTGGGGAGGTACTTTTTTAACCTTCTTCCTTCAAATAATTTGGGATTTTGAGACTTGTTAAGATTCCTTTTGGGTTTAATGATTTTGTATTGCATGTGGCAGAGGAAACACTCAATGCACGAGTGATGCGCAGAAAAAATTACGCTCTGCAAATCTAATGTGTTCACAAATTTATATGGTTATTGTTTTAGTTATTTGCATAATTAGCAGTTCAAAGAAATAGAGTTGCCATAGGTTGGAGCTGAATAGTTTATTGGTTGAATGTTTGTTGCAATTTGGTTTTATTAACTTATTTTTGTGTATCAACAGTATTTGCTTGATTTGCCAACTCAAGAAGGCATACATGATTTCTCACTTTACAAGGGGTGATGAAACATTAAGCTCCGAGAGCAACACTGATTTGGATGATCTGGTAACCTTCTTTGGTTAGCTGGTATTTGTTCTACTCACTTAGGCCAGGATATGAATTTTGTCTCTTTTAGGATTACGTCTATGGTTTTAAAGACAGGTTACAAAGATAAACTCCTCTTAAAAACAAACCCATATCATGTTACAAGGATAAACTGTACATGCATCTTTTTTTAGCTTGTTAGTAATCTTTTTTCTACATCAGTTGCTGTCACAACTCTTCGCTTCACATCTACAAGCAACTCTGATAAATTTCTTGCAGATGTATCTCCTACATCTTTAAGCGATCAACCTGAAAGAGTGACTCAGAAGTTGGAGAAGAAGAGTATAATTTCAGATGAGACATTAAATACAGTCGAGGAGGCTAAACTACAAGCTGAGGCTGCTGCTGTGCATGCTGCTGCCACAGTTAGTCGTTGTCATGATGTTTGGAGTCGGTTGGGTAAACAGCAGAATTCTGGTTTGATATCTGATGTTGAAGCTAAGCTTGCTTATGCGGCTGTGACAATAACAGCAGCTGCTTCTGTTGCAAAAGCTGCAGCTGCAGCGGCTAAGATTGCATCCAATGTTGCAGTCCAAGCAAAACTAATGGCTGATGAGGTATTTGCATTGAGTTTACCTGGAATTTCAACTCAAAGTACTGGGATATCTCTCTCCAGTATTTCAAACAGTTCAGGGAATGCTATTCCCTCATCTTCATGCATCTTGAAGGGTGGGGATGGAAGTACGTATCCCAGCTCAATCATTGCCGTTGCCAGGGAAGCGGCTAGGAAGAGGGTTGAAGCTGATTCAACTGCCTCAAGACATGCTGAAAACTTAGATGCCATAGTAAAAGCTGCTGAACTGGCATCAGAAGCAGCATCTCAAGTAGGAAAAATTGTTTCTATTGGTGATCCTTTGCCTTTAAGTGAGTTGGTAGAATTAGGTCCAGTGGGCTACTGGAAAAATCCCTTGGTTTCTCCTGAACAGGGTGCAAAGTTGCACATTGTTGATTGTGATCAACCAAAAGCAGTTAGTGTTGAACTTCATAATGTTGCAGCTGAGCAATCCAATGGGGGACCATCTGGTATGGAGGAGGCCAAGAAAAAATTTCCATATGGTACTGCATGATATTAGTATAGTGTTCCTTGGTGGCTTTTTTGTCTTCAGGTTTAGATTTGTTTAGAGGCCCTTCAGGTATAGTGGTATGCCAAGTGTTCTTGCACTATTTAGGTACAGTGGTGTGCAAGATTTGTATTGTGCTAATCTCTTGAAATTATATGCAGTTGATGTTTGATTGCAGTGAGAACAAAGATCATCTGATGTGCCTCATTTGCTGCCGGTCGAGTTTGGAACGGGTACATACATCCAGGTCAGAGCTTCGCCCGATATCTTAGAATTTGGTGATGCCCGACTGTTGGGAAGCAGATGGATGTGAAGGATATTTTGGATTTCAAATATAATTTGGAAAGATTTGTAAATTTTGATGTATTGTGGATGTGATAACCCTACTAACTGTTGATGTACAAGAACCATTCTATATCTTTTTTGCTCAACTGTTATTATAATGCAGTTGTGATTTATATGACATGTTGTATTTGACCTGTGTATATCGTCACTGTAATATATTCATTTAGTCACAACAACTAATTTTGTCACTATTAGTAACTCTTTTTGTGACAAGATGTATCGTTATCATAAGTATTCAATTAATGACATTGAAAAATGTGTCTCAAAAAATAACTTTTTTGTGACAAATTATTTTGTAATATTATTTAAAATATGAAATGACAACGACATAATTGTCATGTTAAATATATTATTAGGTGACGAATTGTTCTTTGGTCATTTATTTTCTTATTTTTGGTGACGATAAACACAATAACATGACAAAAGAATAATCATAAATATGACAATATTGTCGTCATTAAAATTAGATGATTTAAATAGAGTAACATATTTTTGTCATTAAAACAATATCATTTAATGACAAAAAACGATTTTTGTCATTTAATGCAATAAATTTTGATGACGAAATATAATATAGAGTGACGAAAGTTTCATTCAAATAGTGACGCTATTAACGTCACTAAAAGTAATTAATTATAGTGACAATGATGTAGATCGTCACCATAAGTTAAAACATTTAGTGACGACATCAAATAGTGTCAAATATACCTAATACCACGCTCATACGGTGACGGTCTCTGTGACGATTAACAATCGTCACCAAATGTTTTAGTGACGAAAAATGAATTTTACGTGACAAATTTTAATGTCATTTTTTGTCTGATTTCTTGTAGTGGATGGTTGGTCAATTAGGTTATTTAATTTCAAAGCCCTAATATTAATTGGTTAAACCCTAGTTTTACTGGGGGAAACCCTAATTTGAAAATCAATTATGAGTTTAAAACTGTTATATAAATGTGTTATATGTTTTATGATTTGTATTAAATGATTAATTAGGTAAACCCTAATTAAAAATTTAGATACCCTAAATAATTTTTAGAAAACCCAAAAATATTATAAACCCTAATTTTTAATGCTAAACCCTAATTTGAAACCCAAATTAGAATTTAGGATTGATTGGTGATTGTGTTAATATGATAAATATCATGTATAATAGATTTTATTGCTAATTATGGAAAACCTAATTAGTAATTTAACATCCTAATATCTAGAACCCTAATTTGGTAATTAGAAACCCTAATTATCAAAATTATAAATCCTAATTGCTAAATTAGCAAAGTTAATTATAATTGGAGATATTAAACCCTAATGTTCCTGTATAGATTAATTAGAAAATTAATCTTAATTAGGAAACCCTATTTTAAAGATTTTAAAAACTAAAATTTATTTAATTTTATTTTTGTGTAAACCCTAAATTGGAAATCCCACATTTGATTTGTGTTAAACCTTAGGATTAAACCCTAAAGGTCAAATCCTAAGGGTTTGCATGATTACAAGATTGCCATTAAATGTGTTGGACAAAAGACCAAATTGCCCTTTGTGAATTATTGAAGATAGATGTAGGTTTTGACATTAGGGGAAGTTGGTGGCCAAATTCAACAACCCCATGTGACTTAAGTTGACAAATATTAGCCATTTCAGCAGCCAATACATGCATCATACACTAGTATATATAGATTGGAAGAGAGAGAAAGTTATATGTTAGCTTGTTTTTGCACAAACTCTCATCCTTGAGCCTCTCTCACTAAAATCCACGAATTCTTGTAGCTTTTCAGTCCCAAAAACTAGCCCCACCAATACATATAACCAAATCAGTGGCATAGAATCAGAAATCGTTCATAGAAGGTATAACCCTAATTTCAAAATCTGACTTTTGATGATGTGTTAAAAGTTATGATTAAGTGTTAAAATGTGTTGTTAGTAGTGTATAATGATGATCTGGATTGATAGATGTTAGATCCATAACATCTATAGGCTCGAATTTGATGTTCTTTAAAAACTGGAAAATATTTAAACTGTGGTCTGACAACGAATGTTAGTAGCCACAAATCTTTCTCTGTTTGTGATTTTTCTTATTTTAAGTTTTGGATCTGAAGTTTGACATGGGGTCTTTAAGCTGGAACTTGAATCAAGTTCATATCATCAACTTATTGCAAGATATTCATGATCAAACGTAGTTGACCGACCATGACCGGGTGTTTCTGGGTAACCCAGAAACATCCCAGAACCGGTCTGCCAACATTTTAAACTAGCTAGATCTTTCAATGTATTTTTGTTTTGTTATTTTTGTTGCATCTAGATTGTAGTCTTGTATATGAACTCCATGTTTTTGCCTTAGAATATCCTAATCATCAAACTGTGTGATTATAGAGGACGGTCAAACCAGGCCAAACGATCATGGAAGTTGTTTTCTGGGTAACCCAGAAAACGCTTGAACATGTCGTCTGACATGGTTTGACCAGTATGAATTTGCTCGATCTATTATTGTTTTAGTGATCTATTGTGATAGAATCCTTCCTTGTCATGCTGGCTACATACTGAATTCATTACATCACATAAAGATTACACGGATCATAAGTTATGGAAGCCCAAATGTGAACAGTCAAACTGTTCTTCATTTCTAGGTAACCCAGAAATGAAGAATAGCTCTGACAGCTTGTTCATGGCTCCAGATCTACTTTGTTATGTGTTGTTTGGCCATGTTAGTTGTTGGATCTTGTAGTCGTGCATTAGTACTACAATACCTGACTAATAACATGCCCAGTAACATCAGGATCTGATCAGAAAGCTTGGTCAAACTCCATACCTTACAAACTGGCTATGAAGATCTGGGTTTCATGAAGAACACGAAGAACACCTATAGCGACGGTTCTGTCGCTATAGGCAGTCTATAGCGACACTTTTATTAAAATTAATTATTTAAATTCCGAAAGTTATTTAAAAATATTAATTAATTTCTGAAAATTACAAAAATAATTTTAAAAATAATTTTTAAGTTATAAATATTAAATATTAATAATTTGAAATATTTTTCATAAATATTAGTATTTATTTAAATATTATTGATAATTAATTTATTTATTAAATGCATTAAATAAATTAATTAAAAATGAATTTATTATATTAAAAATCATTTTAAATGATAATAAGTTATTTAAAAATATTTTAAGTTATAAAATATAACTTTTAATATTTTAAAGCAAATTTCATTAATTATTTAATATTAATGATCATTAAGTTATTTACTAAATAAATTAAATAATTTAATTAAATATAATTTTATTATATTAAAAATCATTTTAAATAATAATAAGGTATTTAAAAATATTTTAAGTTATAAAATATAACTTTTAATATTTAAAGATAAATTTCATTAATTAATTATTATTAATGGTATTAAAGTTATTTAATAATTATGTTAACTAATTTAGTTTAAAAATGAATTTAATATTATAATAATCATTTTAAATGAAAATAAAGTGTTTAAAGATATTTTAAGTTATAAAATATAACTTTTAATATTTAAAGGATAATTTCATTAATAATTTAATATTAATAATTATTAATTTATTATTAATGATATTAAATTTATTTAGTAATTATATTAAATAAATAGTTTAAAAATAGTTTTATTAATTTAAGAATCATTTAAAAAGGATATAAATGAATTAAAATCATTTTAATTAATGATTAAAGACTTTTAATATTTTGATAAATAGTACATTGATATTTAAATATTAATGGTAATTATTTAAAAATGATTTTAATTGTTTTAAAAATCATTTAAGAGTAATATTAATACTTTAAAAGTATTTTAAGTTATTATAAATAACTTTAACATGTTGGAAATAATTTCATTAATAGTTTAATATTAATTAAATATTAATGATAATATAATTAATTAATATTTAAATCATTTAATAATGATTCTGATGTTTGAAAATTCTTGATAAACACTACTAGAAAAACAAGAATACGTGACGGAACTTTGTGACAGTTTTTAAAAATAATCACAAAAGATAGTAATTTGTGATGAACTTTTTAAGCAATCACAAAATAATAGTATATATGATGGCTCTTAGTGATGACTAATCTTGCCATCAATGTATTATAATTGTGATGGTCATGTCAATCACACCAATTTTTTCATGTAAAATAAATTTTCTTTTTTGTGACGCACTAAGTCATCACTTATAAATATACCCTTTTCGTGATTGCAATTAGCTATCACTAATATTTTAATATAATAAATAATCAAAATAATATTTTGTGATGGCCGTGACAATCATTAAAAAAGTTAGATTTTTATGACAACTTTTATTTGCAATTACAAAAAGAAGGTATTTTGTGATGGCATTTTTAAGTCATCAAAAAATAATAAAATATATGATGGCTCTCAGTGATGACTAATATTACCATCATTATAGAGTATTTGTGAGTGCCATTGCAATCACCAAATATTATGTAAAAGTAATTTTGTTTAGTAAGTCAACTCACATATGTTTCCTTTTATATTTTGTTTTAAAATTATAATCATGATCTGGGCTTTGGTGTAGTGGTAATACTCGTTATTTAGTTTGCAAATAAGGGGAGGGTTCGAATCCTACAAGTATCATTTGATACAATTAATATAGTGAAATAAATTATACGTAAATAGATATTCACGTTCTTACATTTGATCCCTAGTCTTTTTTTTGTGATGACTTTGACAATCACAATAGATTACGTGTTAATGTGATTGTATTAATCATCACAAAAATACTAAGCGTTTGCGTGATTGCCAAAACCATCACGTAACACCTTTCATGATGGGCGTATACAAGACGGCCGTTGTGATGCTTAAAACCATCACGTAAACCTTTCGTGATGGTTTTCCTACTTTTTTTGATGGATTTTCGCCATCACAAATGGCCATTTTTTTAGTAGTGAAATTATAATAAATGTTTTAAAATTATATCAAGTCACCTAAAAATAATATGACTGGTATTTACAGATAATGACTTACAGAATAGAGTCTTAGACTCGATAATTACCCGATAAAGCTGTCGGTACACCTAAATATTTCAGAAATTGATCTGGAGTTAGATAATTTAATTAGATATGTGTTTATTTGTAATTTAATGGTTGTTAAATATATGTGACAATGTGATTAGGTTATGTGCTGACTGCGAAATACAATAGTATGTGTTATAGTCTATTGTTCTAATTAAATGAATGATCTGATTAATGATAGGTCGTGATATAAAAGATAAATCTAAATTTGCAAATTGTAAGCAGCGCATCATGCAAGTATCTTACCTTTGCATTTTCTTTATGCAATGGACATGAGTAAGAATGTTTCTAAACTATATTATTACTGTACAGATTATTAACCCTATATTATATACGTTCATTGATTATCAACATTTAGTATATAGTAATTTAGATATATATATTTTGTTCATTAATTTCTATAAATGGTTATACAAGTGTACCCACTTGGATAATCATTGTATATAATCACATGTTGATATACCTTTGTCAATTACCCGTGTATATATATATATATATATATATATATATATATATATATATATATATATATATATATATATATATGTTGAATTATAGATTATTGTTGAACAAGATAAAACCTTTGATTTGGAACCCAGACAAGTATGAATTAACATCCCTACACGGGAAAACTTTTTATGCACCCAAGGTGGACAGAGTGAACGATACCCTTGTTCTTGCATGTAGTATTGATCAATGCAGGACATAACGGGCTGATCACCCCCCGTGCCCATAAGTTATGACGGTTTACAGATGAATTTCTGTTTAACCTTTTCGAAAATGAAAACAATGTTCATAGCATGTCACCATAACCCTAGTTATAGTCAATATGTAGTTTCAAAATTTTGAAAGAGAGTTGTTATGATATTATTATCGATTCAGATTACTTCACAACTATTGACTTGTTGTAGAAGGGTAGTACAAAGAAAACATTTAAATTCTTTCAGCTTATATATATAATTATTATTACTTGTTGGGCACTCAAATGTTCATCCTAGCTTAATTTAAATGTTTTCAGCTAAGGGTGAACAACCAGAGGGCTCTACTAAGAATAAGGAAAAAGGAAAGGTTGCTAAATGAACGCAATGCTATGTTATGTAATAGTTAACTTTATTAAGACAAATATGATATATATTATATATCATGGGTTGTAACGAATGTTTATAGGTTACGTTGTGAGGTCCCCGAACCCGGATACTTGAAACCCGAACTCGGTACTTCACGATATCATTTCTATGAGCGGAATACTACTAATAATAATAACAATAATATAAAACTTAAACTTAAATTTATAATTACATCAGAGTCTTTCCCCCAAGTACGCAACCTTTAGTCATTCATTACATGTCATAACATATATAAATATATATATCATAGTCTTCATAATCTATAACTATTACAAACAGTAGTATATAAAGTCATTCAGCAAATTTTCCTTTTCCTGTGTTCTTGACAGATCTTTCTGGTCCTTCACACTTAGCTGAAAACATTTAAATAAGCAAGGATGAGCATTTGAGTGCCCAGCAAGTATTATATATATATAGGCTGAAGGAATTTAAATGTTTTCTTTATAATATTCTTCTACAACTAGTAAGTAGTTGTGAAGTATTCTGCACCAATAATAATAACATAACAACCCTCTTTCAAATTTTTGAAACTACGTATTGACTATAAATGTGGTTTCTGTGATATACTATGAACATTGTTTTTCATTTTCGAAAAGGTTTGAACAGAAATTCATCTGTAAACCGTCATGACTTACGGGCACGGAGGGTGATCAGCCCTGTTGTACCCTATATTGATCAATACTACATGTATAAGAATGATGTTATCGTTCACTCTGTCCGCCTTGAGCGCATAAAAATTTTCCCATTATTGGGATGTTCATACATGTCGGGTTTTCATAACAATGGTCTTATATAATTCAACATATATGTATATCAAAGAAGTATCAACATGCGATTAAATACAATGATTATCTAAGTGGGGACACTTGTATAATCATTTATAGAAATTAACGAACAGGATATATTTAACTGAATTATCTTATACTAGCATGTTGATCATCAATGGGCTTATATAATATAAGTTTAACAATCTGTACAATAATAACAATAATTCTGAACTTCTCACTTCTGTCCATTGCATAAAGAAAATGCAAAGTTAGGATACTTGCCTGATGCGCTGCTTACACTTTGTAACTTAGTTCTACCCTTTTCTATCACAACCTATCATTAATCAGATCATTTTACTGATTAGTATAACATAACGTACACATAACACTGATTATTGCAGTCAGCACATTCCCTATTCACATTATCACACATGTTCAACAATCGTTGACTCATAATCAAACATTAACACTTTCCTAATCACATTGTCACATAACCTTAACAACCATTGAATCATAAATAAACAGTTAACTTAACCAATTATCTAAGTCCAGATCAATTTCTGATCTATGTCGGTCTACCGACAGCTTTATCGGTTAAATATCGAGTCTAAGACTCTAAACCATAGTTCAACATTCGTTTGGATAACTTAAACATTAGTCGCACTATTTTTCATAGCCTTATAATAATTATTAAATTATTATTATCATTTATTATAATTTTTGAAATATCAGAATCATTATTAAATGATTTAAATAATAAACAATTCTATTATCATTAATATTAAACTATTAATGAAACCATTGCCAAAATATTAAAGTTATGTATAATAACTCAAAATATTTATATTACCTTTAAATTGATTCTTAAACATTTAAAATCATCATTAAATAATTACCATTAATATTTAAATATTAATGAACTATTTATCCAAATATTAAAAGTCATTAATTATAACTTAAAATATTTTTAAATCATTAAAATCCTTTTTTAAATGATTTTTAAATAATTAAAATCATTTTTAAATTAGTTATTTAATTTAATAAATTTAATATCATTAATCATTAAATAAATATCATTAATATTTATTAATGAAATATCCTTTAAATATTAAAAGTTATATTTTATAACTTCAAATATTTTTAAACACTTTATTTCCATTCAAAATGATTATTATAATAATAAAATCATTTTTAAACTACATTATTTAATATAATTATTAAATAATTTTATTATTATTAATCATAATTAATTAATGAAATTTACCTTTAAATATTAAAAGTTATATTTTATAACTTAAAATATTTTTAAATACCTTATTATTATTTAAAATGATTTTTAATATAATAAAATCATTTTTAATTCATTTATTTAATTTATTTAATAAATAACTTAATTATCATTAATATTAATTTATTAATGAAAATTATCACATAATATTAAAAGTTATCAAAAATAACTTAAATTATTTTCTTATACCATAATATAATTTTAAATGATTTTTTTCAAATATTAAAATCATTTTTAAATAATTTATTTGATATTATAATTAAATAAATTAATTACTTTTAATATTCCAAAAATATTAAATATTTATGAAATATATTTAAAATAATTAAAAACTAATTTTCAGAATTTATAATAATTTTTAATAATTTATTTTGTATTTTTAATAATTAAAAACTATTTTTTTCTATTTTTTTATTAATTTCTGAAAATATTAATTAAATCTGTCGCTAAAGGCCTATAGCGACGCTTGTCTGTCGCTATAGGTGTTCTTGAGCTACCCAGAAACCATAAGGCAGAAACCGAGTAGCTATGTTTGACCGTGTGTAACGCTTAGCACAAAATGTTTCCGAGTGATCTAACACATACATATTGTAGTAATCATGTAATACTACAAGTAAATCACAAATTTCGTGGTTAAACAACAACCGATCTAAGATAAATCATCAATCAAAGTAGCTATCAACACTGTTTCTCACGAAGAACAGTTCGAGGTGCCTACTTTGGACCTCTATAACTTGCAATCCATGTAACTTTTGTGTGATCTATCACTTCCAGTGTGTAGTAATTATGTAGGACTACAACTTTAACACATAACATACATATAACAACAACGGATAGAACTAGAAATAACCGGTCAAAGTTCACCACGAAAATTGCTAAAAAAATTCTGGGTTCGCTGTTTTAGCAGTTTCGGTCAACGGGGTTTGACCATGAATAACTCCCGATCTATACATGATCTGGACTTGATTATTTTTGAATCTTACAGACCACATAACAAGATATACATAACATCTTAGAAACACCAACAATACTAAATAAGCACAGAGATATAAGGCTCGACATTTGCCTAAAAATAACGGATTTAGGTATTTTTAAAAGTTGGAAAAACTTTGATTTTGAGCACTTTGATGTTATGGGTCATGAATCTAACAACCCAGAACATTAATACACTCCTTATTACACATATTTAACAAATCAATTTCAACAATTAACCATGAATTTAAGGATTTCAAAAATTAAAGAAATTATACCTTTCTTGATCGATTTTTGATTTTTGGCTTCAGATATGTTGATGATCTGTTATGGGTGATGGTGGGGCTTGATTCTTGACTGATATATGAAGGAAATTTCGGAGGTTTGGGGTTGAGAGAGAATGGTTGAGTGTTTGAGCAATTTTTTTAGCAAACAATCTACTTTCTCTCTCCTTAAATCCATTTATAGGCCACAAGATGCATGTATGATCTGACTTGTGTCTTTGTTGCTGAGATTGCATTATTTTAGGCACATGCTAGGCTAGAGGTTTGGTTCAACAACTCTCTAGACCCATTCTTGCAAGCTAAGTTTCAATAATACAACAAAGGGCATTTTTGCCATTTCCCTTTTGTTCTAGAAAATTATCCTAGGGTTTAGGGTTTAGATATTTTAGTGTTTAGGGTTTAACATTTAACCCTTAAAGATTTAGCAACTAGGATTTCAAAATTTTCCAATTTTAGGATTTTTTAATTAGGGTTTATTACAAAAATAATAACTAAATTTTAGTTTATAATATTTTGAAAAATTAACTTTGTTAATTAAAATAAGTTTGTAACTATCTAACACACGGACATTAGGGTTTAAAACCCTTAATCACAATTAACTTTGCTAATAAAGCAATTAAGATTTATTCTTTTGGTAATTAAGGTTACCAAATTACTATTAGGGTTTTTAATTACTAAATTAGGGTTTTATTTTAGTAATTAGGGTTTCTAAATTTAATTATTATAAACACCATACTTGTTAATTAATCACATTATCGATACTCACCATCAATCTCAAACTCTAATTTCAAATTAGGGTTACTAATTATAGCAATTAGGGTTTCCAGAATTTTTTAATTAGGGTTTACCTAATTAATACATTAAATACCTGACATAATTAATATTATACACTTATAAAATAACCTTATACTCTAATTTGGATCTCAAATTAGGGTTTAACATGATTACTAGAGTTTGGGTCAAAATACACCGTAATTGACCAACCATTTTCAATACAGACATATCGTTCATATTCATCGCACTGAAAAATCAAAATATAAGTAATATTATATTATTATTCTCATATCTTGACAATAATCCAAAATTAGGGTTTGGATTCCATATCTGATTATTCTTTCATATTTAACCTTAATAATTAAGGTAAAATAATTAGCTTAATTATCTGTACCAAAAATTCATATAATAAAATAATGATTATATTTATTCTAAAAATCACTTCATATATTATTTAAATAATATATGATTATATATTCATGGAAAATAATTAATAAAAACATTTCTATTTTAAAATTAATTATTACAAAAATATACTTTATAATAATCAATAATTCTAGAATAAATTTACTTGTAAACATTCATGTAATAAATATATTTTTATTTACCACATAAATACATATACACATAATCTTGTACAAATCCTCATCCTTAAAAAAAAAATTATACGCAAAATTTATGTTTTATTTATATAGAAAATATCGGGTTGTCACATTCACCCTCTCTTATAAGGATTCCGTCCCCGAAATCACCACTTTAAAACCTACACATAACCGGGTACATAGCATACATATTCTTCACAAGTAGATCTCGATATGTAAATTAAGACTCTGGTGATATGTAAATTAAGTTGAACATTATATTATTGTTATAATTATTAGTATTATTCCGCTCATATAAATGGTATCGTGAAGCACCAAGTTCGGGTTTCAAGTACCCGAATTTAAGGGCTTTACAGGTTGGTATCAGAGCTATAAGCATGCATTTGCGAAGTACCCCGAGCCTTTTGCTGGTGACATCCCTTTAAGGGAAGGCACCGAAGCCAGACTTTCGTAGGGGACGCCGAGCGAGTCGGTAACAAGTTGATAGGTATCACTGTGGGGTGCTATGGTTGGAAGTACCATGAGTGTCACAGGTTGGTATCAGAGCTTAGGGTTAAAAACCTTAGGTGGGCTAGACCTTAGGCTAAAACCTTAGAACATAGGGAAACGTTGAAAATATAAATAACTTATATAGAGTTTAAAAAAAAGAAGAGATGAATTGGATAAATTCATCGTCAAACAAAATAAAAGATAACTTATATAAAACTCTTATTTGCTGTGTGTATATACTATATGCTAATCAGGATAATTTGTGTGTGTAGATGTTTGATGGAAAAGGCTTGTTTTATGCTTATAACATTAAGAAGGGTCAAACCCATACACCCGAGCTAATTTCGAAGCCAATAGCTGAAATAGAGGCTCACAATGAAAATAACTCGGACGATGTGGTTATTATAGAAAATGTTGTACCAGATCCGGAGATGGTGGAACTGACAGATAGTGATTCGGCACTAAAGTTGAAGCTGATCTAGTATCAACAGAGATACAGGATCTGAGGATCAAGGTTTCTTCTCTGGAAAGGCTGTGGGAGATAGAAAAGCTGTTGAATAGTCAGTTGCGTCAAGCGTTAATAGAAACAATGGAAGAACAAGATAAGCTTAAAATCCAAATTGATCAGATGGGAGCCACAAGCAACACATCGTGTGCAGCTCCGAGCAAGAATGGGAAAGAAAGATAGGAGACCAGAACTTAGGAAAATCTGATAAGAAGAAAGGGAAAAGAATATGTTATCTTTGCGGTTATAAAGGACATACTACTCTGTATTGTCCCGACTACAAACCAGGAGAATGTTTTATCTGTGGGATAGAAGGTCATCAGGCAAAGGGTTGTCCAAGGAAAATGGCGTAGCGAATAGGTAGTATAGGTTCTATTGTGTAGGTGTGTTTAATATAATATATATGATAAGTATGTCTGTTTAATGTAATGTTCCCAACTTTTGTCATAGTTAAGTTTGTAAATCCCGACTTTTGTAGTCACAAAGGGATATCTAATGTTTAATGCAGTATGTGTTGTGATATGTAAAGTATTTTGAAATCGTTGAATGAATATGAATCTATGTTTGAGTTATAAAACAAGCTTAAAATATTAAACTGATATGATAAGGTTTAGAATGTAAGTTAAATTTATGATTTTATTTAATCAGATAATGTCGCCAAGACGTCGAACTCGAAAACAAAGGGCAGAAGAATCTGTCAACAACGCTGAGGGACAACAACAAGCAGACTCGATGCAACACTTTGCAAACATGGTAGCACAAGCTATGCAGCAAGGAATACCTGTCGTTGGGAATCAGCCGGATAACCACTTGGCGAATTTCAAAGATTTTAAGGCTGTGGGACCGCCAAAATTTAAAGGTACAACTGACCCTGTAGAAGCCCAGACTTGGGTCAAAGAGATTGAAAAAGCATTCGTGATAGCTAGGGTAGCTGAGGGGCAAAAGGCCGCTTTTTCCACCTACATGATGAAGAATGAGGCAAATTTTTGGTGGGAAGCGAATCAGGCGATGGCAGGAGAAGGTATAGTTACATGGGATAGGTTCAAAGCACTGTTTTTTGAAAACTATTTTTCACCTAGTATGCAGGCTAGGATGGAGGAGAAATTTTTAGAATTGAATCAGGAAAACATGAAGGTGCCAGAATACGCCGCGAAATTTAATGAGTTTGCTAGGTTTGCCCCGCATCAAGTTGATACGGAGGCTAGAAAAGCGAGTAGGTTTGAGCTGGGATTAAAACCCTGGCTCTACAACAAGGTGGCGGTGTTGCAGATCCCTATATTTGCAGAACTCATGGAGAAGACGATTATTGCTGAGGAGGGAAGTGAGGCCATGAGCCTCTACAACAAGGAGAGGAAGAATAAGAGTAAGACCGAAGGAGCTGGGAAGGTAAGAATTAATAGTGGGAGCAGGAGTGGAGATAGCAAGAGGAAGGTGAATAACAGTGGTAATGTTCAGATCAAGCAGGAAGGTGTTAAGAAGCAAGCAGTATAATGTAAGACTTGTGGAAAGAAACACTCGGGGAATGTTTGAATGGAAGTTTGTATGCTATCAGTGTGGGCAGGAGGGCCATATCTCTCCCAACTGCCCCAACCCTAGGATGAACAGTGGATGTTTTCTATGCGGATCGATTGAGCACAAGGTGAAAGATTGTTCGAAGAGGAGGACGGAGGTAGGAAGTGTGAATACCGGCACTGGCAGCGGGACTTTAGCAATTACAAGACCGATTTCGTCAAACAAACCAATAAAATCAACAACAAGGGTCTACAACATGACGGTTAAGGATACGATGGCAGCTAGCACTGGAACTCCGGGTATTATTCGTCTAACTTTTATTTTCTTATATACATGATTTTCATATATATAGTAAATTATTTTATAAGATATTTTGAAGGATGAATTTGAGTTCTTTTAGAATTAAAATTTCTGTTTAATCAGAAAGACAAGCTTTATGTGAATAGTTAAAGATCAGTTCAATCAAAGTTGAACAAGATCTACTTGAAATGATTATGTATGCTATGTTCCCTAGTATGAATAGGTTTTTAAAATGGTGATTTCGGGGAAGAAATCTTTATAAGGGAGGGTGAATGTAACAACCTGATATTTTCTATATAAATAAATAAGAAATTTTGCGTATAATTTTTTATTTTATTTTAAGGATGAGGATTTGTACAAGATAATGTGTATATGTATTTATAAGGTAAATAAAAATATATTATTACATAAATGATTACAAATAATTTTATTTGAGGATTATTGATTATTATAAAGTATATTCTTATAATAATTAATTTATAGTAGAAATGTTTTATTAATTATTTTCTATGAAAATATAAGCATTTATTATTTAAATAATATATGAAATGATTTTTAAAATAATAAGAATAATTATTTTATTATATGAATTTTTGTACAGATTATTAAGTTAATTATTTTTCCTTAATTATTAAGGTTAATATGAAGAATAAATCAGATATGGAATATAAACCCTAATTTTAGATTTTTATCAAGGAATGAGAATAATAATATAATATTAATTATATTTTAATTTTTCAGTGCTATAAATATGTACTCTATATACGTATTGAGGATGGTTGGTCAATTAGGTTATTTAATTTCAAAACCCTAATATTAATTGGTTAAACCCTAGTTTTACTGGGGGAAACCCTAATTTGAAAATCAATTATGAGTTTAAAACTGTTATATAAATGTGTTATATGTTTTATGATTTGTATTAAATGATTAATTAGGTAAACCCTAATTAAAAATTTAGATACCCTAAATAATTTTTAGAAAACCCAAAAATATTATAAACCCTAATTTTTAATGCTAAACCCTAATTTGAAACCCAAATTAGAATTTAGGATTGATTGGTGATTGTGTTAATATGATAAATATCATGTATAATAGATTTTATTGCTAATTATGGAAAACCTAATTAGTAATTTAACATCCTAATATCTAGAACCCTAATTTGGTAATTAGAAACCCTAATTATCAAAATTATAAATCCTAATTGCTAAATTAGCAAAGTTAATTATAATTGGAGATATTAAACCCTAATGTTCCTGTATAGATTAATTAGAAAATTAATCTTAATTAGGAAACCCTATTTTAAAGATTTTAAAAACTAAAATTTATTTAATTTTATTTTTGTGTAAACCCTAAATTGGAAATCCCACATTTGATTTGTGTTAAACCTTAGGATTAAACCCTAAAGGTCAAATCCTAAGGGTTTGCATGATTACAAGATTGCCATTAAATGTGTTGGACAAAAGACCAAATTGCCCTTTGTGAATTATTGAAGATAGATGTAGGTTTTGACATTAGGGGAAGTTGGTGGCCAAATTCAACAACCCCATGTGACTTAAGTTGACAAATATTAGCCATTTCAGCAGCCAATACATGCATCATACACTAGTATATATAGATTGGAAGAGAGAGAAAGTTATATGTTAGCTTGTTTTTGCACAAACTCTCATCCTTGAGCCTCTCTCACTAAAATCCACGAATTCTTGTAGCTTTTCAGTCCCAAAAACTAGCCCCACCAATACATATAACCAAATCAGTGGCATAGAATCAGAAATCGTTCATAGAAGGTATAACCCTAATTTCAAAATCTGACTTTTGATGATGTGTTAAAAGTTATGATTAAGTGTTAAAATGTGTTGTTAGTAGTGTATAATGATGATCTGGATTGATAGATGTTAGATCCATAACATCTATAGGCTCGAATTTGATGTTCTTTAAAAACTGGAAAAAATTTAAACTGTGGTCTGACAACGAATGTTAGTAGCCACAAATCTTTCTCTATTTGTGATTTTTCTTGTTTTAAGTTTTGGATCTGAAGTTTGACATGGGGTCTTTAAGCTGGAACTTGAATCAAGTTCATATCATCAACTTATTGCAAGATATTCATGATCAAACGTAGTTGACCGACCATGACCGGGTGTTTCTGGGTAACCCAGAAACATCCCAGAACCGGTCTGCCAACATTTTAAACTGGCTAGATCTTTCAATGTATTTTTGTTTTGTTATTTTTGTTGCATCTATATTGTAGTCTTGTATATGAACTCCATGTTTTTGCCTTAGAATATCCTAATCATCAAACTGTGTGATTATAGAGGACGGTCAAACCAGGCCAAACGATCATGGAAGTTGTTTTCTGGGTAACCCAGAAAACGCTTGAACATGTCGTCTGACATGGTTTGACCAGTATGAATTTGCTCGATCTATTATTGTTTTAGTGATCTATTGTGATAGAATCCTTCCTTGTCATGCTGGCTACATACTGAATTCATTACATCACATAAAGATTACACGGATCATAAGTTATGGAAGCCCAAATGTGAACAGTCAAACTGTTCTTCATTTCTAGGTAACCCAGAAATGAAGAATAGCTCTGACAGCTTGTTCATGGCTCCAGATCTACTTTGTTATGTGTTGTTTGGCCATGTTAGTTGTTGGATCTTGTAGTCGTGCATTAGTACTACAATACCTGACTAATAACATGCCCAGTAACATCAGGATCTGATCAGAAAGCTTGGTCAAACTCCATACCTTACAAACTGGCTATGAAGATCTGGGTTTCATGAAGAACACGAAGAACACCTATAGCGACGGTTCTGTCGCTATAGGCAGTCTTTAGCGACACTTTTATTAAAATTAATTATTTAAATTCCGAAAATAATTTAAAAAAAGTAAATAATTTTCAAAAATTACAAAAATAATTTTAAAAATAATTTTTAAGTTATAAATATTAAATATTAATAATTTGAAATATTTTTCATAAATATTAGTATTTATTTAAATATTATTGATAATTAATTTATTTATTAAATGCATTAAATAAATTAATTAAAAATGAATTTATTATATTAAAAATCATTTTAAATGATAATAAGTTATTTAAAAATATTTTAAGTTATAAAATATAACTTTTAATATTTTAAAGCAAATTTCATTAATTATTTAATATTAATGATCATTAAGTTATTTACTAAATAAATTAAATAATTTAATTAAATATAATTTTATTATATTAAAAATCATTTTAAATAATAATAAGGTATTTAAAAATATTTTAAGTTATAAAATATAACTTTTAATATTTAAAGATAAATTTCATTAATTAATTATTATTAATGGTATTAAAGTTATTTAATAATTATGTTAACTAATTTAGTTTAAAAATGAATTTAATATTATAATAATCATTTTAAATGAAAATAAAGTGTTTAAAGATATTTTAAGTTATAAAATATAACTTTTAATATTTAAAGGATAATTTCATTAATAATTTAATATTAATAATTATTAATTTATTATTAATGATATTAAATTTATTTAGTAATTATATTAAATAAATAGTTTAAAAATAGTTTTATTAATTTAAGAATCATTTAAAAAGGATATAAATGAATTAAAATCATTTTAATTAATGATTAAAGACTTTTAATATTTTGATAAATAGTACATTGATATTTAAATATTAATGGTAATTATTTAAAAATGATTTTAATTGTTTTAAAAATCATTTAAGAGTAATATTAATACTTTAAAAGTATTTTAAGTTATTATAAATAACTTTAACATGTTGGAAATAATTTCATTAATAGTTTAATATTAATTAAATATTAATGATAATATAATTAATTAATATTTAAATCATTTAATAATGATTCTGATGTTTGAAAATTCATGATAAATTAAATTATAATAAATGTTTTAAAATTATATCAAGTCACCTAAAAATAATATGACTGGTATTTACAGATAATGACTTACAGAATAGAGTCTTAGACTCGATAATTACCCGATAAAGCTGTCGGTACACCTACATATTTCAGAAATTGATCTGGAGTTAGATAATTTGATTAGATATGTGTTTATTTGTAATTTAATGGTTGTTAAATATATGTGACAATGTGATTAGGTTATGTGCTGACTGCGAAATACAATAGTATGTGTTATAGTCTATTGTTCTAATTAAATGAATGATCTGATTAATGATAGGTCGTGATATAAAAGATAAATCTAAATTTGCAAATTGTAAGCAGCGCATCATGCAAGTATCTTACCTTTGCATTTTTTTTATGCAATGGACATGAGTAAGAATGTTTCTAAACTATATTATTACTGTACAGATTATTAACCCTATATTATATACGTTCATTGATTATCAACATTTAGTATATAGTAATTTAGATATATATATTTTGTTCATTAATTTCTATAAATGGTTATACAAGTGTACCCACTTGGATAATCATTGTATATAATCACATGTTGATATACCTTTGTCAATTACCCGTGTATATATATATATATATATATATATATATATATATATATATATATATGTTGAATTATAGATTATTGTTGAACAAGATAAAACCTTTGATTTGGAACCCAGACAAGTATGAATTAACATCCCTACACGGGAAAACTTTTTATGCACCCAAGGTGGACAGAGTGAACGATACCCTTGTTCTTGCATGTAGTATTGATCAATGCAGGACATAACGGGCTGATCACCCCCCGTGCCCATAAGTTATGACGGTTTACAGATGAATTTCTGTTTAACCTTTTCGAAAATGAAAACAATGTTCATAGCATGTCACCATAACCCTAGTTATAGTCAATATGTAGTTTCAAAATTTTGAAAGAGAGTTGTTATGATATTATTATCGATTCAGATTACTTCACAACTATTGACTTGTTGTAGAAGGGTAGTACAAAGAAAACATTTAAATTCTTTCATCTTATATATATAATTATTATTACTTGTTGGGCACTCAAATGTTCATCCTAGCTTAATTTAAATGTTTTCAGCTAAGGGTGAACAACCAGAGGGCTCTGCTAAGAATAAGGAAAAAGGAAAGGTTGCTAAATGAACGCAATGCTATGTTATGTAATAGTTAACTTTATTAAGACAAATATGATATATATTATATATCATGGGTTGTAACGAATGTTTATAGGTTACGTTGTGAGGTCCCCGAACCCAGATACTTGAAACCCGAACTCGGTACTTCACGATATCATTTCTATGAGCGGAATACTACTAATAATAATAACAATAATATAAAACTTAAACTTAAATTTATAATTACATCAGAGTCTTTCCCCCAAGTACGCAACCTTTAGTCATTCATTACATGTCATAACATATATAAATATATATATCATAGTCTTCATAATCTATAACTATTACAAACAGTAGTATATAAAGTCATTCAGCAACTTTTCCTTTTCCTTTGTTCTTGACAGATCTTTCTGGTCCTTCACACTTAGCTGAAAACATTTAAATAAGCAAGGATGAGCATTTGAGTGCCCAGCAAGTATTATATATATATAGGCTGAAGGAATTTAAATGTTTTCTTTATAATATTCTTCTACAACTAGTAAGTAGTTGTGAAGTATTCTGCACCAATAATAATAACATAACAACCCTCTTTCAAATTTTTGAAACTACGTATTGACTATAAATGTGGTTTCTGTGATATACTATGAACATTGTTTTTCATTTTCGAAAAGGTTTGAACAGAAATTCATCTGTAAACCGTCATGACTTACGGGCACGGAGGGTGATCAGCCCTATTGTACCCTATATTGATCAATACTACATGTATAAGAACGATGTTATCGTTCACTCTGTCCGCCTTGAGCGCATAAAAATTTTCCCATTATTGGGATGTTCATACCTGTCGGGTTTTCATAACAATGGTCTTATATAATTCAACATATATGTATATCAAAGAAGTATCAACATGCGATTAAATACAATGATTATCCAAGTGGGGACACTTGTATAATCATTTATAGAAATTAACGAACAGGATATATTTAACTGAATTATCTTATACTAGCATGTTGATCATCAATGGGCTTATATAATATAAGTTTAACAATCTGTACAATAATAACAATAATTCTGAACTTCTCACTTCTGTCCATTGCATAAAGAAAATGCAAAGTTAGGATACTTGCCTGATGCGCTGCTTACACTTTGTAACTTAGTTCTACCCTTTTCTATCACAACCTGTCATTAATCAGATCATTTTACTGATTAGTATAACATAACGTACACATAACACTGATTATTGCAGTCAGCACATTCCCTATTCACATTATCACACATGTTCAACAATCGTTGACTCATAATCAAACATTAACACTTTCCTAATCACATTGTCACATAACCTTAACAACCATTGAATCATAAATAAACAGTTAACTTAACCAATTATCTAAGTCCAGATCAATTTCTGATCTATGTCGGTCTACCGACAGCTTTATCGGTTAAATATCGAGTCTAAGACTCTAAACCATAGTTCAACATTCGTTTGGATAACTTAAACATTAGTCGCACTATTTTTCATAGCCTTATAATAATTATTAAATTATTATTATCATTTATTATAATTTTTGAAATATCAGAATCATTATTAAATGATTTAAATAATAAACAATTCTATTATCATTAATATTAAACTATTAATGAAACCATTGCCAAAATATTAAAGTTATGTATAATAACTAAAAATATTTATATTACCTTAAATTGATTCTTAAACATTTAAAATCATCATTAAATAATTACCATTAATATTTAAATATTAATGAACTATTTATCCAAATATTAAAAGTCATTAATTATAACTTAAAATATTTTTAAATCATTAAAATCCTTTTTTAAATGATTTTTAAATAATTAAAATCATTTTTAAATTATTTATTTAATTTAATAAATTTAATATCATTAATCATTAAATAAATATCATTAATATTTATTAATGAAATATCCTTTAAATATTAAAAGTTATATTTTATAACTTCAAATATTTTTAAACACTTTATTTCCATTCAAAATGATTATTATAATAATAAAATCATTTTTAAACTACATTATTTAATATAATTATTAAATAATTTTATTATTATTAATCATAATTAATTAATGAAATTTACCTTTAAATATTAAAAGTTATATTTTATAACTTAAAATATTTTTAAATACCTTATTATTATTTAAAATGATTTTTAATATAATAAAATCATTTTTAATTCATTTATTTAATTTATTTAATAAATAACTTAATTATCATTAATATTAATTTATTAATGAAAATTATCACATAATATTAAAAGTTATCAAAAATAACTTAAATTATTTTCTTATACCATAATATAATTTTAAATGATTTTTTTCAAATATTAAAATCATTTTTAAATAATTTATTTGATATTATAATTAAATAAATTAATTACTTTTAATATTCCAAAAATATTAAATATTTATGAAATATATTTAAAATAATTAAAAACTAATTTTCTGAATTTATAATAATTTTTAATAATTTATTTTGTATTTTTAATAATTAAAAACTATTTTTTTCTATTTTTTTATTAATTTCTGAAAATATTAATTAAATCTGTCGCTAAAGGCCTATAGCGACGCTTGTCTGTCGCTATAGGTGTTCTTGAGCTACCCAGAAACCATAAGGCAGAAACCGAGCAGCTATGTTTGACCGTGTGTAACGCTTAGCACAAAATGTTTCCGAGTGATCTAACACATACATATTGTATTACTCATGTAATACTACAAGTAAATCACAAATTTCGTGGTTAAACAACAATCGATCTAAGATAAATCATCAATCAAAGTAGCTATCAACACTGTTTCTCACGAAGAACAGTTCGAGGTGCCTACTTTGGACCTCTATAACTTGCAATCCATGTAACGTTTGTGTGATCTATCACTTCCAGTGTGTAGTACTTATGTAGGACTACAACTTTAACACATAACATACATATAAAAACAACGGATAGCACTAGAAATAACCGGTCAAAGTTCACCACGAAAATTGCTAAAAAAAATTCTGGGTTCGCTGTTTTAGCAGTTTCGGTCAACGGGGTTTGACCATGAATAACTCCCGATCTATACATGATCTGGACTTGATTCTTTTTTAATCTTACAGACCACATAACAAGATATACATAACATCTTACAAACACCAACAATACTAAATAAGCACAGAGATATAAGGCTCGACATTTGCCTAAAAATAACGGATTTAGGTATTTTTAAAAGTTGGAAAAACTTTGATTTTGAGCACTTTGATGTTATGGGTCATGAATCTAACAACCCAGAACATTAATACACTCCTTATTACACATATTTAACAAATCAATTTCAACAATTAACCATGAATTTAAGGATTTCAAAAATTAAAGAAATTATACCTTTCTTGTTCGATTTTTGATTTTTGGCTTCAGATATGTTGATGATCTGTTATGGGTGATGGTGGGGCTTGATTCTTGACTGATATATGAAGGAAATTTCGGAGGTTTGGGGTTGAGAGAGAATGGTTGAGTGTTTGAGCAATTTTTTTAGCAAACAATCTACTTTCTCTCTCCTTAAATCCATTTATAGGCCACAAGATGCATGTATGATCTGACTTGTGTCTTTGTTGCTGAGATTGCATTATTTTAGGCACATGCTAGGCTAGAGGTTTGGTTCAACAACTCTCTAGACCCATTCTTGCAAGCTAAGTTTCAATAATACAACAAAGGGCATTTTTGCCATTTCCCTTTTGTTCTAGAAAATTATCCTAGGGTTTAGGGTTTAGATATTTTAGTGTTTAGGGTTTAACATTTAACCCTTAAAGATTTAGCAACTAGGATTTCAAAAATTTCCAATTTTAGGATTTTTTAATTAGGGTTTATTACAAAAATAATAACTAAATTTTAGTTTATAATATTTTGAAAAATTAACTTTGTTAATTAAAATAAGTTTGTAACTATCTAACACACGGACATTAGGGTTTAAAACCCTTAATCACAATTAACTTTGCTAATAAAGCAATTAAGGTTTATTCTTTTGGTAATTAAGGTTACCAAATTACTATTAGGGTTTTTAATTACTAAATTAGGGTTTTATTTTAGTAATTAGGGTTTCTAAATTTAATTATTATAAACACCATACTTGTTAATTAATCATATTATCGATACTCACCATCAATCTCAAACTCTAATTTCAAATTAGGGTTACTAATTATAGCAATTAGGGTTTCCAGAATTTTTTAATTAGGGTTTACCTAATTAATACATTAAATACCTGACATAATTAATATTATACACTTATAAAATAACCTTATACTCTAATTTGGATCTCAAATTAGGGTTTAACATGATTACTAGAGTTTGGGTCAAAATACACCGTAATTGACCAACCATTTTCAATACGGACATATCGTTCATATTCATCGCACTGAAAAATCAAAATATAAGTAATATTATATTATTATTCTCATATCTTGACAATAATCCAAAATTAGGGTTTGGATTCCATATCTGATTATTCTTTCATATTTAACCTTAATAATTAAGGTAAAATAATTAGCTTAATTATCTGTACCAAAAATTCATATAATAAAATAATGATTATATTTATTCTAAAAATCACTTCATATATTATTTAAATAATATATGATTATATATTCATGGAAAATAATTAATAAAAACATTTCTATTTTAAAATTAATTATTACAAAAATATACTTTATAATAATCAATAATTCTAGAATAAATTTACTTGTAAACATTCATGTAATAAATATATTTTTATTTACCACATAAATACATATACACATAATCTTGTACAAATCCTCATCCTTAAAAAAAAAATTATACGCAAAATTTATGTTTTATTTATATAGAAAATATCGGGTTGTCACATTTACCCTCTCTTATAAGGATTCCGTCCCCGAAATCACCACTTTAAAACCTACACATAACCGGGTACATAGCATACATATTCTTCACAAGTAGATCTCGATATGTAAATTAAGACTCTGGTGATATGTAAATTAAGTTGAACATTATATTATTGTTATAATTATTAGTATTATTCCGCTCATATAAATGGTATCGTGAAGCACCAAGTTCGGGTTTCAAGTACCCGAATTTAAGGGCTTTACAGGTTGGTATCAGAGCTATAAGCATGCATTTGCGAAGTACCCCGAGCCTTTTGCTGGTGACATCCCTTTAAGGGAAGGCACCGAAGCCAGACTTTCGTAGGGGACGCCGAGCGAGTCGGTAACAAGTTGATAGGTATCACTGTGGGGTGCTATGGTTGGAAGTACCATGAGTGTCACAGGTTGGTATCAGAGCTTAGGGTTAAAAACCTTAGGTGGGCTAGACCTTAGGCTAAAACCTTAGAACATAGGGAAACGTTGAAAATATAAATAACTTATATAGAGTTTAAAAAAAAGAAGAGATGAATTGGATAAATTCATCGTCAAACAAAATAAAAGATAACTTATATAAAACTCTTATTTGCTGTGTGTATATACTATATGCTAATCAGGATAATTTGTGTGTGTAGATGTTTGATGGAAAAGGCTTGTTTTATGCTTATAACATTAAGAAGGGTCAAACCCATACACCCGAGCTAATTTCGAAGCCAATAGCTGAAATAGAGGCTCACAATGAAAATAACTCAGACGATGTGGTTATTATAGAAAATGTTGTACCAGATCCGGAGATGGTGGAACTGACAGATAGTGATTCGGCACGAAAGTTGAAGCTGATCTAGTATCAACAGAGATACAGGATCTGAGGATCAAGGTTTCTTCTCTGGAAAGGCTGTGGGAGATAGAAAAGCTGTTGAATAGTCAGTTGCGTCAAGCGTTAATAGAAACAATGGAAGAACAAGATAAGCTTAAAATCCAAATTGATCAGATGGGAGCCACAAGCAACACATCGTGTGCAGCTCTGAGCAAGAATGGGAAAGAAAGATAGGAGACCAGAACTTAGGAAAATCTGATAAGAAGAAAGGGAAAAGAATATGTTATCTTTGCGGTTATAAAGGGCATACTACTCTGTATTGTCCCGACTACAAACCAGGAGAATGTTTTATCTGTGGGATAGAAGGTCATCAGGCAAAGGGTTGTCCAAGGAAAATGGCGTAGCGAATAGGTAGTATAGGTTCTATTGTGTAGGTGTGTTTAATATAATATATATGATAAGTATGTCTGTTTAATGTAATGTTCCCAACTTTTGTCATAGTCAAGTTTGTAAATCCCGACTTTTGTAGTCACAAAGGGATATCTAATGTTTAATGCAGTATGTGTTGTGATATGTAAAGTATTTTGAAATCGTTGAATGAATATGAATCTATGTTTGAGTTATAAAACAAGCTTAAAATATTAAACTGATATGATAAGGTTTAGAATGTAAGTTAAATTTATGATTTTATTTAATCAGATAATGTCGCCAAGACGTCGAACTCGAAACCAAAGGGCAGAAGAATCTGTCAACAACGCTGAGGGACAACAACAAGCAGACTCGATTCAACACTTTGCAAAAATGGTAGCACAAGCTATGCAGCAAGGAATACCTGTCGCTGGGAATCAGCAGGATAACCACTTGGCGAATTTCAAAGATTTTAAGGCTGTGGGACCGCCAGAATTTAAAGGTACAACTGACCCTGTAGAAGCCCAGACTTGGGTCAAAGAGATTGAAAAAGCATTCGTGATAGCTAGGGTAGCTGAGGGGCAAAAGGCCGCTTTTTCCACCTACATGATGAAGAATGAGGCAAATTTTTGGTGGGAAGCGAATCAGGCGATGGCAGGAGAAGGTATAGTTACATGGGATAGGTTCAAAGCACTGTTTTTTGAAAACTATTTTTCACCTAGTATGCAGGCTAGGATGGAGGAGAAATTTTTAGAATTGAATCAGGAAAACATGAAAGTGCCAGAATACGCCGCGAAATTTAATGAGTTTGCTAGGTTTGCCCCGCATCAAGTTGATACGGAGGCTAGAAAAGCGAGTAGGTTTGAGCTGGGATTAAAACCCTGGCTCTACAACAAGGTGGCGGTGTTGCAGATCCCTATATTTGCAGAACTCATGGAGAAGACGATTATTGCTGAGGAGGGAAGTGAGGCCATGAGCCTCTACAACAAGGAGAGGAAGAATAAGAGTAAGACCGAAGGAGCTGGGAAGGTAAGAATTAATAGTGGGAGCAGGAGTGGAGATAGCAAGAGGAAGGTGAATAACAGTGGTAATGTTCAGATCAAGCAGGAAGGTGTTAAGAAGCAAGCAGTATAATGTAAGACTTGTGGAAAGAAACACTCGGGGAATGTTTGAATGGAAGTTTGTATGCTATCAGTGTGGGCAGGAGGGCCATATCTCTCCCAACTGCCCCAACCCTAGGATGAACAGTGAATGTTTTCTATGCGGATCGATTGAGCACAATGTGAAAGATTGTTCGAAGAGGAGGACGGAGGTAGGAAGTGTGAATACCGGCACTGGCAGCGGGACTTTAGCAATTACAAGACCGATTTCGTCAAACAAACCAATAAAATCAACAACAAGGGTCTACAACATGACGGTTAAGGATACGATGGCAGCTAGCACTGGAACTCCGGGTATTATTCGTCTAACTTTTATTTTCTTATATACATGATTTTCATATATATAGTAAATTATTTTATAAGATATTTTGAAGGATGAATTTGAGTTCTTTTAGAATTAAAATTTCTGTTTAATCAGAAAGACAAGCTTTATGTGAATAGTTAAAGATCAGTTCAATCAAAGTTGAACAAGATCTACTTGAAATGATTATGTATGCTATGTTCCCTAGTATGAATAGGTTTTTAAAATGGTGATTTCGGGGAAGAAATCTTTATAAGGGAGGGTGAATGTAACAACCTGATATTTTCTATATAAATAAATAAGAAATTTTGCGTATAATTTTTTATTTTATTTTAAGGATGAGGATTTGTACAAGATAATGTGTATATGTATTTATAAGGTAAATAAAAATATATTATTACATAAATGATTACAAATAATTTTATTTGAGGATTATTGATTATTATAAAGTATATTCTTATAATAATTAATTTATAGTAGAAATGTTTTATTAATTATTTTCTATGAAAATATAAGCATTTATTATTTAAATAATATATGAAATGATTTTTAAAATAATAAGAATAATTATTTTATTATATGAATTTTTGTACAGATTATTAAGTTAATTATTTTTCCTTAATTATTAAGGTTAATATGAAGAATAAATCAGATATGGAATATAAACCCTAATTTTAGATTTTTATCAAGGAATGAGAATAATAATATAATATTAATTATATTTTAATTTTTCAGTGCTATAAATATGTACTCTATATACGTATTGAGGATGGTTGGTCAATTAGGTTATTTAATTTCAAAACCCTAATATTAATTGGTTAAACCCTAGTTTTACTGGGGGAAACCCTAATTTGAAAATCAATTATGAGTTTAAAACTGTTATATAAATGTGTTATATGTTTTATGATTTGTATTAAATGATTAATTAGGTAAACCCTAATTAAAAATTTAGATACCCTAAATAATTTTTAGAAAACCCAAAAATATTATAAACCCTAATTTTTAATGCTAAACCCTAATTTGAAACCCAAATTAGAATTTAGGATTGATTGGTGATTGTGTTAATATGATAAATATCATGTATAATAGATTTTATTGCTAATTATGGAAAACCTAATTAGTAATTTAACATCCTAATATCTAGAACCCTAATTTGGTAATTAGAAACCCTAATTATCAAAATTATAAATCCTAATTGCTAAATTAGCAAAGTTAATTATAATTGGAGATATTAAACCCTAATGTTCCTGTATAGATTAATTAGAAAATTAATCTTAATTAGGAAACCCTATTTTAAAGATTTTAAAAACTAAAATTTATTTAATTTTATTTTTGTGTAAACCCTAAATTGGAAATCCCACATTTGATTTGTGTTAAACCTTAGGATTAAACCCTAAAGGTCAAATCCTAAGGGTTTGCATGATTACAAGATTGCCATTAAATGTGTTGGACAAAAGACCAAATTGCCCTTTGTGAATTATTGAAGATAGATGTAGGTTTTGACATTAGGGGAAGTTGGTGGCCAAATTCAACAACCCCATGTGACTTAAGTTGACAAATATTAGCCATTTCAGCAGCCAATACATGCATCATACACTAGTATATATAGATTGGAAGAGAGAGAAAGTTATATGTTAGCTTGTTTTTGCACAAACTCTCATCCTTGAGCCTCTCTCACTAAAATCCACGAATTCTTGTAGCTTTTCAGTCCCAAAAACTAGCCCCACCAATACATATAACCAAATCAGTGGCATAGAATCAGAAATCGTTCATAGAAGGTATAACCCTAATTTCAAAATCTGACTTTTGATGATGTGTTAAAAGTTATGATTAAGTGTTAAAATGTGTTGTTAGTAGTGTATAATGATGATCTGGATTGATAGATGTTAGATCCATAACATCTATAGGCTCGAATTTGATGTTCTTTAAAAACTGGAAAAAATTTAAACTGTGGTCTGACAACGAATGTTAGTAGCCACAAATCTTTCTCTATTTGTGATTTTTCTTGTTTTAAGTTTTGGATCTGAAGTTTGACATGGGGTCTTTAAGCTGGAACTTGAATCAAGTTCATATCATCAACTTATTGCAAGATATTCATGATCAAACGTAGTTGACCGACCATGACCGGGTGTTTCTGGGTAACCCAGAAACATCCCAGAACCGGTCTGCCAACATTTTAAACTGGCTAGATCTTTCAATGTATTTTTGTTTTGTTATTTTTGTTGCATCTAGATTGTAGTCTTGTATATGAACTCCATGTTTTTGCCTTAGAATATCCTAATCATCAAACTGTGTGATTATAGAGGACGGTCAAACCAGGCCAAACGATCATGGAAGTTGTTTTCTGGGTAACCCAGAAAACGCTTGAACATGTCGTCTGACATGGTTTGACCAGTATGAATTTGCTCGATCTATTATTGTTTTAGTGATCTATTGTGATAGAATCCTTCCTTGTCATGCTGGCTACATACTGAATTCATTACATCACATAAAGATTACACGGATCATAAGTTATGGAAGCCCAAATGTGAACAGTCAAACTGTTCTTCATTTCTAGGTAACCCAGAAATGAAGAATAACTCTGACAGCTTGTTCATGGCTCCAGATCTACTTTGTTATGTGTTGTTTGGCCATGTTAGTTGTTGGATCTTGTAGTCGTGCATTAGTACTACAATACCTGACTAATAACATGCCCAGTAACATCAGGATCTGATCAGAAAGCTTGGTCAAACTCCATACCTTACAAACTGGCTATGAAGATCTGGGTTTCATGAAGAACACGAAGAACACCTATAGCGACGGTTCTGTCGCTATAGGCAGTCTTTAGCGACACTTTTATTAAAATTAATTATTTAAATTCCGAAAATAATTTAAAAAAAGTAAATAATTTTCAAAAATTACAAAAATAATTTTAAAAATAATTTTTAAGTTATAAATATTAAATATTAATAATTTGAAATATTTTTCATAAATATTAGTATTTATTTAAATATTATTGATAATTAATTTATTTATTAAATGCATTAAATAAATTAATTAAAAATGAATTTATTATATTAAAAATCATTTTAAATGATAATAAGTTATTTAAAAATATTTTAAGTTATAAAATATAACTTTTAATATTTTAAAGCAAATTTCATTAATTATTTAATATTAATGATCATTAAGTTATTTACTAAATAAATTAAATAATTTAATTAAATATAATTTTATTATATTAAAAATCATTTTAAATAATAATAAGGTATTTAAAAATATTTTAAGTTATAAAATATAACTTTTAATATTTAAAGATAAATTTCATTAATTAATTATTATTAATGGTATTAAAGTTATTTAATAATTATGTTAACTAATTTAGTTTAAAAATGAATTTAATATTATAATAATCATTTTAAATGAAAATAAAGTGTTTAAAGATATTTTAAGTTATAAAATATAACTTTTAATATTTAAAGGATAATTTCATTAATAATTTAATATTAATAATTATTAATTTATTATTAATGATATTAAATTTATTTAGTAATTATATTAAATAAATAGTTTAAAAATAGTTTTATTAATTTAAGAATCATTTAAAAAGGATATAAATGAATTAAAATCATTTTAATTAATGATTAAAGACTTTTAATATTTTGATAAATAGTACATTGATATTTAAATATTAATGGTAATTATTTAAAAATGATTTTAATTGTTTTAAAAATCATTTAAGAGTAATATTAATACTTTAAAAGTATTTTAAGTTATTATAAATAACTTTAACATGTTGGAAATAATTTCATTAATAGTTTAATATTAATTAAATATTAATGATAATATAATTAATTAATATTTAAATCATTTAATAATGATTCTGATGTTTGAAAATTCATGATAAATTAAATTATAATAAATGTTTTAAAATTATATCAAGTCACCTAAAAATAATATGACTGGTATTTACAGATAATGACTTACAGAATAGAGTCTTAGACTCGATAATTACCCGATAAAGCTGTCGGTACACCTACATATTTCAGAAATTGATCTGGAGTTGGATAATTTGATTAGATATGTGTTTATTTGTAATTTAATGGTTGTTAAATATATGTGACAATGTGATTAGGTTATGTGCTGACTGCGAAATACAATAGTATGTGTTATAGTCTATTGTTCTAATTAAATGAATGATCTGATTAATGATAGGTCGTGATATAAAAGATAAATCTAAATTTGCAAATTGTAAGCAGCGCATCATGCAAGTATCTTACCTTTGCATTTTCTTTATGCAATGGACATGAGTAAGAATGTTTCTAAACTATATTATTACTGTACAGATTATTAACCCTATATTATATACGTTCATTGATTATCAACATTTAGTATATAGTAATTTAGATATATATATTTTGTTCATTAATTTCTATAAATGGTTATACAAGTGTACCCACTTGGATAATCATTGTATATAATCACATGTTGATATACCTTTGTCAATTACCCGTGTATATATATATATATATATATATATGTTGAATTATAGATTATTGTTGAACAAGATAAAACCTTTGATTTGGAACCTAGACAAGTATGAATTAACATCCCTACACGGGAAAACTTTTTATGCACCCAAGGTGGACAGAGTGAACGATACCCTTGTTCTTGCATGTAGTATTGATCAATGCAGGACATAACGGGCTGATCACCCCCCGTGCCCATAAGTTATGACGGTTTACAGATGAATTTCTGTTTAACCTTTTCGAAAATGAAAACAATGTTCATAGCATGTCACCATAACCCTAGTTATAGTCAATATGTAGTTTCAAAATTTTGAAAGAGAGTTGTTATGATATTATTATCGATTCAGATTACTTCACAACTATTGACTTGTTGTAGAAGGGTAGTACAAAGAAAATATTTAAATTCTTTCAGCTTATATATATAATTATTATTACTTGTTGGGCACTCAAATGTTCATCCTAGCTTAATTTAAATGTTTTCAGCTAAGGGTGAACAACCAGAGGGCTCTGCTAAGAATAAGGAAAAAGGAAAGGTTGCTAAATGAACGCAATGCTATGTTATGTAATAGTTAACTTTATTAAGACAAATATGATATATATTATATATCATGGGTTGTAACGAATGTTTATAGGTTACGTTGTGAGGTCCCCGAACCCAGATACTTGAAACCCGAACTCGGTACTTCACGATATCATTTCTATGAGCGGAATACTACTAATAATAATAACAATAATATAAAACTTAAACTTAAATTTATAATTACATCAGAGTCTTTCCCCCAAGTACGCAACCTTTAGTCATTCATTACATGTCATAACATATATAAATATATATATCATAGTCTTCATAATCTATAACTATTACAAACAGTAGTATATAAAGTCATTCAGCAACTTTTCCTTTTCCTTTGTTCTTGACAGATCTTTCTGGTCCTTCACACTTAGCTGAAAACATTTAAATAAGCAAGGATGAGCATTTGAGTGCCCAGCAAGTATTATATATATATAGGCTGAAGGAATTTAAATGTTTTCTTTATAATATTCTTCTACAACTAGTAAGTAGTTGTGAAGTATTCTGCACCAATAATAATAACATAACAACCCTCTTTCAAATTTTTGAAACTACGTATTGACTATAAATGTGGTTTCTGTGATATACTATGAACATTGTTTTTCATTTTCGAAAAGGTTTGAACAGAAATTCATCTGTAAACCGTCATGACTTACGGGCACGGAGGGTGATCAGCCCTATTGTACCCTATATTGATCAATACTACATGTATAAGAACGATGTTATCGTTCACTCTGTCCGCCTTGAGCGCATAAAAATTTTCCCATTATTGGGATGTTCATACCTGTCGGGTTTTCATAACAATGGTCTTATATAATTCAACATATATGTATATCAAAGAAGTATCAACATGCGATTAAATACAATGATTATCCAAGTGGGGACACTTGTATAATCATTTATAGAAATTAACGAACAGGATATATTTAACTGAATTATCTTATACTAGCATGTTGATCATCAATGGGCTTATATAATATAAGTTTAACAATCTGTACAATAATAACAATAATTCTGAACTTCTCACTTCTGTCCATTGCATAAAGAAAATGCAAAGTTAGGATACTTGCCTGATGCGCTGCTTACACTTTGTAACTTAGTTCTACCCTTTTCTATCACAACCTGTCATTAATCAGATCATTTTACTGATTAGTATAACATAACGTACACATAACACTGATTATTGCAGTCAGCACATTCCCTATTCACATTATCACACATGTTCAACAATCGTTGACTCATAATCAAACATTAACACTTTCCTAATCACATTGTCACATAACCTTAACAACCATTGAATCATAAATAAACAGTTAACTTAACCAATTATCTAAGTCCAGATCAATTTCTGATCTATGTCGGTCTACCGACAGCTTTATCGGTTAAATATCGAGTCTAAGACTCTAAACCATAGTTCAACATTCGTTTGGATAACTTAAACATTAGTCGCACTATTTTTCATAGCCTTATAATAATTATTAAATTATTATTATCATTTATTATAATTTTTGAAATATCAGAATCATTATTAAATGATTTAAATAATAAACAATTCTATTATCATTAATATTAAACTATTAATGAAACCATTGCCAAAATATTAAAGTTATGTATAATAACTCAAAATATTTATATTACCTTTAAATTGATTCTTAAACATTTAAAATCATCATTAAATAATTACCATTAATATTTAAATATTAATGAACTATTTATCCAAATATTAAAAGTCATTAATTATAACTTAAAATATTTTTAAATCATTAAAATCCTTTTTTAAATGATTTTTAAATAATTAAAATCATTTTTAAATTATTTATTTAATTTAATAAATTTAATATCATTAATCATTAAATAAATATCATTAATATTTATTAATGAAATATCCTTTAAATATTAAAAGTTATATTTTATAACTTCAAATATTTTTAAACACTTTATTTCCATTCAAAATGATTATTATAATAATAAAATCATTTTTAAACTACATTATTTAATATAATTATTAAATAATTTTATTATTATTAATCATAATTAATTAATGAAATTTACCTTTAAATATTAAAAGTTATATTTTATAACTTAAAATATTTTTAAATACCTTATTATTATTTAAAATGATTTTTAATATAATAAAATCATTTTTAATTCATTTATTTAATTTATTTAATAAATAACTTAATTATCATTAATATTAATTTATTAATGAAAATTATCACATAATATTAAAAGTTATCAAAAATAACTTAAATTATTTTCTTATACCATAATATAATTTTAAATGATTTTTTTCAAATATTAAAATCATTTTTAAATAATTTATTTGATATTATAATTAAATTAATTAATTACTTTTAATTTTCCAAAAATATTAAATATTTATGAAATATATTTAAAATAATTAAAAACTAATTTTCAGAATTTATAATAATTTTTAATAATTTATTTTGTATTTTTAATAATTAAAAACTATTTTTTTCTATTTTTTTATTAATTTCTGAAAATATTAATTAAATCTGTCGCTAAAGGCCTATAGCGACGCTTGTCTGTCGCTATAGGTGTTCTTGAGCTACCCAGAAACCATAAGGCAGAAACCGAGTAGCTATGTTTGACCGTGTGTAACGCTTAGCACAAAATGTTTCCGAGTGATCTAACACATACATATTGTAGTACTCATGTAATGCTACAAGTAAATCATAAATTTCGTGGTTAAACAACAACCGATCTAAGATAAATCATCAATCAAAGTAGCTATCAACACTATTTCTCACGAAGAACAGTTCGAGGTGCCTACTTTGGACCTCTATAACATGCAATCCATGTAAAGTTTGTGTGATCTATCACTTCCAGTGTGTAGTACTTATGTAGGACTACAACTTTAACACATAACATACATATAACAACAACGGATAGCACTAGAAATAACCGGTCAAAGTTCACCACGAAAATTGCTAAAAAAAATTCTGGGTTCGCTGTTTTAGCAGTTTCGGTCAACGGGGTTTGACCATGAATAACTCCCGATCTATACATGATCTGGACTTGATTCTTTTTTAATCTTATAGACCACATAACAAGCTATACATAAAATCTTATAAACACCAACAATACTAAATAAGAACAGAGATATAAGGCTCGACATTTGCCTAAAAATAACGGATTTAGGTATTTTTAAAAGTTGGAAAAACTTTGATTTTGAGCACTTTGATGTTATGGGTCATGAATCTAACAACCCAGAACATTAATACACTCCTTATTACACATATTTAACAAATCAATTTCAACAATTAACCATGAATTTAAGGATTTCAAAAATTAAAGAAATTATACCTTTCTTGATCGATTTTTGATTTTTGGCTTCAGATATGTTGATGATCTGTTATGGGTGATGGTGGGGCTTGATTCTTGACTGATATATGAAGGAAATTTCGGAGGTTTGGGGTTGAGAGAGAATGGTTGAGTGTTTGAGCAATTTTTTTAGCAAACAATCTACTTTCTCTCTCCTTAAATCCATTTATAGGCCACAAGATGCATGTATGATCTGACTTGTGTCTTTGTTGCTGAGATTGCATTATTTTAGGCACATGCTAGGCTAGAGGTTTGGTTCAACAACTCTCTAGACCCATTCTTGCAAGCTAAGTTTCAATAATACAACAAAGGGCATTTTTGCCATTTCCCTTTTGTTCTAGAAAATTATCCTAGGGTTTAGGGTTTAGATATTTTAGTGTTTAGGGTTTAACATTTAACCCTTAAAGATTTAGCAACTAGGATTTCAAAAATTTCCAATTTTAGGATTTTTTAATTAGGGTTTATTACAAAAATAATAACTAAATTTTAGTTTATAATATTTTGAAAAATTAACTTTGTTAATTAAAATAAGTTTGTAACTATCTAACACACGGACATTAGGGTTTAAAACCCTTAATCACAATTAACTTTGCTAATAAAGCAATTAAGGTTTATTCTTTTGGTAATTAAGGTTACCAAATTACTATTAGGGTTTTTAATTACTAAATTAGGGTTTTATTTTAGTAATTAGGGTTTCTAAATTTAATTATTATAAACACCATACTTGTTAATTAATCACATTATCGATACTCACCATCAATCTCAAACTCTAATTTCAAATTAGGGTTACTAATTATAGCAATTAGGGTTTCCAGAATTTTTTAATTAGGGTTTACCTAATTAATACATTAAATACCTGACATAATTAATATTATACACTTATAAAATAACCTTATACTCTAATTTGGATCTCAAATTAGGGTTTAACATGATTACTAGAGTTTGGGTCAAAATACACCGTAATTGACCAACCATTTTCAATACGGACATATCGTTCATATTCATCGCACTGAAAAATCAAAATATAAGTAATATTATATTATTATTCTCATATCTTGACAATAATCCAAAATTAGGGTTTGGATTCCATATCTGATTATTCTTTCATATTTAACCTTAATAATTAAGGTAAAATAATTAGCTTAATTATCTGTACCAAAAATTCATATAATAAAATAATGATTATATTTATTCTAAAAATCACTTCATATATTATTTAAATAATATATGATTATATATTCATGGAAAATAATTAATAAAAACATTTCTATTTTAAAATTAATTATTACAAAAATATACTTTATAATAATCAATAATTCTAGAATAAATTTACTTGTAAACATTCATGTAATAAATATATTTTTATTTACCACATAAATACATATACACATAATCTTGTACAAATCCTCATCCTTAAAAAAAAAATTATACGCAAAATTTATGTTTTATTTATATAGAAAATATCGGGTTGTCACATTCACCCTCTCTTATAAGGATTCCGTCCCCGAAATCACCACTTTAAAACCTACACATAACCGGGTACATAGCATACATATTCTTCACAAGTAGATCTCGATATGTAAATTAAGACTCTGGTGATATGTAAATTAAGTTGAACATTATATTATTGTTATAATTATTAGTATTATTCCGCTCATATAAATGGTATCGTGAAGCACCAAGTTCGGGTTTCAAGTACCCGAATTTAAGGGCTTTACAGGTTGGTATCAGAGCTATAAGCATGCATTTGCGAAGTACCCCGAGCCTTTTGCTGGTGACATCCCTTTAAGGGAAGGCACCGAAGCCAGACTTTCGTAGGGGATGCCGAGCGAGTCGGTAACAAGTTGATAGGTATCACTGTGGGGTGCTATGGTTGGAAGTACCATGAGTGTCACAGGTTGGTATCAGAGCTTAGGGTTAAAAACCTTAGGTGGGCTAGACCTTAGGCTAAAACCTTAGAACATAGGGAAACGTTGAAAATATAAATAACTTATATAGAGTTTAAAAAAAAGAAGAGATGAATTGGATAAATTCATCGTCAAACAAAATAAAAGATAACTTATATAAAACTCTTATTTGCTGTGTGTATATACTATATGCTAATCAAGATAATTTGTGTGTGTAGATATTTGATGGAAAAGGCTTGTTTTATGCTTATAACATTAAGAAGGGTCAAACCCATACACCCGAGCTAATTTCGAAGCCAATAGCTGAAATAGAGGCTCACAATGAAAATAACTCGGACGATGTGGTTATTATAGAAAACGTTGTACCAGATCCGGAGATGGTGGAACTGACAGATAGTGATTCGGCACTAAAGTTGAAGCTAATCTAGTATCAACAGAGATACAGGATCTGAGGATCAAGGTTTCTTCTCTGGAAAGGCTGTGGGAGATAGAAAAGCTGTTGAATAGTCAGTTGCGTCAAGCGTTAATAGAAACAATGGAAGAACAAGATAAGCTTAAAATCCAAATTGATAAGATGGGAGCCACAAGCAACACATCGTGTGCAGCTCCGAGCAAGAATGGGAAAGAAAGATAGGAGACCAGAAGTTAGGAAAATCTGATAAGAAGAAAGGAAAAAGAATATGTTATCTTTGCGGTTATAAAGGACATACTACTCTGTATTGTCCCGACTACAAACCAGGAGAATGTTTTATCTGTGGGATAGAAGGTCATCAGGCAAAGGGTTGTCCAAGGAAAATGGCGTAGCGAATATGTAGTATAGGTTCTATTGTGTAGGTGTGTTTAATATAATATATATGATAAGTATGTCTGTTTAATGTAATGTTCCCAACTTTTGTCATAGTCAAGTTTGTAAATCCCGACTTTTGTAGTCACAAAGGGATATCTAATGTTTAATGCAGTATGTGTTGTGATATGTAAAGTATTTTGAAATCGTTGAATGAATATGAATCTATGTTTGAGTTATAAAACAAGCTTAAAATATTAAACTGATATGATAAGGTTTAGAATGTAAGTTAAATTTATGATTTTATTTAATCAGATAATGTCGCCAAGACGTCGAACTCGAAACCAAAGGGCAGAAGAATCTGTCAACAACGCTGAGGGACAACAACAAGCAGACTCGATGCAACACTTTGCAAACATGGTAGCACAAGCTATGCAGCAAGGAATACCTGTCGCTGGGAATCAGCCGGATAACCACTTGGCGAATTTCAAAGATTTTAAGGCTGTGGGACCGCTAGAATTTAAAGGTACAACTGACCCTGTAGAAGCCCAGACTTGGGTCAAAGAGATTGAAAAAGCATTCGTGATAGCTAGGGTAGCTGAGGGGCAAAAAGCCGCTTTTTCCACCTACATGATGAAGAATGAGGCAAATTTTTGGTGGGAAGCGAATTAGGCGATGGCAGGAGAAGGTATAGTTACATGGGATAGGTTCAAAGCACTGTTTTTTGAAAACTATTTTTCACCTAGTATGCAGGCTAGGATGGAGGAGAAATTTTTAGAATTGAATCAAGAAAACATGAAGGTGCCAGAATACGCCGCGAAATTTAATGAGTTTGCTAGGTTTGCCCCGCATCAAGTTTATACGGAGGCTAGAAAAGCGAGTAGGTTTGAGCTGGGATTAAAACCCTGGCTCTACAACAAGGTGGCGGTGTTGCAGATCCCTATATTTGCAGAACTCATGGAGAAGACGATTATTGCTGAGGAGGGAAGTGAGGCCATGAGCCTCTACAACAAGGAGAGGAAGAATAAGAGTAAGACCGAAGGAGCTGGGAAGGTAAGAATTAATAGTGGGAGCAGGAGTGGAGATAGCAAGAGGAAGGTGAATAACAGTGGTAATGTTCAGATCAAGCAGGAAGGTGTTAAGAAGCAAGCAGTATAATGTAAGACTTGTGGAAAGAAACACTCGGGGAATGTTTGAATGGAAGTTTGTATGCTATCAGTGTGGGCAGGAGGGCCATATCTCTCCCAACTGCCCCAACCCTAGGATGAACAGTGGATGTTTTCTATGCGGATCGATTGAGCACAAGGTGAAAGATTGTTCGAAGAGGAGGACGGAGGTAGGAAGTGTGAATACCGGCACTGGCAGCGGGACTTTAGCAATTACAAGACCGATTTCGTCAAACAAACCAATAAAATCAACAACAAGGGTCTACAACATGACGGTTAAGGATACGATGGCAGCTAGCACTGGAACTCCGGGTATTATTCGTCTAACTTTTATTTTCTTATATACATGATTTTCATATATATAGTAAATTATTTTATAAGATATTTTGAAGGATGAATTTGAGTTCTTTTAGAATTAAAATTTCTGTTTAATCAGAAAGACAAGCTTTATGTGAATAGTTAAAGATCAGTTCAATCAAAGTTGAACAAGATCTACTTGAAATGATTATGTATGCTATGTTCCCTAGTATGAATAGGTTTTTAAAATGGTGATTTCGGGGAAGAAATCTTTATAAGGGAGGGTGAATGTAACAACCTGATATTTTCTATATAAATAAATAAGAAATTTTGCGTATAATTTTTTATTTTATTTTAAGGATGAGGATTTGTACAAGATAATGTGTATATGTATTTATAAGGTAAATAAAAATATATTATTACATAAATGATTATAAATAATTTTATTTGAGGATTATTGATTATTATAAAGTATATTCTTATAATAATTAATTTATAGTAGAAATGTTTTATTAATTATTTTCATTGAAAATATAAGCATATATTATTTAAATAATATATGAAATGATTTTTAAAATAATAAGAATAATTATTTTATTATATGAAGTTTTGTACAGATTATTAAGTTAATTATTTTACCTTAATTATTAAGGCTAAATATGAAGAATAAATCAGATATGGAATCTAAACCCTAATTTTGGATTTTTATCAAGGAATGAGAATAATAATATAATATTAATTATATTTTAATTTTTCAGTGCTATAAATATGTACTATATATACGTATTGAGGATGGTTGATCAATTATGTTGTTTAATTTCAAAACCCTAATATTAATTGGTTAAACCCTAATTTTACTGGGGGGAAACCCTAATTGAAAATCAATTTTGTGGTTGATCAATTATGTGTTATATGCTTTATGATTTGTATTAAATGATTAATTAGGTAAAACCTAATTAAAAATTTAGATACCTTAAATAATTTTTAGAAACCCCTAAGTTATTAAAAACCCTAATTTTTAATGCTAAACCCTAATTTGAAACCCAAATTAGAGTTTAAGATTGATTGGTGATTGTGTTAATGTGATAAATATCATGTACAGTAGATTTTATTGCTAATTATGGAAAACCTAATTAGTAATTTAAAACCCTAATATCTAGAACCCTGATTTGGTAATTAGAAACCCTAATTATAATTTAGTAACCCTAAATATCAAAATTATAAATCCTAATTTCTAAATTAGCAAAGTTAATTATAATTGGAGATATTAAACTCTAATGTTCCTGTATAGATTAATTAGAAAATTAATCATGATTAAGAAACCCTAATTTCAAGATTTTAGAAACTAAAATTTATTTAATTTTATTTTTGTGCAAACCCTAAATTGGAAATCCTATATTTGATTTGTGATAATCCTTAGGGTTAAACCCTAAGGGTTTGCATGATTACATGATTGCCATTAAATGTGTTGGACAAAAGACCAAATTTCCCTTTATGAATTATTGAAGCTAGATGTAGGTTTTGACATTAGGGGAAGTTGGTGGCCAAATCCAACAACCCCATATGACTTAAGTTGACAAATATCAGTCATTTCAGTAGCCAATACATGCATCATACACTAGTATATATAGATTGGAAGAGAGAGAAAGTCATATGTTAGCTTGTTTTTGCACAAACTCGCATCCTTGAGCCTCTCTCACTAAAACCCACTAATTGTTGTAGTTTTTAAGTCACAAAAAATAGCCCCACCAATACATATAACCAAATCAGTGGCCTAGAAAAAGAAATCGTTCATAGAAGGTAAAACCCTAATTTCAAAATCTGACTTTTGATGATGTGTTAAAAGTTATGATTAAGTGTTAAAATGTGTTGTTAGTAGTGTATAATGATGATCTGGGTTGATAGATATTAGATCCATAACATCTATAGGCTCGAATTTGATGTTCTTCAAAATCTGGACAAAATTTAAACTGTGGTCTGACAACGAATGTCAGTAGCCACAAATCTTTCTCTGTTTGTGATATTTCTTGTTTTAAGTTTTGGATCTGTAGTTTGACATGAGGTCTTTAAGCTGGAACTTGAATCAAGTTCATATCATCAACTTATTGTAAGATATTCAAGGTCAAACGTAGTTGACCGGCCATGACCGGGTGTTTCTGTGTAACCCAGAAATAGCCCATAACTGGCATGACAACATTCTATTGTATACCTCTTAAGATTTTTATTCAATTTAATTATTATTTATTGTTGAACCTTATTAGACTAGCGAACCTTTAATTGATTCGACTAGTCCATAGTTGATGAACGTTCTAAATTTCAGAACCCTTATTGAATTATCCAAACTAAACTTCCTTTGGTGCGGACTCTGATGTCAAACTGAGATGAACAACCCTATATAAGGATTTCTTATGCGTTAACGTTAAGATATTGTGCACAATATGGTACTAAGGACTGATCCCTCTAAGTACGAGTAGAAGAGTCCATAGTCTTATGACTTTTAAAGGTTTCAAGTATAACCCTTGATAACCTAGGACATAGTTCAAGGTCTTATGACTCTCAGGAATCTTTTAAACTCTTGTTATTCATTCTTGATTCAAAAGTTGAGCTTTTATTTCAGAAGTCTTTGATTCACTCGCATGTTATTATATATTGTTATTTCATTTTTATACTTGTTGGAATTCATGCTCACTCTTACGTAATAATAACATTGCAGTTAAGAACGAAAGGTACAATGAGCCTTCTACTAGCAAAGGCAAGGGCAAAGCTAATAAGTGATGAATACTTGTTATTTAAATTTTAGAATGTTATTGTCAAGACTTGATGTTGTTTAAGACTTATTATTTGTTTATGTTTCCGCACAGATGTTTAAGATTAGTTTGACCTGGGATTGTATTTATTATTCAGATGTTGTAACCCCATAAGGGGAGAATTTATTTTTATCTATTGCATGGTTTGCATTTATTATAGGTAGATAGATAGATGATATTTGTACAGTGAACACCAAATCCCTTGAAATTTAAGTACCCAGATTTGGGGGTGTTACAGGTTGGTATCAAAGCTGTAGGTTATGAACCTTAGGTGGGGGAACATCCTTAAGTAGTAGCCTTACAGAAAGAACATAGTAATGGAAAACTCTTATCGAGTTCTAAGACATGAATTTTTTAAAATTCATTGAAGATAATTAAAGACTATATGTGCTTATGTGTCAAATTATGTGCTCATTAGTACGAGTTAGTAACGAAAACTTGAAACTATGTTGCCAGGATTTCGGATATTGGAGGAGCTAGTCGAACTGGGGAGGAGGAACCCCGAGTACATACTGAGGAGGAGCCCCGAGACATTCATATTTTCAGGGAGCAGTTGATACAGAGAGAGCCATCTCCATTGCTCACTATTGTTGGTCAGGAGCATGAGCCTGAGACTAATCCAGAGGAGGATCCTGAAGAGGAAGAGGAAGAGGAAGAAGAGGAGTTCCCACTGAACTCCATCGATGCTGAGATGTACGACGAGTTATATGACCGTAACGTAGAGTTACGCGACACTGTCCAGGATCTGACTGAGCGAGCGATTATTCAGCAGATTACCATCGAACAGAAGGATAGGGAGGTTGTGACTCTTCATACACATCTGGGAAATGTAGAATGGGATTTGGTCCATGAAAAGGGTCAAACCGAGGAGAAGACAGAGGAGATAGAGAAGTTGAATAAGGAACTTAAGGAAAGCTCAGAAAGGCTAATCATAGCAGAGGAGGGTTGGGTAAAAGAACCACGCCGTGCTGATCTTGCAGAAGAGGATCGTCGTGTAAAGAAGGCTAAGCTTGGGGAGACATACTCTACACTTCATAATGCAATGGATTAGGCTCACGATCGAGTTTTGAAGTACCCAATCCAGTTCGAGGGACTACCATCGTACATGCTGGATCGCAGGATAATGGCTGGCATCATGGAAGAGGAACGTAGCAAGGCTATTCAACGCCTTAACAGATAGTGATAGAATTTGTTTAATTACGTGAAAAACTTATCTCGTGTTAGATGTAAATTCCGATGTGTTTATAAACAAAGGAATATTTTAATGTTTTGAATCTTGTAGATTCTTTATCTCGGGATAGTTGATGTAAATAGCAGTGATGCTATCGTTTAATGTTAAAACTTTTGATTTGAATAAATGTATCAAGGTTTATTGAGATAATGTGTTAAGTGATTATGTTTAAATGTTTTAGTTAAGCCTTAAATATTTAAAGAATTGAATAAAGACCTAATAAGCGTATATTCTTATTAGAAACATGCCGCCGAGAAGACGACCAAATCGTTGACCAGCCCAGGAAGGGTCAACGAATAACAACAACAACAACGTAAATGTTGACCCCATTCAACAGTTGATGAACTTACTAGCTGGAGCGATGAATAATCCACCTCAAGCTCCACCGAACACGACATTTAAGGATTTCATGGCGGTGGGACCATCAGAGTTAAAAGGCTCCATGAACCCGATCGAGGCTCAAATGTGGGTTATGGAAATGGAAAAAGTTTTTGACGTCGCCAGAGTCAGAGAGGACCAGAAAACCGCCTACGCGCGATGTTCATGCTGAAATTTGAAGCCAGTTATTGGTGGCAATCAAATAAGGTCCGGGGAGGTGAAGGTGTGATTACCTGGGAGAGGTTCAAGGAGATGTTTTTTGAGATGTATTTTCTGACCAGTTCGCAGAACCAAATGGAGGTCCAGTTTTTGGAGTTGAAACAGGGAAATATGTCCGTACCAGATTATGCGATAAAATTCAATGAGTTGGCTAGGTTCGCCCCGTATCAAGTACACACGGATGAGAGAAAAGCAAGAAGGTTTGAACAAGGACTGAATACCTGCGTATATAACAAAGTATCAATGTTTCAGCTAAAAACTTTTGCTGGAGTATTAGAAAAGGCCATCCTAGCTGAAGGTGGGAGCGATGCGGTGACCAAGTACAATCAGGATCAGAAGAAGAAGAAGAAGAGTGAAAATGAGGGAAATAACAAATCCAGTGGCAGCAACACGGGAGGAAGTATCAATCAAAAAAGCAGGGAGGTCAGAAGAAGAGGATCGAAGCGTGCCCAACCTGCGGAAAAGCTCACCTAGGGGTTTGTATGAAGGGAAAGCGGGTGTGCCACATATCACCTAACTGTCCTAACCCAAAGAAGGGAGCCTGCTTCACTTGCAACTCAAATGATCATCTGGCAAGGGACTGTCCCAAGAAGGGATCTGGAGGGCCAGGATTAGTAGGGAACATGGGAAACAACGGTGGAAGTGCTTTAACTATCACGGGACCAACCGCAATCAACCGATCGACTGCAAGGACATTCAACATGAAAGTGCAGGATGATGTGCAGTCTCGTGATGTGGTGTCAGGTATCATTCTGATTAATAAAGTTAATGCTGATGTATTATTTGATTCGGGTTCTACTTGTTCATTTATATCCGATGACTTTGCTAAGAACTTAGAATTGCCTAAGGATGAGTTAGAACACCCCATGAACATAGAAATTGTGAATAGAGAAATAATCCCTGTTAAGTACGTACATAAGAACTGTAGAGTGGATATTAAGGGTAGTATCAAGAACGTAGATCTTATCCCAATTCGACTTGGAGAATTTGACATTATTTTGGGTATGGACTGGTTATTCAATCACAAAGCCGTAATTAATTGCCAGAAGAAGTGTATTAACTTCATGACTCCGGCAAAGGTTGTGTTTTATGGTAGCAAGTCACCTAGACAAGCGAGTTGTCTAACGATTATATGGGCCAGGAAATTGTTAAGATAAGGATGTGTAGGATATTCAGCTTACATAGTCGACAGTCGTAAAGAGAATCTGAAAGTAGAAGAGATACCAGTAGTGAGGGATTTCGCCGACTTATTTCCAAACGATTCGCCAGGACTTCCGCCAGATAAAGAGGTTGAATTCGTGATCGATTTGGCACCAGGAACGGCTCCAATATCGAAGGCACCGTACCGAATGGCACTGGTGGAGATGAAAGAATTAATGGTACAACTACAAGAATTACTAGATAAGAAGTACATTCAACCAAGCGTATCACCATGGGGAATGCCAGTGTTATTTGTGAAGAAGAAGGACGGGACGATGTGACTCTGCATCAATTACAAAGAACTAAATAAGGTCACGATTAAGAATAGATATCCATTACCGAGGATCGATGATCTATTTGATCAATTAAAGGGAGCAAAATACTTTTCCAAGATAGATTTAAGGAGTGGTTATCATCAACTGAAGGTGAGGCCAGAGGATATACCGAAGACAGCGTTCAGAACACGATATGGTCACTACAAATTTTTGGTATTGTCGTTTGGTCTAACGAATGCTCCTGCAGCATTTATGGGACTAATGAATGGTGTGTTCAAGCCATTTTAGGACAAGTTCGTAGTGGTATTTATAGACGAAATTTTGGTATATTCGAAAACCAAGGAAGAACATGAAGAACATTTGAAATTAACGTTAGAGGCATTGAGAAGGGAGATGTTGTATGCCAAGTTTTCGAAATGCAAATTTTGGATTGAGCGGGTACAATTTCTTGGGCACGTGATCAATAAAAATTGAATTTCGATAGATCCATCCAAAGTTGAAGCTTGGATTAACTGGTATCAGCCGAGGACGCCGTCAGAAGTACGAAGTATTCTTGGATTAGCATGATATTACAGAAGATTCATTCAAGACTTTTCCAAGATCGCAACTCCGTTAACGAATTTGACTAGAAAAGCTGTGAAATTTGTTTGGACGAAGAAGTGTGAAGAAAACTTTCAAGAATGGAAGAAGAGGTTGAGTACAACACCGGTGTTGTCTCTTCCGGACGATACAGGAAATTTTGTTATTTTTAGTGATGCATCGCATAAAGGACTTGGCTGTGTGCTTATGTAAAATGACAGAGTCATTGCGTATGCGTCACGACAATTGAAGGATTACGAGAAGGGGTATCCGACATACGACTTGGAGTTAGCTACAGTTGTTTTTGCTTTAAAAATCTAGAGGCACTATCTCTATGGGGAGAAGTGTGAAATATATACAGACCAAAAGAGTCTGAATTATATTTTTACATAGAAGGACTTGAATATGCGCCAAAGAAGGTGGTTGGAGTTAATTAAAGACCATCCGGGTAAGGTAAATGTGGTGCCGACGCCTTAAGTAGAAAGGTTCGGGAGAAATTTGTGACAACCCCAAAACAGGTCCATTCCATCCAACCTATTATGAGTCGCCAAATAAATGGTACATAAAACGAATCCAACTTTATTACAAAAATTGTCGTGCAAAATACAATAACACATATGCTGTGAGTTTGGATAATAATATATACCAACTGTGACTCTCATCCCAACCTTTCGATAACACGTCACAATGACACCTTACATAAAAGTATAGTCAAAAACTATTTTAGAAATTAGAATCTTTGGGAAGTGTTCAAGGAAACCTTCGTACATGGGAGGCCATGCGTCTAGGTTATGATAGATATCATATGGCCACAGAATTATCCTTGGTTGACCCAATAGACCCCAAAGAAGATTGAGAAGATTACTATCATATTCTTCCCAATGGTGAGTCTTCTCTTGATATATCATTATCACCACTGTCTCTAATTGGGAATTAAACTCCAAACAAACACCAAGATTATATAGGTAGTGCTCGTAAATATACTCAGCAAGTGGATGAGCACAACCCTGTCTTATGATGACACGAGGTGGTATGTCATTAGAAATCTTGTATGATAGTGGCAAAACACCCTTCCAACGTTGGGTTCGCCTCACCCTAATTGATTCACCAAATATAACTATTAAATGATGACCACCGTTCTATTCCCCCGTTATCCCCCACTCGACCCAGCTACACTTTTATTACCTGAAAGGAATTGTGACGCAAAAGGGTGAGCTCAACTAGCCCAGTAAAGAATATCATGACTAAAGATAAATAAATTATCAATAGTCTTAATCAGTAATAAATCAGAGATTTAGAACATATGGTAGATGGTAAAACTTTTCAACCATAGTTGCAGCGGAACGAGCAATCCATTAGAAGAGTCAAATAGGCCATAATGTCTATTATCTTCTTTATATTAAAAGTCCACCAACAATATTTTATTCCTGTAACATCAATCAACAGTTCCTGTCAACAATCATATGAATAACTCATAATCATATTTGTGGTTCCAAATTCCTTTTCTCATCCAGAACGAAGATAATTTTCATCACCTGTCTTTACCTGAAACATCAAAGATCATGGTTATACCAAATCACAGTTCATGTTCATAATCATACTAATAAATCCATCTTTGCTCTACGGGCCAAAGATATTTATTAACAGTTCATCTTTGCACTACAGGCCGAAGATATTCAACAACATGTCATCTTTGCACTACAGGCCAAAGATATTCAACATGTCATCTTTGCACTACGAGCCAAAGATATTCATCAACAGTTCATATTTGCACTACAAGCCAAATATATTAACATCTCAAAGAAATATATAATCATTTCAGAATTTATATAAACAATAATTTTAACCATATTGATCAATTCACCTTTGCACTTAAGCTAAAGATATTCAATTATAAATTCAATGGTCATGATCATACCAGTCACAATTCAACTTTTTACTACTGGCCAAAGAGAACCCTAGTCATGATCATACCAATAATATACCCATCTTTACACTCTAGTGAAAGAGAAATTCAATATCAGGGTTATAAAAATGTTATATATGATAATAAAATCAATATATAGTTTTAATCTCCATAGTAATATTCATAAATCAACTATAATTTGGTTAGAAAAAGAAACCAATTTTATAGTGAATAGTACCTATGAATAGTAACTCATGAATAGTAACTCGTGAATAGTAACCACCGTGAATAGTAACTTATGAATAGTAACTCGTGAATAGTAACCCCGACATGAAAACTTCCAAATTTGATAAAAAAAAATTCCAACCAATATTTCGGCATAATGATATTGAAGAAATAATATCATTATTAAAAAAATAATATCCCTTACAATCACTTACCTCAAAAGAGCAGTACTTCTGACTAGAATAACGTTGAACAAACTTGCACCGTATAGCATTACTCAAGATATCAAAATACTCACAAGAATACACTCGATAATATAGAGAGAGAAATAGAGAGAAAACTTCAATTTCTGGTGTGATTTTCAATTCTAACCTAAGCACCCTATTTATAGGAAATTGCTTAGAACTCCAAAGCAGAAAATTTAATAAAATATTCTTATATATATTAAATTCGTACACACACCAAATCAGATCCAAGCATCAGCTACCAACTCAAAAAAATGTTTTTCTTAATTAAAATAATTAAAACTTCCAAAAATCAATTATTCCGGAACTTCAGAACTTCAATAATTCATAATAAATAGCTCTTTTATCAGAAAATTCGAATCTCTCAACTCCCTATAGGAAATTCAATTCTCTACAACTTTGCAGAAGAAAGTTTTTCCAAATTTCAAACAGAAATTGATCGAAATCCATATACGGATGATTTTACAGGCTATAATCAAATTTCAGTCAAGAAATGGGCCCACAGACATGTTTTAAACAACTTTTGCAACAAAAATACTCTTCCTCCTCATATACTCATATATCCCACATTCATTATAAAAATATCATCATTATTATATTATAGTAATATAATAAAATATTATTTTATCAGAAAAGATAAAATATTGATTTTCAACAATTGTCACTTTAAAAAAATCAATATATATCCACATAAAATGAATATTTTCCTCAACATATAAATCAATAATTAATTATTCACAAATAATATTACAGAATCACAATACCGACAACCATGCACTTCCCAGGAAAGATGGGGCTTTCCAATAAGAATTTCTCGTTACTGGCGCGCAATTAGGTGACCAAACCTCTCCTTAGACAGAACTTTCTAGACATTGCCAATAATGTTATATAATATTATTATTCAGATAATATAAATTATTGTTCCGATAATGTAAAATATTGTGTAGCGACAATTATTTAAAAAATAGTAATAAAAAATATCAACGCATCAATTATTGAATCAATAAAATAAAATACTGAATAGTAATTACTGTAACAATTATTGAGTAGTGCCTTCTTACGTAAGAATCAATAATTCAAAAATACTGTGCAATACCGTGTGCTACTGTGCAATAACGCGTATTACTGTATTTTAACTACCGGGTATTCCAACAGTGTTAATGGTAACAAATACGCCTTTATTTGTAAACAACTTATACTTGTCATTTTCTTCATCCAATCGCTTTTCGTTATGGGGCCCACACAAGAATAATCGACGAATAACAACAATAACGCCAATGCTAATCCCGTTCAACAATTAGTGAACTTACAAGCTAGAGCGATGAATAATCAACCTCTAGCTCCACCGAATACAATGTTCAAAGATTTCAAGGCGGCGGGACCGCCAGAGTTTAAAGGCTCCATGAACCCGATCGAAGCTCAAACTTGGGTTATGGAGATGGAGAAGGTTTTTGATGTTGCTAGAGTCAGAGAGGAGCAGAAGACCGCTTTTGCAACGTTTATGCTGAAATATGAAGCAAGTTATTGGTGGAAAGCAAACATGGTCCGTGGAGGAGAAGGTATGATTACCTGGGAGAGGTTCAAGGATATGTTTTTCAAAATGTATTTCCCAACCAGCTCGCAGAACCAAATGGAGGTCCAGTTTCTGGTGTTGAAGCAGGGGAATATGTCCGTACCAGACTATATGGAAAGATTCAATGAGCTGACTAGGTTCGCCACATACCAGATGCACACGGATGAGAGAAAAGCAAGAAGGTTTGAACAAGGATTAAAGCCTTGGTTGTATAGTAAGGTGTCGTTGTGACGCCCCCACATCCAGGTACTTGAAACCCGAACTCGGTGCTTCACGATACCATTTCTATGAGCGGAATAATACTAATAATAATAATAACAATAATATAGATTTTCAAACTTAATTTACATATTATCAGAGTTTAGTTCCCAAGTACGAAACCTTTAAACATTCGTTACATGATCATAATAATAATATTTATTATCTTTATCATAAAGTCAGATTATTACATAGAATAGCTTAAACATTTAGTCAGCAATTTTCCCTTTCCCCTTGTTCTTGGCAATTCCTTCGGGTTGTTCACACTTAGCTGAAAACATTTAAAATTAAGCAAGAATGAGCATTCAAGTGCCCAGCAAGTAATAGCAACAATAATAGTTAACTGAAAGGATTAAATGTTTTCTTTGAAAGATACTTCTACAACGGATCAACAATTATGAAGTAAGTTGAACCAATAATCAACAACATGTCATTTCGATTTCAAATTTTTGAAACTACGTATTGACTATAAATGAGAATCAGTTGACAGACTATGAACATTGTTTTCTATTTTCGAAAAGGTGTAAACAGAAATTCATCTGTAAACCATCATTGCTTATGGGCACGGGGGTGATCAGCCCGTTATGCCATGTATTGATCAATACTACATTGCTAGAACGATATTATCGTTCATCCTTTGTTCGCCTTAGCGCATAAAAATTTCCCATAATTGGGATGTTCATAACAGTCTTGAATCCAAACCAAAATAATTCGGTTGGATAACAGTAAAGTTTTATCTTGTTCAACAACGACTTTAAATTTATGTCTAGCTGGATCAAATAGCTTAGACGACTTTTATTTCAATGTATACATATTAAGCAACTATAAGTATGTATCAACATGTGATAAAATATAATGATTATCCAAGTGGGAAAACTTGTATAGCCATGTTATAGAAATTAACGAACAGAATAAATAACTTGATCAATATTAGCAGGATAAAGGAAATTGTACAACAATTATTGCTTAATAGCTTACTTATACAGAATCATTGCATAAGTATATACAAAGGTTGAAATATTTGAACAGTTCAGATATTATCTTACGCATGTCCTTAGCATAAAGTAAATGCAAAGGGTTAAATACTTGCCTTGTCTGCTGCTTACACAACTTAGATATATCTTTTCTATCAAGTCCTATCATTAAATAGATCATTGTCTGATTAAATAATATATCATATCATATAATACTGCTTATTGCAATAAGCACATTCCTAATCACATTGTCACATAACTTTAACATCATTGAATCACAAATAATTCACTTATCAAGTCAATCTATCTAAGTCCAGATCAATTTCTGAAATATATCGGTCTACCGACAACTTTATCGGGTAATTATCGAGTCTATGACTCTATACAGTTATACAATATCCACTTAGATATCTTAAACACCAGTTATAACATTTTTCATAACCTTATAATAATTTTTTTAAATAATTATTATCATTTATCATGTTTTTTGAAATATCAGAATCATTATTAAATGATTTAAATATTAAACAATTCTATTATCATTAATATTTAATTAATAATAAACTATTAATAAAACCATTGCCAAATATTAAAGTAATTAATAATAACTTAAAATATTTTTAAAACATTTATATTACCCTTAAATGATTTTTAAAACATTTAAAAATCATTATTAAATAATTACCATTAATATTTAAATGTTAATTTATCATTATCCAAATATTAAAAGTTATTAATTACAACTTAAAATATTTTTAATTCACTTATATCCTTTTTAAATGATTTTTAAATAAATAAAACCATTTTTAAACTATTTATTTAATATAATTATTAAATAAATTTAATATCATTAATATTAAATTAATATTAAATTATTAATGAAATTATTCTTTAAATATTAAAAGTTATGGTTTATAACTTAAAATATCTTTAAATACTTTATTTTCATTTAAAATGATTATTATAATATTAAAATCATTTTTAAACTAAATTATTTAATATAATTATTAAATAACTTTAATATCATTTATAATAATTAATTAATGAAATTTACCTTTAAATATTAAAAGTTATATTTTATAACTTCAAATATTTTTAAATACCTTATTCTTATTTAAAACGATATTTAATTTAATAAAATTATTTTTAATTCATTTATTTAATTCATTTAATAAATAACTTAATTACCATTAATATTAATTTATTAATGAAAATTATCACATAATATTAAAAGTTATCAAAAATAACTTAAATTATTTTCTTATACCATAATATAATTTTAAATGATTTTTAAAATATTAAAATCATTTTTAAATAATTTATTTAATATTATAATTAAATAAATTAAATACTTTTAATATTCAAAAAATATTAAATATTTGTGAAATATATTTAAAATAATTAAAAACTAATTTTCAGAATTTAAAATAATTTTTTAATAATTTATTTTGTATTTTTAATAATTACAAACTATTTTTTTTATTTATTAATTAATTTCTGAAAAATAATATATTGTATGTCGCTAAAGACCACCTATAGCGACAGAACCGTCGCTATAGGTGTTCTTGGTGTTCTTCATGCAAACCCAGAAAACATGCCAGTGACCGGGCTTGTTAGTTTGACCGATTGTAATTTCGTGTGTTAAGTGCTTCTGGGCTCGGTTTTGGTCAGATCATGTAGAGAAAATGTAAGACTACAAGATCCAGCAACAAATATGCATATAACATGCATAACCAACGAGATCTGAAGCCTTGAACAAGCTGTCAGAGCCATTCTTCATTTTCTAGGTTACCCAGAAATGAAGAACAGTTCGACTGGCTAGCTTTGGGCTTCCACAACTTGATAATCTTGTAATTCTTTTGTGCTTTAAATGTTGCAGTGCCTAGATAACATGTCAAGGAAGAGATCCATCACAAAACATAAATAAAAACACAATAGAACCACATGATTCAGGCTGGTCAAACCCTATCAGAGATCATGTTCTTGAGTTTTCTGGGTTACCAAGAAACTCAGTTCGTGATTATCTGTCCTGCTTTGACCAGCTACTGACTTCCATTAATTTGATTTTTAGGATATTTTAAGGAATAAATATGCAGTCAAAATACTAAACTATAAACTAGATACAACAACATACACAGATCAACCAACACAAGAAAGATCCAAGAGCTTGAATATGTTGTCAGGCCCTTTCTGGGCAGTTTTTTGGGTTACCCAAAAATGCCCAGTCATGGCCGGTCAACATGGTTTGACCACGGCTATCTCACAACTTAAATCAGATCTAGGTATGATTTCAACTTCAGATGAAAGACCATACTACATGCTATAAGTACAAACTTTCAAACAACGAAAATAGTACACATAATGAAATATATGGGGTCTGACATTCATTGTCAGACCACTTTTTTAAAAAATTTCCAAATTATGAAAAACTTCAAATCCGAGCCTCTAGATGTTATGAATTCAACATCTAGCAACCCAGATCATCATTAGACATTATAACTAACATGTTCTAACAAAAATTTCAACCATCAAACAACCGAAATTTGGACATAATTCAAGCTAAGGTTTTTATACCTTTGATGTCCAAAATCTGATTTTGTGTTGCTGTTTTGGTTATGGTTGATGGTGGGGCTTGGATTGGGGACTAAAATGCTAGAGATTTTCGTTGGCTTTAGAGAGAGAGGGTCTAGGATGAGCTTGGTGAATAATTGAGCAACAAAATAACATTTTCTCTCTCTCAATCTATATATAGATCAACATGATGCATGTGTTGCTGATACAATGGATGGTTTGCTGTCAATTTTGGGCAGGTAGAGTTGTTAGGGTTAGCCAACAACTCATAACAATTGTCAAAACCTAGTCTAGTACTTAATAATTCAACTATGGGCAAAAAGGTCATTTAATAATTCAATTTAATGGCATTTTGGTAACTTGTCAAACCCTTAGGGTTTGACCCTTAGGGTTTAACCCTAAGATTTAGCATATAGCAAAAAAATAAAATTTAGCAACTAGGGTTTGTAAAATTATAAACTAAAATTTTAGTTTCTAAAATTTCACAATTTAGAATTTCTAAATTAGTTTATGTTTCCTAATCACATATAATTAACAATTATGTTTAAGGATTTACTAATTATAATTAAGATCACTAATTAACAATTAAGGCACCAATTTGGTAATTAAGGTTAACAATTTACTAATTAGAATTAACAATTTAATAATTAGGGTTAACAACTTGTAATTAGGGTTTCTAATTACATTAATCATGATCATTAGAGTTAATTAACATAATTATCCTTGCCACCTAAGTAGTTAGGGTTTACAAAATTAATATAACCAAATGTTAATTAGGGTGTTAATCATTATGGTCTTAAATCACTAATTAGGTTTATTTAATAAGTGATATAAAACCTATTATACCTGACCTTAATCACAGTAACACAATTCTTGACAAATCAAACCTCCGATCAGGTTTCCGGATTAGGGTTTATTAGAAATTCAGATATAATTAGGGTTTTAATTTAATAATTAGGGTTTCCTAATTAGCATACCATGAAATAATACATAACATATAGCATATAACACAAATATTTAATAATTTTAAATTTCCCATTTAAATTGATAAATATGGTTAAATCAATTAATGCTATGGTTTGGTCAATATACCATAGTTGACCATCCATCAACAGCATAATTTTTACAGTACATATTTATAGCACTGAAAAATCAAAATATTATAATATTATAATATTATTATCATTCCATGATCAAAACACAAAATTAGGGTTTGGATTCCATATCTGATTTTATCTGCCATAATTAACCTTATAATTAAGTTAAAATGATTAAATTAATAACCTGAATAAAATTCTTATAATAAAATAATTATTATAATTATTCAAAAATCATTTCATATATTATTTAAATAATATAAACATATAATTTCATTGAAAAATAATTAATAAACCATTTCTAATATAACCTTAATTATTGTAAAAATATAATTTATAATAATCAACATTTTTTTAAAATAATTTTTTATTTGCAACTATTGATGTAATAAATAAATTTTATTTATCACACATATAATTATAATTACACATTACCTTGGCACATATCATTCATATTTATTTTTAATAAAAAAAAAATTATACGCAAATTTTATGATTTATTTATATAGAAAATATCGGGTTATTACATTCACTCTCCCTTATAAAGATTCCGTCCCCAGAATCACAACTTTAAAACCTATACCTACTAGGGTATATGACATTCACAATCGTTGCAGGTAGATCTTGATCACTTTGATCAGGCTAATCTTTAACTTAAAGTTTGTCTTTCTGATTATACGGAAATTTGATTTCTAAAGAAACTCAAATTCCTCTTTCAAAATTTCCTTATAAAATAATTTACTATAAATAGGAAAATCATATATAAGAAAATAAAAGTTATAAGAAAAGTACCTGAAGTTCCACTGCCAGCTGCCACCGTGTCTTGGACTGTCATGTTGAAGACTCGTGCGGTAGATTTCGTCGACTTCCTGGATGAAGTTGGTCCCGTGATTGCCAAAGTTATGCCTCTTTTCCCCATGTTCACACTTGTTGCCTCCGCTTTCCTTTTCGGACAGTCTTTCACCTTATGCTCCTTTGATCCGCACAGAAAACACCCACCAATTGTCTTAGAATTGGGGCAGTTGGGAGAGATATGGCCCTCCTGCCCGCACTTAAAACATGCAAATTTTCCCTTCAAACATTCTCCTAAATTATTTTTCCCACAATTACCGCATTTCACCATCGGCCTTTTCTTTACACCTTCTTGTTTTACCTGGACCCCACCAAAGTTGCTCCCTTTCCTCTTATCACTCCTATTCCCAGTACTTGCTTCCACCTTCCCAGTTCCATCAACCTTACCCTTATTCCTTTTTTCTTTGTTGTAGAGGCTCAAGGCCTCACTCCCTTCCTCAGCAATAAGTGCTTTCTCCATGAGTGCTGCAAATGTAGGGATTTGCAACACTGCCACCTTGTTGTAGAGCCAGGGTTTTAATCCCAGCTTAAAACTTCTCGTTTTTCTAGCCTCCGTATCGACTTGATGCGGGGCGAACCTAGCCAATTCATTAAATTTTGCGACATATTCCGCAATAGACATATTCTCTTATTTTAATTTAAGAAATTTTACTTCCATTCTAGCCTGCATACTAGATAAAAAATAGTTTTCGAAAAATAGGGTTTTAAACCTTTCCCAAGCAACTACACCTTCCCCAGCCCTTGCCTGATTAGTTTCCCACCAAAAATTTGCCTCACCCTTCATCATATAGGCAGCAAAAACCGTCTTCTGCTCCTCAGCTACCCTAGCTATTACAAACGCCTTTTCTATTTCTTTAACCCAAGTTTGGGCTTCTACAAGGTCAGTTGTACCTCTAAATTCGAGAGGTCCTATAGCTTTAAAGTACTTGAAATTTGCTAAGTGATTGTCCTGTTGGTTCCCAGCGGCTGCCGTTCCTTGTTGCATAGCTTGAGCTATCATATTTGCGAATTGCTGCATTGGATCTGGTTGTGGTTGTCCTTCAATGTTGTTGACAGATTCTTCTGCCTTTTGATTACGGGTTTGTCGTCGAGGCGGCATTATCTGGTTAAATAAAACATAATTTAACTTACATTCTAAACCTTATCATATAAGTTTAATTTATTAAACTTGTTTCATTACTCAAACATGAGTTCATTTCCATTAATTCAAAATAATTTACATAACATAGCCCATAATAATATCCCTTTGTGACCACAAGAGTCGGGATTTACAACCTAGATTAACATAAAAGTTGAGAATATTACATTACACAAACATACTATGCACACATATAATATTAAACAAACCTACACAACAGAACCTATACTACCTATTCACTACGCCTTTTTCTTGATCGAGGACAACTTTTTTCTTGATGACCTTCTATCTCACAGATAAAACAAACACACTGCTTAGGATTGGGACACTGAGGAGAAAAATGTCCCCCATGTCCGCAATTGTAGAAAACATTTTCGCCTTTCCTGCACACGCCTTCATGCTTCTTGTCACAATTTGTACACTTTTCTATGTGTTTAAAGTTCCCTTGGTTGTTATCATGATCACGATCATTCATTTTTCTTTTTCCCTCCTTGTTCGAAGCTGCACTTGACTTGTTGCTTTTAGCTCCTATTTGGTCAATTTGAATTTTAAGCTTATCTTGTTCTTCCATTGTTTCAATTAATGCTTTTCGCAGTTGACTATTTAGTAATTTTTCTATTTCCCACAACTGTTCCAAAGAGGAAACCTGGTCCCTTAGATTCTGCACTTCAGTTAATGCTTGGTCAGCTCCAACTTCAGTGTCTGAATCACTATCGGTTAGTTCCACCATTTCTGGATCTGGTACGACATTCTCCACAATAACCACCTCATCGAGGTTGCTTTCACTTTGAGCCTCTATTTCAGCTATTGGCTTTGATATCGGCTTCTTCTTTACGATCCAAGGGTATCCTAATCCTTTTACACCTGACATCTACACACATAAATTATCCTGATTAGCATAAAATATAAACACATAACACATAAAGGTTTTATATAAGTTATCTTTTAATTTGTTTGACGATGAATTTATCCGATTCATCTATCTTTAAACTCTATATGAGTTAATTATATTTTCAATGTTTCTCTCTGTTCTAAGGTTATAGCCTAAGGTCTATCCCACCTAAGATTTCTAACCCTATAGCTCTGATACCATTCTGTGACGCCCCCACATCCAGGTACTTGAAGCCCGAACTCGGTGCTTCACGATACCATTTCTATGAGCGGAATAATACTAATAATAATAACAATAATATAGATTTTCAAACTTAATTTACATATTATCAGAGTTTAGTTCCCAAGTACGAAACCTTTAAACATTCGTTACATGATCATAATAATAATATTTATTATCTTTATCATAAATTCAGACTATTACATAGAATAACTTAAATATTTAGTCAGCAATTTTCCCTTTCCCCTTGTTCTTGGCAGATCCTTCGGGTTGTTCACACTTAGCTGAAAACATTTAAAATTAAGCAAGAATGAGCATTCGAGTGCCCAGCAAGTAATAGCAACAATAATAGTTAACTGAAAGGATTAAATGTTTTCTTTGAAAGATACTTCTACAACGGATCAACAGTTGTGAAGTAAGCTTAACCAATAATCAACAACGTGTCATTTCGATTTCAAATTTTTGAAACTACATATTAACTATAAATGAGAATCAGTTGACAGACTATGAACATTGTTTTCTATTTTCGAAAAGGTTTAAATAGAAATTCATCTGTAAACCGTCATTGCTTACGGGCACGGGGGTGATCAGCCCGTTATGCCCTGTATTGATCAATACTACATTGCTAGAACAATATTATCGTTCATCCTTTGTCCGCCTTAGCGCATAAAAATTTCCCATAATTGGGATGTTCATAACAGTCTTGAATCCAAACCAAAACAATTCGGTTGGATAATAGTAAAGTTTTATCTTGTTCAACAACGACTTTAAATTTATGTCTAGCTGGATCAAATAGCTTAGACGACTTTTATTTCAATGTATACATACTAAGCAACTATAAGTATGTATCAACATGTGATAAAATATAATGATTATCCAAGTGGGAAAACTTGTATAGCCATGTTATAGAAATTAACGAACAGAATAAATAACTTGATCAATATTAGCAGGATAAAGGAAATTGTACAACAATTATTGCTTAATAGCTTACTTATACAGAATCATTGCATAAGTATATACAAAGGTTGAAATATTTGAACAGTTCAGATATTATCTTACGCATGTCCTTAGCATAAAGTAAATACAAAGGGTTAGATACTTACCTTGTCTGCTGCTTACACAACTTAGATATATCTTTTCTATCAAGTCCTATCATTAAATAGATCATTGTCTGATTAGAATAATATATCATATCATATAATACTGCTTATTGCAATAAGCGCATTCCTAATCACATTGTCACATAACTTTAACACCATTGAATCACAAATAATTCACTTATCAAGTTAATCTATCTAAGTCCAGATCAATTTCTGAAATATATCGGTCTACCGACAACTTTATCGGGTAATTATCGAGTCTATGACTCTATACAGTTATACAATATCCACTTAGATATCTTAAACACCAGTTATAACATTTTTCATGACCTTATAATAATTTTTTTAAATAATTATTATCATTTATCATATTTTTTGAAATATCAGAATCATTATTAAATGATTTAAATATTAAACAATTCTATTATCATTAATATTTAATTAATAATAAACTATTAATAAAACCATTGCCAAATATTAAAGTTATTAATAATAACTTAAAATATTTTTAAAACATTTATATTACCCTTAAATGATTTTTAAAACATTTAAAAATCATTATTAAATAATTACCATTAATATTTAAATGTTAATTTATCATTATGCAAATATTAAAAGTTATTAATTACAACTTAAAATATTTTTAATTCACTTATAACCTTTTTAAATGATTTTTAAATATATAAAACCATTTTTAAACTATTTATTTAATATAATTATTAAATAAATTTAATATCATTAATATTAAATTAATATTAAATTATTAATGAAATTATTCTTTAAATATTAAAAGTTATGGTTTATAACTTAAAATATCTTTAAATACTTTATTTTCATTTAAAATGATTATTATAATATTAAAATTATTTTTAAAATAAATTATTTAATATAATTATTAAATAAATTTAATATCATTAATAATAATTAATTAATGAAATTTACCTTTAAATATTAAAAGTTATATTTTATAACTTAAAATATTTTTAAATACCTTATTCTTATTTAAAATGATTTTTAATTTAATAAAATTATTTTTAATTCATTTATTTAATTCATTTAATAAATCACTTAATTATCATTAATATTAATTTTTTAATGAAAATTATCACATAATATTAAAAGTTATCAAAAATAACTTAAATTATTTTCGTATACCATAATATAATTTTAAATGATTTTTCAAATATTAAAATCATTTTTAAATAATTTATTTAATATTATAATTAAATAAATTAAATTATTTTAATATTCCAAAAATATTAAATATTTATGAAATATATTTAAAATAATTAAAAACTAATTTTCAGAATTTAAATTAATTTTTTAATAATTTATTTTGTATTTTTAATAATTAAAAACTATTTTTTTCTATTTATTAATTAATTTCTGAAAAATAATATACTGTCTGTCGCTAAAGACCATCTATAGCGACAGTACCGTCGATATAGGTGTTCTTGGTGTTCTTCATGCAAACCCAAAAAACATGCCAGTAACCGGGCTTGTTAGTTTGACCGAGTGTAATTTCGTGGGTTAGTTTGATCTAGCAACCCAGATCATCATTAGTCATTATAACTAACATGTTTTAACAAAAATTTCAACCATCAAACAACCGAAATTTGGACAGAATTCAAGCTAAGGTTTTTATACCTTTGATGTCCAAAATCTGATTTTGTGTTGCTGTTTTGGATATGGTTGATGGTGGGGCTTGGATTGGGGACTGAAATGCTAGAGATTTTCGTTGGCTTTAGAGAGAGAGGGTCTAGGATGAGCTTGGTGAATAATTGAGCAACAAAATAACATTTTCTCTCTCTCAATCTATATATAGATCAACATGATGCATGTATGGTTGATATAATGGATGGTTTGCTGTCAATTTTGGGCAGGTAGAGTTGTTAGGGTTAGCCAACAACTCATAACAATTGTCAAAACCTAGTCTAGTACTTAATACTTCAACTATGGGCAAAAAGGTCATTTAATAATTCAATTTAATGGCATTTTGGTAACTTGTCAAATCCTTAGGGTTTGACCCTTAGGGTTTAACCCTAAGGTTTAGTATATAGCAAAAAAAATAATATTTAGCAACTAGGGTTTGTAAAATTATAAACTAAAATTTTAGTTTCTAAAATTTCACAATTTAGGATTTCTAAATTAGTTTATGTTTCCTAATCACATATAATTAACAATTATGTTTAAGGATTTACTAATTATAATTAAGATCACTAATTAACGATTAAGGCACTAATTTGGTAATTAAGGTTAACAATTTCCTAATTAGGATTAACAATTTAATAATTAGGGTTAACAACTTGTAATTAGGGTTTCTAATTACATTAATCATGATCATTAGAGTTAATTAACATAATTAACCTTGCCACCTAAGTAGTTAGGGTTCACAAAATTAATATAACCAAATGTTAATTAGGGTGTTAATCATTATGGTCTTAAATCACTAATTAGGTTTATTTAATAAGTGATATAAAACCTTTTATACCTGACCTTAATCACAGTAACACAATTCTTGACAAATCAAACCTCCGATCAGGTTTCCGGATTAGGGTTTATTAGAAATTCAGATATAATTAGGGTTTTAATTTAATAATTAGGGTTTCCTAATTAGCATACCATGAAATAATACATAACATATAGCATATAACACAAATATTTAATAATCTTAAATTTCCCATTTAAATTGATAAATATGGTTAAATCAATTAATGTTAGGGTTTGGTCAATATACCATAGTTGACCATCCATCAACAGTATAATTTTTACAGTACATATTTATAGCACTGAAAAATCAAAATATTATAATATTATAATATTATTATCATTCCATGATCAAAACCCAAAATTAGGGTTTGGATTCTATATCTGATTTTATCTGTCATAATTAACCTTATAATTAAGATAAAATGATTAAATTAATAACCTGAATAAAATTCTTATAATAAAATAATTATTATAATTATTCAAAAATCATTTCATATATTATTTAAATAATATAAACATATAATTTCATGGAAAAATAATTAATAAACCATTTCTAATATAACCTTAATTATTGTAAAAATATAATTTATAATAATCAACATTTTTTTTAAATAATTTTTTTTTTGCAACTATTGATGTAATAAATAAATTTTATTTATCACACATATAATTATAATTACACATTACCTTGGCACATATCATTCATATTTAATTTTAATAAAAAAAAATTATACGCAAAATTTATGATTTATTTATATAGAAAATATCGGGTTATTACAGTCGTTGTTTCAGTTGAAGACATTCGTCGAAGTATTGGAGAAAGTCATACTCGCTGAAGGTGGAAGCGATGCGGTAACCAAATATAATCAGGATCAGAAGAGGAAGAAGAGTGAAAATGAAGGAAATAACAAGGCTAGTGGAAGTAACACAGGAGGTGGTAATATTAATCAGACGAGAAGGTGGTCTGACAACTCATCATCAGCAAGGAGGTCAGAAGAAGAGAATCAAAGCGTGCCCGACCTGCGGGAAAGCTTATTTGGGAGTGTGTATGAAGGGTAAATGAGTGTGCTACAATTGTGGTCAGGAAGGCAACATAGCACTTAACTGTCCTAACCCAAAGAAGGGTGCATGTTTCACTTGTGGCTCAAAGGATCATCTTGCAAGGGACTATCCTAAGAAGGGATCTGGAGGGGAAGGATCAGGAGGAAATGGAGGAAACAGCGGTGGAAGCGCCCTAACTATCACAAGACCAACCACAACCAACCGACCGACCGCCAGGACATTCAACATGATGGTGCAAGATGCAGTTCAGTCTCGTGATGTGGTGTCAAGTATCATTCCGATCAATAAAGTTAATGCTTATGTATTATTTGATTCGGGTGCTACTTGTTCTTTTATATCCGATGACTTTGCTAAGAACTTACAATTGCCTAAGGATGAGTTAGAATACTCCATAAACATAGAAATTGTGAATAGAGAAATAATCCTTGTTAAGTATGTACATAAGAACTATAGAGTTGATATTAAGGGTAATATCATGAACGTATATCTTATCCCTATTTGACTTGGGGAATTTGACGTTATCTTGGGATTGGACTGGTTATTCAATTACGGGTCTGTATTTGATTGTCATAAAAAGTGTATTAACCTTATGACTCTGTCAAAGGTTGTGTTTTATGGTAGCAAGTCGCCTAGACAAGCGAGTTGTCTGACGATGATGCAGGGCAGGAAGTTGTTAAGACAAGGATGTATAGGATATTTAGCTTACATAGTCGATAGTAGTAAAGAGAATCTGAAAGTAGAAGAGATACCAGTAGTGAGGGATTTCTCCGACGTATTTCCAGACGATTTACCAGGACTTTCGCCAGATAGAGAGGTTGAATTCATGATCGATTTGGCACCAGGAACGGCTCCAATATCGAAGGCACCGTACCGAATGGCACCGGTGGAGATGAAAGAATTGATGGTACAACTACAAGAATTACTAGACAATAAGTACATTCAACCAAGCGTATCACCATGGGGAGCGCCAGTGTTATTTGTGAAGAAGAAGGACGGGACGATGCGACTCTACATCAATTATAGAGAACTAAATAAGGTCACAATTAAGAATAGATATCCATTATCGAGGATCGATGATCTGTTTGATCAATTAAAGGGAGCAAAATACTTTTCCAAGATAGATTTGAGGATTGGTTATCATCAACTGAAGGTGAGGCCAGAGGATGTACCGAAGACAGCGTTCAGAACACGATATAGTCATTACAAATTTTTGGTAATGTCGTTTGGTCTAACGAATGCTCCTGTAGCATTTATGGGACTAATGAATGGTGTGTTCAAGCCATTTTTGGACAAGTTCGTAGTGGTATTTATAGACGACATTTTATATATTCGAAAACCAAGGAAGAACATGAAGAACATTTGAAATTAACGTTAGAGGCATTGAGAAGGGAGAAGTTGTATGCAAAGTTTTTGAAATGTGAATTTTGGATTGAGATGGTACAATTTCTAGGACACATGATCGATAAAGATAGAATTTTGGTGGATCCATCCAAAGTCAAAGACGTGATAAACTGGGATCAGCCGAGAACACTATCGGAAGTACGAAGTTTTTTTAGATTAGCAGGATATTACAGAAGATTCTTTCAAGACTTTTCCAAGATCGCAACTCCGTTAACGAATTTGACTCGAAAAGCTATGAAATTTATTTGGACGGAGAAGTGTGAGGAAAGCTTTCAAGAATTGAAGAAGAGCTTGAGTACAACACCTATGTTATCTCTTCCGGATGATACAGGAAATTTTGTTGTTTATAGTGATGTGTCGTATAAAGGACTTGGCTGTGTGCTTATGCAAAACGGTAGAGTCATTGCGTATGCATCACGATAATTTAAGGATTATGAGAAGGGGTATCCGACCCACAACTTGGAGTTAGCTGCAGTGGTTTTTGAATTGAAAATCTGGAGGCGCTATCTTTATGGGGAGAAGTGTGAAATATATATTGACCACAAGAGTCTAAAATATATTTTTACATGGAAGGACTTGAATATTCGACAAAGAAGGTGGTTGGAATTAATTAAGGACTACGACTGTGAAATTTTATACCATCCGGGTAAGGCAAATGTGGTTGTCGACGCCTTAAGTAGAAAGGGTCTGGAGAAATTGATGATGTTGACCACTCAGAAGGAGCTAATTTTAGCCATGGAGAAGTTAGAATTGGAAGTGAAGTATCCTATAGAAATTGATGAGAAGTTGTTCCAAATGAAATCTGGTACAACTCTACTAGATAAAGTAAAGGAGGCTCAGCTTTAGGACGAAGAATGTAAAAAGGTGACAAAGAAGATATCTAAAGGAATCGAACCGAGATTCAAGATGGATAAGGAAGGAATACTGAGATTCGAGAGCATAATTTGTGTGACGCTCCCAAATTCGGGTCCCTTCGAACCTCGAATCCGGTCCGCCACGATACTACTATCGTCAAACTATTTATATTTTTCATTCATAACTTAATGAATAAAACTTTACTTATTACAATTTAGAATATAAATTCATTCCATTTCCAGGATCAACACAATGACCCCAAACTTTTATAAGTGTCTAATCCTGGTCATTTACTATTCCTGTATTACTCATCTTCGATATTATAAAAATGCGGAATAATTTAAACTTTCTCAATCTGTTGAATAAAATCTTTTATTGATTTCATAACTTTGAACCAATTACAATTCTTGAATCAACTATATAATATGGTTCAGTCTATTAGAATTACTGTATAAGATTTTACATCTTGATTCGATATACTCTAAGTATTAATTAATACATCCTTACAATACAACAAGTATTAAACATCGTCAGTATATATCAAGTACACTCCTAGAATCTAAACATGGTTCAAGTAATAATCTAAATAGTATCCTTAGTCGTGAAACTATCTACTTTGTCAACCAAGAAGCACAAAATCTTTACCGTGAGTCTTTAACCTGCAAAAGTGGTTATTTGCAAGGGTGAGCTCGACAGCCCAGCAATTCTAATAGTTTTCATGCAGCACATAGAATATAATAGCATATTCAGTTCATGCATTCATAATCAATTAACAGTTACTACGCATGTTACTTTTCACATAACAGGCATTCACGATTTACTCCACAAGCATATCATCAAAGATAAACTTTCAACATCCTCAGCCCTAAATGAGGATGTTGAAAGTTAATATCATCATTTAACACTTTAAAGTACGAATCCTTAACACTTGTTATTTTGTTTCACTGGATTCGTTTCCTTTAAAATATTTTTCATCATCCTCAGTCCTAAATGATGATATTACTGAATATCTTTGGCCTGTAGTGCAAAGATGAATGATTTCTTGATGAATATCTTTGGCCCGTAGTGCAAAGATGAACAGGTGTTGAGATGAACATGACCGACTGATTAATATCTTTGGCCCGTAGTGCAAAGATGAACAGGTGTTTAGATGAACATGACCAACTGATGAATATCTTTGGCCTGTAGTTCAAAGATGAATATTTGATTCTAGATATATATTGATTGATGTTACAGGGATAAAATATCGACGATGAACTTTTAAATTCATATATAGAAGATAGTAGTTTGCATTCTCTACTTAACTCTTCTAATGAATTGTTGTTTCCGCTGCAGTTGTTGATTTAAAACTGGTTGTCTATTGTATTCTATTAGATTTTTTCCCTGTTGAAGACTAACGATAATTTGTTATATATTATCTTAGTCATAATATTCTTTACTGGGCTAGTTGAGCTCACCCATTTTCCTTTTTGTTCTATTTTTCTTCTTAGGAGGCGAGAATGTAGCGAGTACTAGTCGGGGTATGGAATGAAGGTTCTAGAGAGAGTTATTTAGTAGTCCTCGCCATTTTTTGTAAAATAATGTATCAATAATTATAATGGTGATTTATTTGCGTGTGGATATTGTCTAGACGGCAATAGTTTATATGTTGTAATAATAAAGTTGTAGTTATTTCTGTACCATGTATTTGGCGACTCAGAATGGGTTGGATGGAATGGACCTATTTTGGGGGTGTCACATTTCCTAACCCTAATTATTATCATTATTCAAGTTTATAATCTACGTCAAGTAAATTCTCATTATTATTAATCAAGTTCAATTGTTATACTAAAGATTATTTATCTTTTCAAAGTATGATTATGTTATACAATATTTTTTCTATTGTATACCTCTTAAGATTGTTATTCAATTTAAATATCATTTATTGTAGAACCTTGTTAGACTAGTGAACCCTTATTGATTCGACTAGTCCATAGTTGATGAACGTTTAAAATTTTAGAACCCTTATTGATTTATCCAAATAAAACTTCCTTTGGTGCGGACTCTAATGTCAAACTGAGATGAACAACCCTGTATAGGAATTTCTTATGCGTTAGCGTTAAGATATTGTGCACAGTATGGTACTAAGGGTTGATCCCACAAAGTACGAGTAGAAGAGCCCATAGTCTTATGACTGTTAAAGGTTTCAAGTATAACCATTGATAACCTAGGACATAGTTCAAGGTCTTATGACCCTCAGAAATCTTTTGAATTCTTGTTATTCATTCTTGATTCAAAAGTTGAATTTTATTTTAGTAGTCTCTGATTCACTCGCATGTTATTATATATTGTTATTTCATTATACTTGTGGGCAATCATGCTCACTCTTGCGTAATAACAACATTGCAGTTAAGAACGAAAGGTACGACGAGCCTTCTACTAGCAAAGGCAAAGGCAAGCTTAACAAGTGATGAAGACTTGTTGTTTTATGTGATAATGTATTTCTTTTTTAGACTTATGTTAATGATGTGTAAGATGATTAATTGTTTATGTTTCCGCAGTTAAAATTTAAGGTTAGTGTGACCTGGGATTTATGTATTGTTATGATGTAACTCCTTAAGGAAAGGATTTATTTCTATCTATTAACATTTAGTATGGGTAGATAGACATATGATGTTTGTATAGTGAACACCAAATCATGTGGGAATTAAAGTACCCGGATTTTGGGGTGTCACAGAGAACCTAAAGGGCCACACCACAAATGGAAAAATATTTATTTAAGAAGTAAATAATATAATCATAATAATAAGTTAAGTGTATTTAATTTAGTCTATGGTAATAGAATAAATTAAATAGCTTAATATTTATTATTTAATATTTTGAAAATATTAAATATAAATTAACAAGAGGAGTCTTATTATTATCATTTAATTCCTAAAGGATTTTGAGAATTAATTAATAAAAGTACACTCATGAATTCCTAATTGAATAGGAGCTTAATTAATTAAAGGAGTTTAATTAATTAAAATAAAACCCTATTCCTAAATTATTTAGAAGGGTTGCCTAAATCTATAAATAAGAGGAGTCTTATTTTGATTTAGGGTTAATGTTACTTTCAAGAGTTGGGAGAGTACGTATAATTCTATAGATATATAATTTAGGGTTTTTCCAAACACCCATCTTCTTGAATATTTGTTCTTCCTTAGTGGATCACCTCTAAAGGCCAAACACTTGGGTGACTAACGTTGATCAAAGAAAGGAATCAAACCCTATGGATTCAAGTTGAATGTGAAAAGGAATGGGAGGTGAACTCGTACCCGAGGAAGCTAGTTGTTACAAGTGTGACAACCCCAAATCTGGGTCCCAAATCACTGCGGATCTGGTTCAATCATTCTATAACTATTACGGAAGATATAAACATAAATTGTTTATATAGTAAATTTTACACACTTTTCCCCAAGGTCGAGTAACCTTAACTTAATACACAATTCATAACTTATTTGACTTATAATAACATTAATATGCAATACTGTTACAAATCTAACTACACATGTATACTAAAGCTGGAACTGTCTTTGACCTTTCCTTGTATCCGGCGTATTCGTCTTAATCTACAATATTTATCATGATATAGCAAAGGTGAGCATAAGTTTGCCCAACAAGTATAATTTTATTTAAGGATATATCATAATTGAAAGAATTTGAATAATAAGTTGGCTATAATTCAACAATATAGTTGTGAATTAGCATGAATAAATTTTTGACTGAACAATCATTTAACATGAACAAATATATCTGGACCGAATGGTAATGAAGGTGATCAGCCTTTCATACCTACTGAACACATGCAATACGCACATAGTGCAATGAAATAATTCTTAGACATGTCAATCAGAAATGATTAACCATAAATATAATTGAATAATACAACTTGAGGTCGAGTTAAGAAAGACTTTCCTAAACCGTTGATTATCGTTATGCAATTAATAAGCTTTGTCTGAAGACCTAATATTAATAATATCGATATACAAATTAGAATGATATCATCACAATATATAAAATAACCTAAATACATTATCACATAATCCTATCAGTCTATTCAGCACATAAAACCTAACCTCAAGTCAAACTTTTACAGTTTAAGTCGAGTTCGAAAAAATTCTAACATCCCGACGGTCTAGTCGGAAAAATTTCTAGTTTAAGTTCAATTAAAATTTGTCTAAACACTTAACCATTATCTAAGATAGTTTATTAACAGTCAAAATATTTTTCGTAAGCTCGTAATAATTTTTAAATAATTATTACTATTTATCATAAATTTTCAATCATTAAAAATCGTATTTATATAATATAAATACCACAATATTCTATTATCATTAATATCTATTTATTATCAAATATTAATGAAATACATGTCATAATATTATAATATATTTATAATATCACAAAGTATTTTTAATAATTTAAAATCACCTTTATATGATTTTTAAACGTTTAAATTCATTATCCTAAAATTTCTATTAATATTAAAATATTAATATTTTCATGACAAAATATCAAAAAATATATATTATAACTTAAAATATTTTTATAACACTTAAATCAATTTTATATGATTTATAAATCATTAATTCTATTTTTCCACAATTTATTTAATATAGTTATTAAATAAATTAATTATCATTAATATTAATTAATTAATGAAATTTATCACAAAATATTAAAAGTCATTTAAAATAACTTAAAATATTTTCTTTTACCATAATATAATTTTTCATGATTTTTCATGTTTTAAAATCATTTTTAAATAATTTATTTAATATTATAATTAAATAAATTAAATAACATTTATATTCCAAAAATATTAAATATTTATGAAATATACTCAATATAGTTAAAAACTAATTTTCAGAATTTAAAATAATTTTTAGGAATTTATTTTGTATTTTTCATAATTAAAAATTATTTATTTTGATTTATTTATTAAAGTAATTATTTTCAGAAAATAAAATATCACAAAAAGGGCCCTATAGCGACAGAACCGTTGCTATAGGTGTTCTTGGCCTATTCTTCATCAAATCCAGAATTCATGTCAGTTAGCCGGTTCACTAGTTTGACCAGTAATTAATGTTGGTTCTTCTTGATTCCGAGCTGATAATTTGTTTTAAGATTGTAGTATAAGTGTGGAACTACAACTAGAATCAAGTTCCATGGCTAATACATAACATCACAGCAAGATCTAAGCTACCAAACATCTTGTCAGACGTGTTTTCGAGTTTCTGGGTTGCCCATAAACTCAAGCAGTAATAATGGTCCTACTTTGCAGCCTTATATCTTTGATTCTAGGAATTTTTTATGTGATCTATAAATTCCAACTTGTAGTGGAGGTGTCAGAGTATAATAACATAACATCATATCCATATTACAACATCACATATGAAAGATTAAAGTTGGTCAAACTCTGACAGAATCATGTTCCTGAGAAATCTGGGTTTTCCTGATTTCTTCATAAGTCATTCAGTCAACACTACTTTGACATTGATTATTTTCGTTCCTGTTTATGATTTCGATAGTATAAAGGCTTGATAGTGTAGTACTCATGTCATACTATAAGCTACAAACAACAAAATGGAACAAAGATCTAACACCTGCAAGATCTCAGTCCTCGAAAATGGCTGTCAGAAATTCTGGGTTTCTGGGTTACCCAGAAACCAGATTTCGTGAACGGTTAACGAGTTTTGACCACTGATAACTTTTAATTTACACTTGATCTGGACTTGATTCAAGTTCCAGATCAAAGTCCTTATAACATACTATAAGTACAAACTTTTAAATCACAAAAACAATTAACATGTAAGGATCTATGAGCCCTGACATTCGGCTGTCAGACCATGTTTTAAGGTTCATAGATCAGTTTCAAAATTTTGATTTTTGTGCATATAGATGTTATAGATCCATGATCTATCAACGCAGATCACTCAAAGACACCCTAATACATAACTTTAACCCACCAATTTCAACATCAAACATCAGAACATAAAATTTTAAGATTTAGGGTTTTTTACCACTTTGAGCTTTGATCTTGGATTCTGACTTCTGATTCCTGATCTTGGCAAGCTATAAAGTGTTCTTAGCTTTCATTCTCTCTCTTTCTCACTCTAAGTCCCAAAATTTATAAGAGAGAATCACTATAAAAAAAATGGGGCTTCAGCAACAACCGATTTTCGTTGCTAAAGGTGCCAAATTTCGTTGTTAAAGGGTTTTGGCAACGACTCTACTGTCGTTGTGCAATGAGCGTTGCTAATTGTTCCGCAACGAACGTATTTTTTTCGTTGCCAAAACTAATACATTTTGCAACAAAATTTGGCTTTCGTACAGAGACGTTGATCCTTTAGCAACAAAATGTATTATGGCAGAATAATTAAATTTTTGTTGCTAAAAACCCCCCCATTTTGTTATAAAAGCCTGCTAATTGGCAACGAAATGAACTCGTTTTTTTCAACGACCATGCATTTTCGTTGCAATTGACACCATTTTGCAACGACATTTTTCGTTGCACTAAATTATGAAAATTGTTGCCTAAGCTTGCTTTCGTTGCGGAATGTAAACTTTTTAGCAAAAATTTTCGTTGCTGATTATATTATTTGGCAACGACATTATGCTGAATCAGCAACGAAAATGTTTGTTCCTAGTTATTTTTCAATAGCAACAAAAGTCATCGATTAGCAACGACATTATATGTTGTCGTTTCTTTATATGTGCAACGAAAATTGATATGATTTACAACAATAAAAAATATTGCCTTTTATTTTAGTATTAGCAACAATATCCTCTCCGTTGTTATTAGGTTAATTTTTCGTTGCCAATTATTATACTTTTAATGCCATTAGCAACGAAAATTTATTGCTAAATGTGTAAAAAATTATTGCTATATTAAAACTTTTTCAATGCTTTGATAACAAATTATACTGTTGCCAAATCAAAATTTGACATTTTTTTGTGTACCTGGTTGGCTCAATGTCCCCATAGCAAATAATGGAAAACATAAAAAACTAAAAAATTATTAACTTAATAAAATCATCCACTATATGACCATTCATTATCTTTACAATTAACCATCTAAAGCTACCACAGTTCTTCAATCAAAGTATATATCTATATATATAGAGAGAGTACACTTCATAATTCCGTCCTTTGTCTTCCGTAAATGTAGCACGAAAATTTGATATACCCAGTATTGTAAGGCAGGTCATAGAAGCAGTCTTCCTGCACATATTTAAAAATAATAGCAAGTCAGAAAAATGAAGCAAATAGTTCACTAGAGGAATTTAGTGCCAAAATCAATACACAAAGACAACAATGTTGTGTTATTTTCTTACTAATCAAAGGACATGGAAGAAGGTAATACACTTTTTATTGACTACAAAATTAATATCTAAATCAAATATCCTGAAGAAGATAAGCATGTGTTTCGTGAACCTCCTCCTAGTGGGTATACATTGACATACAGATCAAGATAATAATTGGTGCTCATAAATAATGCTACAAGTGAACAGAAATTTTACAGGCTTATAATGATGACAGTAAAACTTGATAAATATGTTCGTGCGTGTAACAAAAGTCAGAAACATATCTGATGATTCTGCTGGAAAGGAAATTGTTGATTGCGGTAACTGCTTTTCCTGCTTAATTGCATGATGTTTCTAGAACGAGTCTGATGTTTGGTGCCTTAGCAACATGTCTTGTTGTAATATATTTGGTGGTTGTTGCTGTAATTGTCATTGTGAATCATGTTGTGGTTCTTTTGCTCAATTCACCTTCTCTAAAACAATATACATATATTGTGAAACTTCACCAAATTAAACTATGAAACACATATAACAGTAAAAAAAAGTGTGATTTACAAAGCATATGCTAGTCATATGGGAATGTTGGATAAACCATTCATCATTTTCAGAGATCCATCATATATGATAGTGAAGCCAAATGGAAATAATGTGATAGAAAGGAAATTGATCTTGTGTAAGCAATGCTCAATTTTTAAAAGGTGACCCTTTGATAATAAAGCACCCAAAATAACTTATATTGTTACTAGCCTAAGATATATTTAAGGTAGGCAAAAAAAACACTACTACAAAACAGTAAATAAATAACGCGTAAAAAACGGTGTGGTTGTTATCCCAGAAACGTCGTATTTTAGGGTGTTATCTATTTGACACCCTTTATACAACGTTTTTAGAACTTTGTAGTTTGACAAATTATACAACGTTTTTTTTCTAAAAAATGTTGTAGATTTGTTTTCCAAAAATTATTAGATGCCTGAAAAAGTTGTAGATGATATGATTCCACAATAGTTTCCGGCTAAAAATGTTGTAGTTTAATATATCAGACAACGTTTAGACACATTTACACAACGTTTAGAATGTGTCATCTATTTAGACAAATTTATATAACGTTTTTAAAACGTTGTAGCGTGACTAAAAAATGTTATAATACATGCATATAACAACTGTTTTTAAATATAGACCATAGAAAGCAACAACAGACAACGTTTAAACTAGCATCACTCTATCCCAAAAAGAAGAGAAGTGTTAGATTCTCTTTAGCCTTGCATAGAATTAGCAGCTTAAGAGTTTTGTTTTTGTTTACCTCTATGATACACTAACGGATAAAGATTGTAGCATGTAAGATTTATGTCTCCTCGTTGATTATTATCAGTTATTTCTTACTAAACCTTAAAGGTGGTGTTCATTAATATAATAAGAAGAAGAAGAAGAAGAAGAAATCGATTTACTAACTTGTACATGACCAAGTTGAGTTACTTGCAATCCTGAACCAGGAATTGGAATTGGGCGACCTGCTGACAACTGATGGAAAACCACTCTTCATTAGGATTGTAGTTTAATGGTCCGTAGATATAGACTAGTCTCAGAGAAGTCCAATTAACATCCCGTGATTGCAGCAAGGACTCTGTGTTAAGCTTTCCCTTGTGCCTGCTCTTCGGATCAACTGCATCACTCTATCCCCAAAAAGAAGAGAAGTTAAAGTAGACTAGTAAAAGCGAAAATAGTAATGTGAAAATGCATGGTCAGTATTACTGGACTGAAGTACAAGTTCTCTATAGAGTATAATCCAGAATATTTTCAAGCAATGATGGTCTAACAGCTCTGCTCCCCTCCCAGGGATAAAAAACAGACATAACACTATGAACAAATGGTGTGATAAACCAGGTTTATAGGACTAGTTCCCAATTTGTAAAGCTAACCAGATTTTCAAATTTGTAAAACCTTATATCTATGGGGGGGAAAACATGGGAGTCTTGTTCAGATCTTAAATATAGGAATTTGTTGATTTTTAGAAGAAAGATGAGATCGTATTAAAATTTGAAGGATGCACCGACTGCATATGAGAATCAAGACACCTAAATAATTAGGCTTGGTTAATTGTAAAGGCGAAACAAAATAGGGGGAAACCATAGTATGTTACTTTGCGAGTACATAGTTAAACTTTAGCTTTATAGCAATGAATGTTGAAGCAAATGCTTTTCAAGAGTATATGTATGATGTACTGACCTCAAAATGTGGTAAGATATCAAATTTGAGGTAAACACCAACTGAAGAGCAGTATATGAACCTGCGATTCAAAGAGAGCAAGAAAATCAATTGGATGAAAAAAAAAAGACAAATTTTAACTTTATTATGCCATGAAGAGTGCTGAGTTCCAACTATTTGGAGTAATAATAGTATAACACAATTACCACCTACTCCAATCCATCACCATCAATGCCACTTTCTTTTTTATAGGTAAAAAAATCAATATAAGCGTCAAAGACGACAATCAATATTCTATGGAAGTTCAAGAATATTGAGACTGAAGGAGGGATATGAAAAGCTCACATTGAGTTGCAGCAGAACCTCCATCCGACAGTTTAAGATGTGAGGCATGGTCAACTAAAATACGTTCTGCTTCTACAGTCTTGAAATCAAGGACGAGATTCAGTCACCTATAATCGCAAATTTAGAACGAGATGAATATCCTCTGAAGGTAATTTAAAATTAAGATTAAAAGATGAACCCACCTAATGAGTCAAAACTTCATAAATGGAACACTTGTCAAATAATTCACAATAATATAAAGCCAGGTAGATAGTCTGGTAATACATCTGACGAGAAGAAGGGCAATGGTAAGCTAAAGATGCACACTAATAAAAGCCTGAAAGTCATTTTAACCCCTTGGCAATAGTCTTCAAAGATACTAGTTCTAGTTCTAGTTCTAGTTCTAGTTCTAGTGTAATCTACAACGTGGCATTTGGTGGAACTGCAGCTACATCACCAGAAGCTGCCTTCCCTTTCTCCCTAAACCCATCTACAACCGAAAAGAACAAATATAGGATAATTCACTCTAAAAGAACTTTGCTTCCTACTGCAGATTCATAAAGTAAACAACTGTATATAAGAAACCTACCCATATTGTGGCTTCACTGTAAGGAGTACATTTTCTCCTTTCTTCATAGTTTTTATAGCTTTGGCCAGACCATATTAGCACTGACACTACTAATATTAATCTAAATATTAAAAGGAAAAACGAAAACAAACAAATAACACTGACAGTAGAATCATATCTATATAATATTTATCAAAAGAAAAGTAGTATATGTATAATAGTAGTATTACAAAGAACAATGGTCATAAATGTTGTAAGCTTCCCAAAAAAGGTAATCTCAAACCAAACCCAAATCAAGTTTAATAGTACGACTGAGTAGCATACGTAGTCTAAGGACGAGAATTTGTTATAAACTTTGTAGAGAGCACCACCACTGAAGATATAATTAAAATAAATCATGCAAGTTTCCAAGTGTCCCAGCAATTGCAAGTTCATTGTATCATATTCATACAGTCCCTATTCCTAGCAAGCAGAAAAGTAATTTTTGGTAAATTATCTTACTGCTGAAGGGGAGAATATGAAAGAGACATAAAGAATGCAGTATATGAACTAAAGCATGTTTTAGCCAACCATGGTTTCCAGGAATAACAAAACACTGAGGGCCATCATATTGCGTAAAGTCAGTTACCCCAGAAGGTAATTCTAGCTTGTTCACAGCTATATGCTCATCCTTATACCACTGGGGAGGCTGGAGAGGATATTCAAAAGGACAAAAGAACCGTCTCTCACATGAAAATGTTGACGGATTAGGATACCTATAAGAAAACCATAATATTTCCTTCTTGTAAACAACCCTTTAAGTGAATCTATGGCCAACATTAGTTAAGATAAAACTGAAATTCAACAAAAATAAAAGGTTAAAGCATATTTACAAAAAGCTGCCTTCTCAAAGAAAGATGCAATTCCAATACTAACACATTCAAGTAGTAAAACTTAGGGGAAGATACAGGGAAAAAATGTATGAAAAGGACGTGGCAATTATATTCCATTTTAAGTAAATAGTGATATTAAATAAATTTGAGCTTTTATTATCTGGTTTCCTTTTTTTGCTGCAAAAACCAATGTGGCATACTTCAATTTCTAATTCAAAAAATTCATCATTGTAACAATAACACAATTTCATCAATGTGTTATCAGTAAATTATTCAGAAGGAGCATTTGACTAAAAATATCATTTTCAGAATCAAATATCAGAACAAGATTCTTTACGCTAATTATTACCTATCAAGGAAAACATTTACCAATAAAGGTTCAGTTTACCAATAAATCAAATAACCACACGGCTGTTTTGAGATGTCATTTTATTCAAGTAGTTACTACTAATTAGTCTTAGAATGCACTAAAATCTGACTACAAGCGCCTCTTTTTATTTCAAATTATCAAGCTCTAAAAGTCTAAATAAATAATGAAAAATCAATGAATAAAGTGCTTTTTGCAGTTATGTCACCTGTCGAGCTTTTCTACTAAAAATCTCCATAAAGGGGAGATGTACCCACATGCGCACATTGCATACAAATGGCACCAGAAAATAATAGAGAAATTAGCACTAGAATACTTCTTGTTTCTTCAAGCCTTGCAGAGTGTGGAGAAGGATTCCTATCCATGGTGCCCTATTTATGTGTTTTGGGCAGGTTTATGCCTTTAGCTATATTGCTTGTATATAGGAGTGGGAGCTGTCGTTTACACTCCTAAATTAACCCCACTTTCACTTCATAATTTATAATAATTAGCACAGTAATAAGTAAGGATCAATCCCACAGAGAGTACAGTTGTTTTATAATTATTCTACTATTTCAACAGAAAATAAATATGGGAGTTTTTTTTGAAAATTATTTTTAAACTAAGAGAACAAAAATTAATGATTTAACCAAATATGTAAAAACTTCAGTTCTGCAGTTCAGTTTCACCAAGTACATCAATCAATTAATCAAGTAATTATTATTTTTCCTTCAATGAAATTATTAGCCCTAGATAACAATAAGTTCTGCTATCCGAAATTCTCTTTATAGTATCACTGTATGAAACAAGCTCTTCACCAGATTCTAACTAGCATATAACCTAGAATAAGCTCTCTAGATTTAATATGATAGAAGCATTAAGAAATAGAGAATTAGGCTAATCCAAGCAACAAATACATAAGCTCGATTTGTTTAACTTGTTTTCTAATAATCTTAGCAATAAACAAAAGCTTGTCCACAATTATTATTACCAAGTTGTTACTTGTGATGAAGAGAGATATCAATTACACGTAATACCAATCTTAATCTAACATATGATAACGATCAAATTAACTCAATTGGCCATAATAAATTAATTAAATCAATTAGCATGTAATCAATGAAAACAGATTATTAGAAGAAATTTCACACAAGAAGCAATAAATAATAATACTCAATTAATCAATTATTTGTAACAAGGATTCATCTCCCTTTAGAACTGAATAAAAAGAACTAGCCTGACATGCTCTTGAGCCTTCACTCCAATAGAGGATAGTTGAATGTTGAATATTTGAATAAATAAAACCATGACTCTCATCCTCTATTTATAGTGCTAGACAAAGTCCTAAATCCTATAGGAAGTAGAAATCCCAATCCTAAAAGAATTATAAATTATACTAATTCCCATAAAGAAATAGAATTCAATTTGGAAATAAATCTTATTCTAAAAGAAATCCTAATTACAATAGAATTGTAAAATTTAATCTTCTAGAATCAAAAATCAGATTTGAAATTGGAAATAAATTCCATAATATGTCGTGTAAAATCTTTACATGTCGCGTTTGGATTGTATTCTTTCCGTATGAAGCTGAGGTGAATCCTTCTGTTGCTAGGAACCTTTGTAAATTGAATATGCCATGTAATCATATTAGCTCCCAATTAGAATTTAAAAATTCTTTTGCATGTCCTGTACTGAATATGTTATTTGAAATTCAATCCTTAAAGCCACAAGCTTATTAAGTCCCACATGAGTAACTCGTGGCCCACATGACTTTTAATACTCAGGTGTTGATCCCTTGGTCCAAAAATGTTTGACATGTCTTCAAATTATTCCCAAAATTATGGAACCCTTCAATTATACCTAAAATAAAAATATAAAAATAATGAGTATATGTAGGCACAAAATAAATATAAAAGATTAAATATTAAGGAATAAAAATAAAACATATTTCATACTCATCAAAGTCCCCCACACTTATCTTTTTACACGTCCTCGTGTAAACCAAAAATTTGATTTCCAGAAAAATTTTATTCAACCATAGAGTCAAAAGATTTTAAGATACAAATCATGACTATCAACACTAAATTTGCAGAAATCTAATCAACGCTTTATTAATCAACTCACAATTACCAACCTTACCATTTCACCAATGAATTTCATTAAATCAAACTGTAGCCACATAAGTAACTTTCCCAAAATCATCATACTTACTCAACTTAGTTACCATGAAGCAAAAACTGTGCACACTAACTCACAACCAAGAACAAATTTTTCTTGCTTTTTAATTTTTTTTTCTTAGAACCCCTTTTTTTAGCACAAATGAATGTATTTTCATGCTTTTTCTTTTTTTCGTATATATATATTTTTTTTCTTGACATGTGCAATGTCTCCTTTTCTTAGGCTTTTCAGAGTTACCCATTAGCGAACTTTCCTCCAACGACTCCCAAACCAGATGATCTTAGGGCGCTAGGTGTAGAGACACCCCTACGGGCTTACTTATTCAAGTAACAAAGGCCACAAAAGATGACTAGTCAAGCTGCTTTTATCCATCGCACTTTTCAGCGTGAATACCGATGTTTCCCGAGGCTTAGATACCCAGTTATTTCGCACAATGGACATTGAAGCAGATTTTCAATTTTTTTCTCTTTTTTTTTCACATGGTTCTGCAACAACATAAGCAAGTTAAACAGTTCTAAGTCGTGAAATCAGTGCACATAGACAACTCCACAAATAACTTAGCCAAATAAACATGCTTCTCATATTCAAGTACTAATGTATCACAAATTCAAATCAAATCAATTACTATGGATCATGGCTTAGTTGTCATCATTCATTAATAAATTAAGCATCAACAGATTCTGAATTTTAGTATCAATTTTCAATCTTTGACTTTAACCTTCGAACACATAAGCAAATAGAACCATGGAACCCAAGTTTTCAGTTTTTTTTAACTTCCCATCAAAATTGGATTATTATTCCTACGTAAAATAAAACCTAAATCTCTCCCCCCCCCCCCCCCCCACACTCAAACCGTACATTGTCCCCAATGTAAGAAAATCATGCAAAGAAGAAATACTACTAGCAAACATGCAATAAAAATTAAAAAAAAAACTAAAAAGTAAAGGGATAGAAAAATCAAATCTGAGATCTTGGGTTGCCTCCCAAGTAGCTGCCTGTGTTTAACGTCTTTGGCTCGACGTCATGCCTTCTTCTCAACTTCCATAGATCGGATCGTCTAGCTCCACCATCTCAATATTTTCCACCTGATGCCCCTTATAGAAAGGCTTTAATCTATGTCCATTCACCTTAAAAATCTTGTTTGTGCTCGGGCTTTGAATCTCAACTGCACCATAAGGAAACACATTAATGATAACAAAAGGACCAACCCATCTAGATCTCAATTTACCTTGAAATAAATTAAGCCGAGAATGATATAGCAAAACTTTTTGTCCCACAATAAAGGTTTTCCGCACAATCTTCTTATCATGAAAAGCTTTGGTCTTTTCCTTGTAAATCTTTGAACTTTCATAGGCTTCATTCCTCAATTCTTCTAACTCTTGTAACTGCAATTTCTTGTGTACTCCAGCTGCCTCCAAACTCATGTTACACTGTTTGATTGCCCAAAAAGCCCTATGCTCCAATTCAACAGGTAAGTGGCATGGTTTTCCAAACACAATCCTGTATGGTGACATCCCAATAGGTGTTTTGTACGCTGTTCTATAGGCCCAAAGTGCATCATCTAATCTCATACCCCAATCCTTTCTGCTCGGGTTGACTACCTTCTCCAAAATGGATTTGATCTCTCGGTTAGACACCTCAGCTTGACCATTACTCTGCGGATGGTAGGATGTAGAAACCTTGTGCAGAACATTGTATTTTTTAACAAAGCCGCTAACACCCTGTTACAAAAGTGGGTTCCGCGATCACTAATGATGGCTCGTGGTGTTCCAAACCTGACAAATATGTTAGTCCTAACAAAATCTGCAACAACTTTAGAATCGTCAGTCCTAGTGGCTTTAGCTTCCACCTATTTTGAGACATAATCAACAGCCAAAAGAATATATAAATTCCCAAAGGATGAAGGAAAAGGTCCCATAAAATCTACACCCCAAACATCAAAAATTTCAACAACTAATATAGGAGTTTGGGGCATTTGATTTCGTTGAGAAATATTCCCCGTCCTTTGGCAATTAACACATGTTTTACAAAACAGATAGGAATCTTTAAAAAGCGATGGCCAATAAAAACCACTTTCCAAAACTTTATTAGCAGTTCTTTTTGGACCAAAATGTCCTCCACAAGCATAAGAATGACAAAAAAAAAGAATAGATTGAAATTCATTATTAGGCACACATCGTCTAACTATCTGGTCAGCACAAAATTTTCATAAGTATGGATCATCCCAAGCATAGTGTCTAGCATCACTTTTCAACTTTTCCTTTTGGGATTTAGAAAATTCTTTAGGAAAATATGCACTTACCAAATAATTCACTATATTTGCATACCAGGGAATCTCAGCATGGATGGAAAATAACTGCTCATCCGGGAAAGAATCATGTAACGGTAGCTCCTCTTCGTCTCTCAATAACCTACTCAAGTGATCTGTTACTAAGCTGTCCGCACCTTTCTTATCCTTGATCTCTAATTCGAATTCTTGTAGTAACAGAATCCATCGAATAATCCTTGGTTTAGAATCTTTCTTGGTGAGCAAGTACCTGAGAGCAGTATGGTCAGAATAAACTATAACTTTAGTACCAAGCAAATATGATCGAAATTTATCTAAAGCAAAAACCACAGATAAAAGTTCTTTTTCAGCTGTGGAATAGTTTATCTGAGCCTCATTCAAAGTCCTAGAAGCATAGTAGATGGCATGAACGACTTTGTCAATCCTTTGTCCCAAAACAGCCCCCACTGCATAGTTGCTTGCGTCACACATGATCTCAAATGGCAACTTCCAATTTGGCGGTTGAATGACAGGAGCATAAGTTAATAATTTCTTTAAAGTGTCAAAAGCCTCCTTGCATTCATCATTAAACTGAAAGTCCACATCTTTTTGCAGCAACTTACACAAGGGTAATGCCATCTTCGAGAAGTCCTTGATAAATCTTCGATAAAATCCTGCATGACCAAGAAAAGAGCGAATCTCCCGCACGCTGACGGGGTAAGGCAAAGCAGATATAACATCTATCTTAGCTTTATCAACTTCAAGACCTTTAGATGACATAACATGACCAAGTATTATTCCCTGTTCTACCATGAAATGACATTTTTCCCAATTTAAAACAAGATTAGTTTCCATGCATCTATCTAGAACACGATTTAAATTATCTAAGCATGCATCCAAAGAATCACCATGAATTGTGGAATCTTCCATAAAATCCTCGATGCATTCTTCTAAAAGATCTGAAAAAATGCTTACCATGCATCGTTGAAAAGTACCTGGGGCATTACACAGTCCAAAAGACATCCGTCGATAGGCAAAAGTACCAAAGGGACATGTGAATGTGGTCTTCTCTTGGTCCTCAGGTGCAATCACAATCTGGTTATATCCTGAAAAACCATCTAGAAAACAATTATAAGTGTGCCCAGCTAATCTCTCCAACATTTGATCAATAAAAGGAAGAGGAAAGTTATCTTTTCTTGTTACAGCATTCAATTTTCTATAATCTATACACACTCTCCACCCTGTTTGCATTCGTGTGGGCACCAACTCATTATCATCGTTCTTGACAACGGTGATTCCGGATTTCTTTGGGACTACCTGCACTGGACTCACCCATTGACTATCAGAGATGGGATAGATGATACCGGCATCAAGCAGTTTGAGCACTTCTTTATTCACCACCTCCATCATGGGTGGATTCAATCTCCTTTGCGCATCTCTTGTAGGCTTAGCTCCATCCTCTAACAATATCTGATGCATTCACATGGCAGGACTAATACCCTTGATATCCGCTATTGTCCATCCAAAAACTGTAACATGGTCCCTTAGGACTCTCAGCAATTTTTCTTCCTGCACCTTGGTTAGATTACTAGCAATAATTACAGGTAAAGTGTCATTAGTCCCCAAATATGAATATTTCAAATGAGCAGGTAATTGTTTCAATTCTAGAGTTGGGGCTTGTACAACAGAAGGTAATAACTTTTGATGAGAAACAGGAAATTGAATAGAATATACCGTTGACTTATTTGAAAATTTTGGCAATGAATGTAATGCAGCTACATTCTCCTTCAATTCCTGGGTTTGCGCAATCTCTTCTTCCCTATCCATGTCCAAACTGTTGTTGATTGCAATTTCCAGATTGTCCCTATGTAGTTGTTCAAAAGCTCTATGTACCAAGGAGTCTCTCACATCGATAGCAAAAACCTATCCTATATCACTAGGGTACCTCATGGCATCATAGATGTTAAACTGAATTTTCTCGCCATCAAACTCCATAGTCAAGGTCCCATTATGCACATCAATCATGGTTTTCGCTGTTTTCAGGAAGGGTCTTCCTAACAAGATGTGGGAAGGATTTGGTGATGTATCATCTTCCATATCCACAATGTAAAAATCTGCAGGAAAGATTAGTTCGTTCACCTGCACTAAGACATCTTCAATTACCCCTAGGGGGTAGGTGTTAGTATGATCTGCCAATTGGATAATCACACCAGTATTTTTCAAAGGGCCTAAATTTAAGGAAGCATAAACAGATAAAGGCATAACATTAATTGAAGCTCCTAAATCTAGCATGGCTTTTTCAAATCTGGTGTTTCCTATTTTGCGTGGGATTGTGAACATTCCTGGATCTTTACATTTAAGAGGCATTTTTCTTTGAAGAACAGCAGATACATTTTCTCCAACTGTGACTCTTTCATCATTTTGCAATTTTCTTTTATTAGTGCATAATTCTTTTAAAAATTTAGCATACCGTGGTACTTGTTTAATTGCATCAAGAAGAGGGATGTTCACTTCTACTTTTCTAAAAGTTTCTAAAATTTCTTTTTCTTTTTCATCTTTCTTTGAGGTTTTAGAATTTTTCGGAGGAAAGGGAAGAGGAATGTTCTTAAGCTAATTAGGAGGTTTAGGTTGTACCTTGGATTTTTCTGTTTCCTCATTAGTTGCTTCCTCCTCAAGCTCTACGGGGGTCGATGTTGTATCCAACTGTGTTCTATTCCGCAAAGTTATGGCACTTGCATTCTCCCTTGGGTTGACTACTGTTTGAGATGGTAATTTTCCTGAGCCTCTGGATTCCAATATCCCCACAGTCGTAGCCAGTTGTCCTACTTGGTTCCTTAAATCTTGAACCGAAGTTTTTGTCTCTTGTTGAAACTGTTGTGTCTGATTCATGAACTGTTGTGTCTGTCTCATGAATGCTTTGAACATATCCTCCAGTGATGTTCCAGTAGGTGCAGGGACTGCTTGCTTAGGTTGATATTGAGGTTGGGCTGGTTGAAAGCCCTGCTGCCTAGGTGGAAATGTAGGTGGTGCCGTTTGCTTGCTCCCATAACTCAAATTTGGATGATCCCTCCATCCTGGGTTATATGTGTTTGAGTACGGATCATACTTTTTCTGAGGTGGTGGCTGATAATTTCCCATTGCATTAGCTTGTTGCACAGCCTCGTCATCTTGTAATGTTGGGCATTCATCTGTATTATGATTTGGTTGTAGACATATTCCACAAACCTTTGCAATTGGCAATTGACCTGTAGCTAATTGTCTAACCATAGCAGTTAATTCAGAAATTTGTTGACCATAATCACAAGTGCTTACCTCGTTTACCCTTACTAGTGCATGATTTGTTCTAGTGCCATATTGTTACGAGTTTGCTGCCATGTTTGCAATTAAATTCCTTGCCGCCTCAGGGGTCTTGTCAACTAGTGCTCCTCCGCTAGCTGCATCGATCATGCTCCTATCCATCGGTACCAACCCTTCGTAGAAATACTGGATCAGGAGTTGTTCATCTATTTGATGCGGTGGACAACTGGAACAAAGCTTTTTGAATCTTTCCCAATACTCGTATAGTGTCTCCCCACTGAATTGTCTAATCCCACAGATCTCCTTCCTTATGTTGGCTACTCTTGAGGCTGGAAAGTATCTCTCCAAGAATAGCTGCTTCATGTCATTCCAAGACTGTATTGAACCTGAGGGTAGGTAGTACAACCAATCCTTTGCCAAATCTTCTAGGGAGAATGTGAATGCTCTCAGCTTGATTTTCTCTTCGGTGATTCCGTTTGGTTTCATAGTAGCGCACACCACATGAAATTCGTTCAGATGTTTGTAGGGGTCCTCACTTGTAAGACCACGAAAAGTAGGCAGTAAATGGATTAGTCCAGATTTAAGTTCAAATGCAGCATCTAAATTAGGATATTCAATGCACAGAGGTTGTTGATTTAAATTAGGAGTTGCCAACTCCCTGAGAGTTCTATTGTTGTTTGGAATTGCCATCTCTTCTTCTTTGTCGGATTCGTTGGATAATAATTCCAAAGCAAAACGCCAAATTACTCCCCGGCAACGGCGCCAAAATTTGGGAGCCGTCGTTTACACTCCTAAATTAACCTCACTTTCACTTCATAATTTATAATAATTAGCACAGTAATAAGTAAGGATCGAAACCACAGAGAGTAAAGTTGTTTTATAATTATTCTACTATTTCAACAGAAAATAAAGATGGGAGTTTTTTTGAAAATTATTTTTAAACTAAGAGAACAAAAATTAATGATTTAACCAAATATGTAAAAACTTCAGTTCTGCAGTTCAGTTTCACCAAGTACAGCAATCAATTAATCAAGTAATTATTATTTTTCCTTCAATGAAATTATTAGCCCTAGATAACAATAAGTTCTGCTATCCGAAATTCTCTTTATAGTATCACTGTATGAAACAAGCTCTTCACCAGATTCTAACTAGCATATAACCTAGAATAAGCTCTTTAGATTTAATATGATAGAAGCATTAAGAAATAGAGAATTAGGCTAATCCAAGCAACAAATACATAAGCTCGATTTGTTTAACTTGTTTTCTAATAATCTTAGCAATAAACAAAAGCTTGTCCCAATTATTATTACCAAGTTATTACTTGTGATGAAGAGAGATATCAATTACACGTAATATCAATCTTAATCTAACATATGATAATGATCAAATTAACTCAATTGGCCATATTAAATTAATTAAATCAATTAGCATGCAATCAATGAAAACAGATTATTAGAAGAAATTTCACACAAGAAGGAATAAATAATAATACTCAATTAATCAATTACTTGTAACAAGGATTCACCTCCCTTTAGAACTGAATAAAAAGAACTAACCTGACATGCTCTTGAGCCTTCACTCCAATAGAGGATAGTTGAATGTTGAATATTTGAATGAATAAAACCATGACTCTCATCCTCTATTTATAGTGCTAGACAAAGTCCTAAATCCTATAGGAAGTAGAAATCCCAATCCTAAAATAATTATAAATTATACTAATTCCCATAAAGAAATAGAATTCAATTTGGAAATAAATCTTATTCTAAAAGAAATCCTAATTACAATAGAATTGTAAAATTTAATCTTCTAGAATCAAAAATCAGATTTGAAATTGGAAATAAATTCCATAATATGTCGTGTAAAATCTTTCCATGCCGCGTTTGGATTGTATTCTTTCCGTATGAAGCTGAGGTGAATCCTTCTATTGCTAGGAACCTTTGTAAATTGAATATGCCATGTAATCATATTAGCTCCCAATTAGAATTTAAAAATTCCTTTGCATGTCCTGTACTGAATATGTTATTTGAAATTAAATCCTTAAAGCCACAAGCTTATTAAGTCCCACATGAGTAACTCGTGGCCCACATGACTTTTAATACTCAGGTGTTGATCCCTTGGTCCAAAAATGTTTGACATGTCTTCAAATTATTCCCAAAATTATGGAACCCTTCAATTATACCTAAAATAAAAATATAAAAATAATGAGTATATGTAGGCACAAAATAAATATAAAAGATTAAATATTAAGGAATAAAAATAAAACATATTTCATACTCATCAAGGAGCCACTTCCGATGATTTTCATTTATTTAAATGAATACTTACTAAGGGAAAAAGAAGCCTTGACAAAATACCTTATAGAATTTTGAAATTTTGCCAAGAATGTCAAATGTCAGAAAGTGTTATTGTTCTCACTTTTGGAAGATTAAACAGAATCAACTATCAAAACATAAGCACATCAAAGAAAGAAGTTTTGTACCTACATCATGCGCATATCAAAACGTCCAACAAATAGGGGGAAATAGCTGTAATCTCAGGTCTCAAGTAGAAAAAATTATAAAGCATAAAATTTAAGATTATCTGGCTGTTCTACATTTTCTCAGAAACCAAATAGGGCAAAAATATTAAAGAACTGAAACAATGAAGATATGAAAAGGAGATAAACAAAGTAACACAGCTCCACGTCTTAGTGTTTTTAAACACAAGTTACTTTGAAATTTCTGTAGTAAACACCAAGATTTTCAAATCATATTCCTGTCAGCCAATTCATTGACATCAAAAAATTTCTCAATTATTAATAACTAAATAGGGTTCTTGAATCTCCTCTCCCAGATTTTCAAATGCCCTAGTTAAGAAATTCATACAAACAATGCATGTACACATATTCGGTATCTGGTATATGAATCAGTAAAGAAGATTGAGAAAGTAAATTGGAATCATGAAAATTACTAGTTGAAATCGCAGTATACCTGGATTGGAGAAATACCAGAGAATGAAGAAGAAGAACAACACAATCAAAGGAATCATGTAAATCCACTTCTTCCCCGATGATTTTGGGCATAAATTCTGTATATTATGCTCGATTTTGCCTCCGCCGGATATAGGAAAATTAATGTTTAAATCGAGATCTGGTTTTGGGATGAGAGATTGAGACTTCACTTGAGAGTTCGAGATCTGGGTACTGGGTTTGGGAATTGAGAGAATGAGAGTTACGACTTCAGAGTGGGTTAAACCGAATAACCCAAAAAAAAATCGTATAAACTAACCAAAACCCCTAAATAATTTCGGATATAATTGAAATGTTACAAATAATTGAATTATCAAAAAAAATTGGTTAAATTATTTCGGTTCGATTCCATAATTCGGTTATACCAATTTTTTTTCTCACTCTTAGGAGAAAGAATGGGGAAAGACTATGGACTCTTCTACTTATACCTAGGATCAGCCCTTAGTACTATACTGTGCATAATATCTTAACGCTAACGCATAAGTAATCCCTATACAGGGTTGTTCATCTTAGTTTGACATTAGAGTCCGCACCAAAGGAAGTTTGGTTTGGATAAATCAATAAGGGTTCTGAAATTTAGAACGTTAATCAAATATGGACTAGTTGAATCAATAAGGGTTCGCTAGTCTAACAAGGTTCAACAATAACTGATATTAAATTGAATAACTATCTTAAGAGGTATACAATAGAACAAGTATTGTATAACAGAATCATACTTTAAAAAGATAAATAATCTTTAATATAACAAATTGAACTTGATTAATAATAACGAGAATTTACTCGATGTAATTTATAAACTTGAATAATGATAACAAGTAGGGTTAGGAAACTTGCCTCGTGCGTAGATTACACGTTAATTATACACATTCCTTGATTTACTCCTATATATCATTTTCATTCACAATACCAGTCAATTATAATGTAACTAATCATCACACGTTCATTCTTTTGTATAACTTCTGGTTATAACTATACTTATTCAAATTACTACACTTATTATCACATAATTTACACTTCACGAACAATAAGTTAACTATGCGTATAATAATTCAACCCACGCGTAAATGCGTTATTGACGTGTTAAGAATCTATTTTAACATCTCATTATACGTCTAACATATTTTTATGTTCATTGGATTAGGTTACTATCACAGACCCTAAAATAAAACCACTAAAATGCTCATTCTTGGACAAACTGCAGAGTGGCGATGTGGCGCCACCATCACGCCTACTCTTAGCGCTGCGGCGCGGCCCACGTTGAGGCCAGGTTACTGGTGCTGCGGTGTGGCTCGTGCTGCGGTGCAATTTGTGTGCCTGCATCCGGCGCTGCAACGTGGCGAACCAGACTCAGAACATGCAGTTCGTGAAAATTGCAAAACATGCCAATTTCTACCAATTTCTTAATTCATACATGAAATTAGACATACCCAGACATTATTTTATACACATAACTTTGTATCACCAGTTGGTCATATTCATCTCAACACATGTTCATCTTTGCACTACGGGCAAAAGATATTCATTAGGTAATCATTCATCTTTGCACTACAGGCCAAAGATATTCAGTTATATCATCATTTATAACTGAGGATGATGAAAAATATCTTAAAGAAAATGAATCCAGTGAGATAAAAGAACAAATATTAGGGATTCATATTACAGTTTATCCAAGTTCAATAATACTCCATAATAACAAATTTTGAAGCAAAATTCAAAAATAAAGATCAAATCATGGATAAAATCAAAGATAGTAACCATAATAGACATCTTGGACAAAAAGAAGAAAATTTTATTTTTTAGTGAATAGTGTCGTATTCGTGAATAATGTCGTATACGTGAATAGTAACCCCGACACAAAAAGATAGAAATCCCATAATAAAATCCATACCAATATTTCGATATAATGATATTGAAAGAATAACATCATTAGGAAGAAAATAACATCCCTTACCTCAAAATATCAGTACTTCTGATCGGAATATCGGTATAAGGCTGAAGGAAACTTGCACTGATGAATAATAACTCATAAAGTATCTAAATACTCATAAAATACGCTCGATAATATAGAGAGAGAAAGAGAGAAAACTTGTTTCTGGTATGATTTTTAATTTTAACTAAACACCCTATTTACAGGAAAATACTTAGAACGCCATAGCAGACTAACCTGCTACCTGATGGCTTTACCTGCTACTATTCAAGCCCACCACTTTTAAAAATAAATTCCAGCACATTTCATTACTCACCAACCAAAAGTGGGGCCCACCATATTTTTAATAAAAATATTTTTTTTTCCGAAACTTCAATAATTCATAATGAATAGTCTTTTTATTAGAAAATTTTGAATCTCATGTGCTTTCCATAGGAAATTTAATTCTCTACAACTTTGTAGAAGAAAGTTTTTCTAAATTCCAATTAAAAAATACCCAAAATCAACATACAGACGATTTTCAACACCTCTATTCCGACAAAATACTGATAAAATACCTCAGCATTTATTTCTTCATTTATATCCACATAAAATAAATATATTCATCATTTATATGAACATAAAATAAATATTTCCTTATTATATAAATCAATAACTAATTATTCACAAATAATATTACAGAACCACAATTATGACAACCAGGTCATTCCGAGGAAAGAGGGGGAATTCCGATAAGGATTTCTCCTTATTGACGCGTAATTAGGTGACCAAACCCCTTTCCTAGACAGAAATTCCTTAGACATTGCCAATAATGCTATCTACTAATATTATTCAAATAATATGAATTATTGATCTGATAATGGAGATACAGTGCAGTGACAATTATTGAACAACAATAATATAAAATATCAACGCATCAATTATTGAATCAATAAAATAAACTATTGAACAATAATTAAAGTAATAATTATTGAGTAGTGTCTTTTTACGTAAGAATCAATAATTTAAAAATATTGTGCAATATCGTGTGCTACTGTGCCACCACGCTTATTATTGTATTTTAACCACCGGGTATTCCAACAGTGTTAACGGTAACAACTACGCCGTTATTTATAAAAACTCAAACTTGACATTTTTTCATCCGACAGTTATCCGTTATGGGGCCCACAAATGGTCGCGTCGTCGTACGAATATTCCTTTACAGAAAGAATATTTCACGATCAAATGAATATTCCCCGACACAATGAATATTTTTTAACTACTTGCTTATTTTGCAAAATTTGCATATTTCACCCATAACTAAAGCATTATATCAAATTAACACCTTATTATTCACAATAATAAATATAGGAAATTCGATTTTATTTATAATAAGTTGGGGTCTTACTACATCCCCTCCTTATGAAATTTCGTCCTCGAAATTGACGTACGTACCTGGTGTTTCGAAAAGGTTAGGATACCTCATTTTCATTTCTGATTCCAACTCTCATGTCATTTCTTCAATAGCATGGTTCCTCCACAAAACCTTAACTTGTGGTATAACCTTCGTGCATATGACATGTTCTTTCCTATCCAAGATCTTAACAGGTTGAAATTTAAATAGGTACACTTAGAAGGGGGGTTGAATAAGTGTAGGCACAAACTATGTCCAATTTTTATTTCTTATCAAAAATTCTTTGAGTGTTTAATGCAGCAAGCTGGATTACTGATATGAATAGAATGCAGGTTGCTGGATAAAGAACAGAATATTCAAGTATAGAATGTAATCACACAAACACCAGAATTTTTACGTGGTTCAACTACTACCCTCTAGAATAGTAGCCTAATCCACGTCCAATACCAACTAGTATTGGAGACTCACTTTTATTAAACTTTTCCAATTATAATACAAGTTTTATCAAATTTGAACACCTTTGTTCCTTGTGCACCTATGCACTCTCAAGCACCTATGCTTTCCTTCAACTTGACTGTAATAATTTATCAACTCAAACTGGATTACCCAAATATAGATTTAGATAAGGAAAATTAAAATACACACTAGAGGTCTAATGATCAAGCAATATATCACTTACCAATGCAAGGCTCTAGTATGAAATTATATACAATAAGAATGTTACCAGAAAATTTTCTATAAGACCATTTTTAGCCGAGGCACCTTCTTAGCATGATCAACAATAATTAGGAAGAAAAAATAGTTCTGTAGCTTGTATGCTTTCTGATCTCAGTATTGTTTTTCTTGGCTTCTCTTATTATTGGACCAATTCTTTTATAGGCCACCAACAAATATTACCGTTGTTAATTTCCAATTAACACTATGAACAATTCTCACCAGTCACAGATGTTATGCCATTGATCAAGGCTCTTTTCCAGTTGTATGCTGACAGAGGATATTGTTGTGATCAATATCAATATAGTGATTAGAGAGAGATTGAGTGCTCACCACGTGATAGAATACTTTCCATCTTGTTATATGTCAACACCCGGATCAATTTTCATGCAATCAATTTGTTTGAGATTTACACATAAAGATTACCATATCAGTTCGTCAGGCACGAGGAACAAGGATGTTTAATGCCTTTCCTTACATTAAATATATGAAGCAAGATATGTTTAACCCATTATTTAATTCAACACGCAGTAACCTAATTGATTGTTGGAAATCAGGATCTTTATTTATACACCAAGATCATTCTGATTTATTTCCATATGTGACATACCATAGTTGTTTGATCGGTAGGAATATCCAGTTTTCAAATCATGAATTAATTTCTCTCCTTATCATACGGTACATGATTTAGGATGTATGTGACGCCCCCAAAATTAGGTATACATCACCCATCTTGAGTCGCCAGATACATGGTACAGAATTCAAATACAACTTACTAATACAACTGTCGTGTACAATACGACAAAACATAACTGTGAGTTTGAATACAATTATTGTCTACTAGAGATCATACAAACTCAAAAGGTGTCCTCAATACAATTATTGTCACACTATTTAACAGAATAGTGAGGACTACTAATACTATTCTCTGGTCCATCACTCCGTTCCCCGACTCGTCTCAGCTATATTCTCATTTCCTGAAGAGAACAGTGAAAGAAAGGGTGAGCTCAACTAGCCCAGTAAGAAATATTATGACTAAGATAATGCAGAATAAATTATCATTAGCCTTCAACAGTGTTAAACTGATAAAATACAATAAACATTAAGTTTATCTACAGCGGAACCAGCAATCCATTAAAAGAGTCAAGTAGAAAATAAAATCTACTATCTTTTATGATTTAAAAGGTTTTTCATCATCGTTATAGCTGAGACTCAGCTTAATAAATATTCCACATCATCGAATCACCCCCGCACTACGGCCAAGGATATTCTTTAGTATCACGACCACAATTATTCATGCACTACGGCTAAGAATATTTGTGTATTCATTAATGGTCATGATCATGCCAACAACTGTCCATCAATGCACTACGGGCCAATGAGGATTTTTAATTTTTACATCATTTGTAACATTACGGTCATGATTACACCGAATAATCCCTGGTCATAATCATACCAAGTCCATCTATGCACCACAGGCCACAGATGACTTTCAACAAAATATAAACATGAGGATGATGACAATGATATAAGAATTCAATAAAACAAGTTCAAGAATTATTTTATCCAGGAATTATTAACGTTCAAATTTGTCAACACGATACTGTTTTGTGGTGTAAAATTCAAGAATAATCAGAAGAATATTTCTATGAAAGGATACTGGATGAAGCGCAAATATCAAGGATATTCCACTAATTTCATGGAGTATAGAAGTCAAAGTTTTATCCAACTGAGTATAATAAAGAATGGAATAACAAAAGAAATCACCATGCATGCGATAGACCGCACAGACAGGTTATTCCAGCAGAATAATAATAACGGAACCAGGTCAGGTGAAATTCACACCGACAGGATGTTCCAACAGAATAATAAAGAATGGAACCAGGTCCGGTGTAAAATACACAGACAGGATATTCCAACAGAATAATAAATAATGGAACCAGGTCCGGTGTAAAACACACAGACAGGATATTCCAACAGAATAATAAAGAATGGAACCAGGTCCGGTGTAAAACACACAGACAGGATATTCCGACAGAAATATAAAGACAGGATAGTAAATGGATGTCACCAAGTATAGGGTATTTCGCGTATACCGGTTATTCCAACAGAATAATAATGAATGGAATAACATAAGGATTTCACCAAGTATAGAGTGTACCGCGTATACAGGTCATGTATAGGGTATGCCACTTTTACAGTTTATTCCAACAGAATAACAAAGAATGGAATAACATAAGTTCTCTTCAAGAAGAAAGAATAACACCCCTTACATTATTTAGGAGATTGAATACTGCAGTAGTGTAATAACCGAATACTCTTCTTCTTTCTCTCTTATTCTCTCTATACTTTCTCTCTCTATAGCTTGAGCGAATTCGTGAAAAATAATGAAGCCCTAGGCCTCTATTTATAGAAGATTTATTACTATTTACGAAAGTATTTACTATTTACGAAGGTAATTACTATTGACGAATGTAATTACTATTTACGAAGGTAATTACTATTTACGAAGGTAATTACTATTTACGAAGGTAATTACTATTTACAAAAGTAATTACTATTTATGAAAAAGACTCTTAGATGATGACATATGGCCCCCCCATAAATAATTCAACTTACCACAAACGTATAATAGACTCTTTATATACATCAAGGATTGAATAAAAATTACCAGAAATCATTTTATTTTTAATCAGCACATATTTAATCTTTCAACAATTATTAATCATTTATAACTTGTCGTCTCAATTATTGTTTAAATAATATAACATATTATACAGATGATATTGTGACAATAATTGAATCAATAATATAAGAGATATGATGCAGCAATTACTGTAGCAATAATTGAGTATAGCTGAGTGACTTCTCACGTAAGCATCAATAATCAATACCGTGTGCTACTATGCAACAACGCGTATTACTGTACTTTTACTACCGAGTAGTTCAACAGTTTTAACGGTAACACCTCCGCCGTTTATTTTATAGAAAGCTAATTTTGTCGTTTTCTAACTACGACAATACTTCCATTGTGGGGTCCACCAATGATTATGCCGTCGTACGAATATTCCCCGACAAAAAGAATATTCCTCGACCAAACGAATATTTTATAACAACTTGCGTACTTTGCAAAATTTATAAATATTACCCACAACAATAACATTATATCCAATTTATTCCATAATATTCAAAAATAATAATTATAGAAAATTCATCTTTATTTTTAAAAACTGGGGTCTTACAACCTCCCCTTCTTATGAAATTTCGCCCTCGAAATTAGGGTACGTACCTGGTATGTCAAAGAGGTAAGGATACCTTGATTTTATTTCAGATTCTAACTCCCAAGTCATTTCCTCAACATCGTGGTTTCTCCACAAAACTTTGACTTGAGGTATAACCTTAGAGCGTAGAATATGTTCCTTCTTATCCAAGATTTGAACAGGAATCTCTTCATACGTCAGATCTTCCGCTATTTCGTCCGGTTCTAACTCAATAATGTGGTTCGGGTCTTTCACATATTTTCGTAACATGGATATGTGAAAAACTTTATGAACACGAGACATACTTGGCGGTAAAGCAAGTCTATAGGCCACAGTTCCTATTCGATCGAGGATTAAAAATGGACCGATGAATCGAGGATTGAGTTTTCCTCTCTTTCCAAATCTTGTAACTCCTTTCCATGGAGTAACACGTAACAACACATGATCTCCTATATTGAATTCCACGTCCTTTCGATGAAGATCAACATAACTTTTTTGTCGACTTTGTGAGGTTTTTATACGTTGTCGGATCGTTTGAATCTTTTCCGTAGTCATACGTACCAATTCCGGTCCCAACAACGTTGCTTCACCCACCTCATCCCAGCATACTGGAGAACGACACTTTCTTCCATACAACGCTTCGAATGGAGCCATGCCAATACTTGCTTGATAACTGTTGTTGTAGGAAAACTCCACCAATGGTAAGAACTTGTCCCAACTTCCCTTGAAATCAAGGACACAGAGTCTTAATAGATCTTCGAGAGTTTGAATAGTCCTCTCCGACTGTCCGTCCGTCTGAGGATGATATGCCGAGCTAAATCGTAAGTCTGTGCCCATAGCTTTTTGTAAACTAACCCAAAATCTTAAAGTAAATCTTGGGTCTCGATCAGAAACTATGGATACCGGCATACCATGCAGTCTTACAATCTCGTTTATGTACATACGAGCAAGACGTTCAAGTGTATAAGTTTCTCGTATCGGTAAGAAATGAGCAGACTTGGTCAATCTATCAACAATAACCCAAATCGTATCTATGCCTTGAGAAACCTTTGGAAGACCGGTAACGAAATCCATGGTAATGTGTTCCCACTTCCATTCTGGAATTTCAAGTGGTTGCAATGGACCTTTTGGTACTTGATGCTCCGCTTTAACTCGTTGACAAGTTAGACACCTTGAGATAAACAACGCTATCTCTCTCTTCATATTACTCCACCAAAATGTATGACGAATATCATGATACATTTTGGTACTTCCAGGATGGATTGCAAACGGTGTATTGTGCGCCTCCATCATGATTTTATACTTTAAATCAGGGTCGTTAGGAACACAAAGTCTAGAGTTGACTCGAAGTATTCCCTCTTCATCGATTATTGCTTCCGGCATAGCACCTTCTTGCACTTTCTTCCTCATACGCATCAGCTCCAGGTCTGTAGCTTGAGCAGCTTTAACTTTATCGATTAAAGTCGGTTCTACTCGTATATTCGCAATGGTCACATGCGTCCCTGGAGTCTTTAACTCTATCCCCATCCTTTCCAAGTTACACAAAATGGGGCCTTGCGTTGACAATATCGCACTCGTACTTGCATGTGATCTTCTACTCAATGCGTCAGCTACCACGTTTGCTTTTCCAGGATGGTATTGGATGGTATGATCATAATCTTTCAACAGTTCAAGCCAACGTCGTTGTCGCATGTTGAGTTCCTTTTGAGTGAAGAAATATTTGAGGCTTTTATGATCCGTAAAGATCTCCACTTTCTCCCCATACAAGTAATGCCTCCAAATTTTAAGTGCAAAGACAACAGCTGCCAACTCCAGATCATGAGTAGGATAATTCTTCTCATATTCTTTGAGTTGTCGCGAGGCATAGGCTATGACTTTTCCATGTTGCATGAGAACACATCCCAGCCCTTTGCCCGAAGCATCACTGTAGATAACAAATCCCTCCGAGCCAGACGGTATTGTCAGAACAGGTGCTGAAATGAGTCTCCTCTTGAGTTCTTGAAAACTCTTCTCACATTCTTCGCTCCAACCGAACTTTGTATCTTTTCGAGTCAGCTGAGTCAATGGAGTAGCGATTCGAGAAAATCCTTCCACGAATCTTCGATAATAACCAGCTAAACCGAGAAAGCTACGTACTTCGGTCACTGATTTAGGTTGCTCCCAGCTTTGAATAGCTTCAATCTTTGCTGGGTCAACAGATATTCCACGACTTGATACCACGTGCCCAAGGAATGCTACTTCCTCAAGCCAGAACTCGCATTTCTTCAACTTGGCATAAAGCTTATATTCACTAAGCTTTTGGAGTGTCAGCCTCAAGTGTTGCTCATGATCTTCACGGCTTTTGGAATAAATAAGGATGTCATCAATAAAGACGACCACAAAATGATCCAAATATTCCTTGAATACTCGGTTCATCATATCCATGAAGGCAGCAGGAGCATTAGTCAATCCAAAGGACATGATCAAGAATTCATAATGCCCGTACCGAGTTCTGAAAGCCGTCTTTGGAATGTCATCGGTTCTAATCTTCAATTGGTGATACCCGGAACGAAGATCGATCTTTGAAAAGAATTTGGCTCCTTGCAACTGGTCAAATAGATCATCAATTCGTGGCAATGGATACCTATTTTTGATGGTGACATGATTCAACTCCCGATAATCAATACAAAGTCGCATACTCCCATCTTTCTTCTTCACGAATAGAACAGGAGCACCCCAAGGAGAAGTACTAGGACGAATAAAGCCAATGTCTAACAATTCCTGCAGTTGGGTTTTTAACTCCTGAAGTTCAATAGGAGCCATTCGATATGGGGCTTTAGAAATGGGTTTTGTACCGGGTTCAAGGTCGATACAAAATTCAATCTCACGCTCTGGGGGTAGGCCATGAAGTTCTTCGGGGAATACGTCAGGAAATTCATTAACAATAGAAATATCGTTCAAAACTGACGTATTTTTGTTTAAATCTGTGACATGAGCTAAGAAAGCTTGACATCCGTTTTTCAATAAACGAATAGCTTTATGGCTTGAGATGATCGTGATTGATTTTAATGGTTTGGTCGCTTGAATTCGCATAATAGGTTGATTAGGAATATGAAAGCTAACAACCTTATGGAAACAATCAATTTTTGCATGATAAGTAGTTAACCAATCAATCCCTAGAATCACGTCAAATGCAAGTATTTTCAATGAAATAAGATCTACAGGTAATGTGAGGGTACCGATTTGAACCAAACAAGACTTATACACAGTGGATGTAATGAAGGTTTCTCCCAACGGAGTTTCTACAGATAAGTCAAAGTCCAATTTCTCCGGAGTCAAATTTAATCGATGAGCGCAAGTAGGAGAAATAAAAGAATGGGTAGAACCGGTATCAAATAAAGTATAGACTTCGTTAGAGTTTATGATAAGCTTACCCGTGATGACCTCATTCGGGTTCCTTGCTTTCTGGGAGGTCACAACAAACGCTCTCCCTTGCACTACCGGCTTTGACCTTTCTGGGACGGCCTTTGGTGCCTCCATCCTAGTTGAATTGGTCTTTGGTAAACGACAAAATCGGGCCAAGTGACCTTCTCTTCCACAATTATAACATGCTTTGGATGGCATCGCGCAATTTGGACTGATGTGTCCCTCCCCTCCGCATTTGAAGCATATGATAGTTGGTTTTTCTCCTTCCTTAACAACGGGTGCTGGTGCTGACGTCTTTCCATCATTGTTGAATCTCCTCTTTTTGAAATGTCCATTCTTATTGTTTTGGCCCTGATTACCACCGAAGTGGTAACCACTTCTGGCCTGCTGATTCCCTCCACGCTTGTTGTCACCGCTTCGATGACCACTCTCGCTGGTATTATAATTTTGTCGGCTGCTCTCTTTTAGTTGAGTTGACTCGTTATCGCGCTCCACTAACTGAGCCCTATTAACAACATCTGAATACAAACACAGTTTATGAGAAATAAGATGTTGACGTATCTCCGGCTTCAAACCTCTTAAAAACATTCGCGCCATTCTCTCTTCATTATCCACCAAATGGGACGCGACTCGTCTCAGCTATATTCTCATTTCCTGAAGAGAACAGTGAAAGAAAGGGTGAGCTCAACTAGCCCAGTAAGAAATATTATGACTAAGATAATGCAGAATAAATTATCATTAGCCTTCAACAGTGTTAAACTGATAAAATACAATAAACATTAAGTTTAACTACAGCGGAACCAGCAATCCATTAAAAGAGTCAAGTAAAAAATAAAATCTACTATCTTTTATGATTTAAAAGGTTTTTCATCATCGTTATAGCTGAGACTCAGCTTAATAAATATTCCACATCATCGAATCACCCCCGCACTACGGCCAAGGATATTCTTTAGTATCACGACCACAATTATTCATGCACTACGGCTAAGAATATTTGTGTATTCATTAATGGTCATGATCATGCCAACAACTGTCCATCAATGCACTACGAGCCAATGAGGATTTTTAATTTTTACATCATTTGTAACATTACGGTCATGATTACACCGAATAATCCCTGGTCATAATCATACCAAGTCCATCTATGCACCACAGGCCACAGATGACTTTCAACAAAATATAAACATAAGGATGATGACAATGATATAAGAATTCAATAAAACAAGTTCAAGAATTATTTTATCCAGGAATTATTAACGTTCAAATTTGTCAACACGATACTGTTTTGTGGTGTAAAATTCAAGAATAATCAGAAGAATATTTCTATGAAAGGATACTGGATGAAGCGCAAATATCAAGGATATTCCACTAATTTCATGGAGTATAGAAGTCAAAGTTTTATCCAACTGAGTATAATAAAGAATGGAATAACAAAAGAAATCACCATGCATGCGATAGACCGCACAGACAGGTTATTCCAGCAGAATAATAATAACGGAACCAGGTCAGGTGAAATTCACACCGACAGGATGTTCCAACAGAATAATAAAGAATGGAACCAGGTCCGGTGTAAAACACACAGACATGATATTCCAACAGAATAATAAATAATGGAACCAGGTCCGGTGTAAAACACACAGACAGGATATTCCAACAGAATAATAAAGAATGGAACCAGGTCCGGTGTAAAACACACAGACAGGATATTCCGACAGAAACATAAAGACAGGATAGTAAATGGATGTCACCAAGTATAGGGTATTTCGCGTATACCGGTTATTCCAACAGAATAATAATGAATGGAATAACATAAGGATTTCACCAAGTATAGGGTGTACCGCATATACAGGTCATGTATAGGGTATGCCACTTTTACAGGTTATTCCAACAGAATAACAAAGAATGGAATAACATAAGTTCTCTTCAAGAAGAAAGAATAACACCCCTTACATTATTTAGGAGATTGAATACTGCAGTAGTGTAATAACCGAATACTCTTCTTCTTTCTCTCTTATTCTCTCTATACTTTCTCTCTCTATAGCTTGAGCGAATTCGTGAAAAATAATGAAGCCTTAGGCCTCTATTTATAGAAGATTTATTACTATTTACGAAAGTATTTACTATTTACGAAGATAATTACTATTGACGAAGGTAATTACTATTTACGAAGGTAATTACCATTTACGAAGGTAATTACTATTTACGAAGGTAATTACTATTTACGAAGGTAATTACTATTTACAAAAGTAATTACTATTTATGAAAAAGACTCTTAGATGATGACATATGGCCCCCCATAAATAATTCAACTTACCACAAACGTATAATAGACTCTTTATATACATCAAGGATTGAATAAAAATTACCAGAAATCATTTTATTTTTAATCAGCACATATTTAATCTTTCAACAATTATTAATCATTTATAACTTGTCGTCTCAATTATTGTTTAAATAATATAACATATTATACAGATGATACTGTGACAATAATTGAATCAATAATATAAGAGATATGATGCAGCAATTACTGTAGCAATAATTGAGTATAGCTAAATGACTTCTCACGTAAGCATCAATAATCAATATCGTGTGCTACTATGCAACAACGCGTATTACTGTACTTTTACTACCGAGTAGTTCAACAGTTTTAACGGTAACACCTCCGCCGTTTATTTTATAGAAAGCTAATTTTGTCGTTTTCTAATTACGACAATACTTCCGTTGTGGGGTCCACCAATGATTATGCCGTCGTATGAATATTCCCCGACAAAAAGAATATTCCCCGACCAAACGAATATTTTATAACAACTTGCGTACTTTGCAAAATTTATAAATATTACCCACAACTATAACATTATATCCAATTTATTCCATAATATTCAAAAATAATAATTATAGAAAATTCATCTTTATTTATAAAAACTGGGGTCTTACAACCTCCCCTTCTTATGAAATTTCGCCCTCAAAATTAGGGTACGTACCTGGTATGTCAAAGAGGTAAGGATACCTTGATTTCATTTCAGATTCTAACTCCCAAGTCATTTCCTCAACATCGTGGTTTCTCCACAAAACTTTGACTTGAGGTATAACCTTAGAGCGTAGAATATGTTCCTTCTTATCCAAGATTTGAACAGGAATCTCTTCATACGTCAGATCTTCCGCTATTTCGTCCGGTTCTAACTCAATAATGTGGTTCGGGTCTTTCACATATTTTTGTAACATGGATATGTGAAAAACGTTATGAACACGAGACATACTTGGCGGTAAAGCGAGTCTATAGGCCACAGTTCCTATTCGATCGAGGATTAAAAATGGACCGATGAATCGAGGATTGAGTTTTCCTCTCTTTCCAAATCTTGTAACTCCTTTCCATGGAGTAACACGTAACAACACATGATCTCCTATATTGAATTCCACGTCCTTTCGATGAAGATCAACATAACTTTTTTGTCGACTTTGTGAGGTTTTTATACGTTGTCGGATCGTTTGAATCTTTTCCGTAGTCATACGTACCAATTCCGGTCCCAACAACGTTGCTTCACCCACCTCATCCCAGCATACTGGAGAACGACACTTTCTTCCATACAACGCTTCGAATGGAGCCATGCCAATACTTGCTTGATAACTGTTGTTGTAGGAAAACTCCACCAATGGTAAGAACTTGTCCCAACTTCCCTTGAAATCAAGGACACAGAGTCTTAATAGATCTTCGAGAGTTTGAATAGTCCTCTCCGACTGTCCGTCCGTCTGAGGATGATATGTCGAGCTAAATCGTAAGTCTGTGCCCATAGCTTTTTGTAAACTAACCCAAAATCTTAAAGTAAATCTTGGGTCTCGATCAGAAACTATGGATACCGGCATACCATGCAGTCTTACAATCTCGTTTATGTACATACGAGCAAGACGTTCAAGTGTATAAGTTTCTCGTATCGGTAAGAAATGAGCAGACTTGGTCAATTTATCAACAATAACCCAAATCGCATCTATGCCTTGAGAAACCTTTGGAAGACCGGTAACGAAATCCATGGTAATGTGTTCCCACTTCCATTCTGGAATTTCAAGTGGTTGCAATGGACCTTTTGGTACTTGATGCTCCGCTTTAACTCGTTGACAAGTTAGACACCTTGAGATAAACAACGCTATCTCTCTCTTCATATTACTCCACCAAAATGTATGACGAATATCATGATACATTTTGGTACTTCCAAGATGGATTGCAAACGGTGTATTGTGCGCCTCCATCATGATTTTATACTTTAAATCAGGGTCGTTAGGAACACAAAGTCTAGAGGTTACTCGAAGTATTCCCTCTTCATCGATTCTTGCTTCCGGCATAGCACCTTCTTGCACTTTCTTCCTCATACGCATCAGCTCCAGGTCTGTAGCTTGAGCAGCTTTAACTTTATCGATTAAAGTCGGTTCTACTCGTATATTCGCCATGGTCACATGCGTCCCTGGAGTCTTTAACTCTATCCCCATCCTTTGCAAGTCACACAAAATGGGGCCTTGCATTGACAATATCGCACTCGTACTTGCATGTGATCTTATACTCAATGCGTCAGCTACCACGTTTGCTTTTCCAGGATGGTATTGGATGGTATGATCATAATCTTTCAACAGTTCAAGCCAACGTCGTTGTCGCATGTTGAGTTCATTTTGAGTGAAGAAATATTTGAGGCTTTTATGATCCGTAAAGATCTCCACTTTCTCCCCATACAAGTAATGCCTCCAAATTTTAAGTGCAAAGACAACAGCTGCCAACTCTAGATCATGAGTAGGATAATTCTTCTCATATTCTTTGAGTTGTCGCGAGGCATAGGCTATGACTTTTCCATGTTGCATGAGAACACATCCCAGCCCTTTGCCCGAAGCATCACTGTAGATGACAAATCCCTCCGAGCCAGACGGTATTGTCAGAACAGGTGCTGAAATGAGTCTCCTCTTGAGTTCTTGAAAACTCTTCTCACATTCTTCGCTCCAACCGAACTTTGTATCTTTTCGAGTCAGCTGAGTCAATGGAGTAGCGATTCGAGAAAATCCTTCCACGAATCTTCGATAATAACCAGCTAAACCGAGAAAGCTACGTACTTCGGTCACTGATTTAGGTTGCTCCCAGCTTTGAATAGCTTCAATCTTTGCTGGGTCAACAGATATTCCACGACTTGATACCACGTGCCCAAGGAATGCTACTTCCTCAAGCCAGAACTCGCATTTCTTCAACTTGGCATAAAGCTTATATTCACGAAGCTTTTGGAGTGTCAGCCTCAAGTGTTGCTCATGATCTTCACGGGTTTTTGGAATAAATAAGGATGTCATCAATAAAGACGACCACAAAATGATCCAAATATTCCTTGAATACTCGGTTCATCATATCCATGAAGGCAGCAGGAGCATTAGTCAATCCAAAGGACATGACTAAGAATTCATAATGCCCGTACCGAGTTCTGAAAGCCGTCTTTGGAATGTCATCGGTTCTAATCTTCAATTGGTGATACCCGGAACGAAGATCGATCTTTGAAAAGAATTTGGCTCCTTGCAACTGGTCAAATAGATCATCAATTCGTGGCAATGGATACCTATTTTTGATGGTGACATGATTCAACTCCCGATAATCAATACAAAGTCGCATACTCCCATCTTTCTTCTTCACGAATAGAACAGGAGCACCCCAAGGAGAAGTACTAGGACGAATAAAGCCAATGTCTAACAATTCCTGCAGTTGGGTTTTTAACTCCTGAAGTTCAATAGGAGCCATTCGATATGGGGCTTTAGAAATGGGTTTTGTACCGGGTTCAAGGTCGATACAAAATTCAATCTCACGCTCTGGGGGTAGGCCAGGAAGTTCTTCGGGGAATACGTCAGGAAATTCATTAACAATAGAAATATCGTTCAAAACTGACGTATTTTTGTTTAAATCTGTGACATGAGCTAAGAAAGCTTGACATCCGTTTTTCAATAAACGAATAGCTTTATGGCTTGAGATGATCGTGATTGATTTTAATGGTTTGGTCGCTTGAATTCGCATAATAGGTTGATTAGGAATATGAAAGCTAACAACCTTATGGAAACAATCAATTTTTGCATGATAAGTAGTTAACCAATCAATCCCTAGAATCACGTCAAATGCAAGTATTTTCAATGAAATAAGATCTACAGGTAATGTGAGGGTACCGATTTGAACCAAACAAGACTTATACACAGTGGATGTAATGAAGGTTTCTCCCAACGGAGTTTCTACAGATAAGTCAAAGTCCAATTTCTCCGGAGTCAAATTTAATCGATGAGCGCAAGTAGGAGAAATAAAAGAATGGGTAGAACCGGTATCAAATAAAGTATAGACTTCGTTAGAGTTTATGATAAGCTTACCCGTGATGACCTCATTCGGGTTCCTTGCTTTCTGGGAGGTCACAACAAACGCTCTCCCTTGCACTACCGGCTTTGACCTTTCTGGGACGGCCTTTGGTGCCTCCATCCTAGTTGAATTGGTCTTTGGTAAACAACAAAATCGGGCCAAGTGACCTTCTCTTCCACAATTATAACATGCTTTGGACGGCATCGCGCAATTTGGACTGATGTGTCCCTCCCCTCCGCATTTGAAGCATATGATAGGTGGTCTTTCTCCTTCCTTAACAACGGGTGCTGGTGCTGACGTCTTTCCATCATTGTTGAATCTCCTCTTTTTAAAATGTCCATTCTTATTGTTTTGGCCCTGATTACCACCGAAGTGGTAACCACTTCTGGCCTGCTGATTCCCTCCACGCTTGTTGTCACCGCTTCGATGACCACTCTCGCTGGTATTATAATTTTGCCGGCTGCTCTCTTTTAGTTGAGTTGACTCGTTATCGCGCTCCACTAACTGAGCCCTATTAACAACATCTGAATACAAACACAGTTTATGAGAAATAAGATGTTGACGTATCTCCGGCTTCAAACCTCTTAAAAACATTCGCGCCATTCTCTCTTCATTATCCACCAAATGGGACGCAAACCGTGATAACTCTGCAAATTTTGCCTCGTATTGCGACACGGTCATATTATTTTGTTCCAACTTAATAAACTCCACCTCCTTCATGTGGCGAATACTTTCGGGAAAGTATTTATCATTGAACAGCTCCTGGAACTTCTCCCAAGATATCTTCAGTACAGCAGGTTGAGTACGTTTTACTGATTCCCACCAGTAATCTGCCTCTCCGCGCAACATAAAAGCGGCAAAGGGAACCTTTTGCTCCTCGGAGCATCCCAAGACATCAAATATCTTGGTCATCTGCTTTATCCATGTTTCCGCCATAAGTGGTTTTGGCTCTCCCTTAAACTCCGGTGGTCCCAGCTCCTTGAACTGTTTAGCGGTGACCGCCCGAGAGTTTCCCGCGTTTCCATCTACGTTTTGGACAGGAGTTGCTCTCGCCTGCTGCTGCATGAATTGCATAAAACCTCTGAACATTTGATCATTCGTCATTTGGTCAGTGTTGTTGTTTGCATAAGGATTTTCGCCTTCCTGATGCACATTATCCTGATTATTAATATGTGGTGAATCAACGATCGCCTGTGCTCCATTGTCATTCTCAATATTCTCAGATGTCATTTTCAGATACTGCCACAAAACAAAAGGTTAATTGACATATAACATATTATCTCTATATTCTGACCGACCAATAAAATAGCACATAAACTTAGGTAGGTCATACTAGCGAAGGAATTCCCCGTCTCTCCCCTCCTAGTACTATTCTCACATCTTAGCCAGGGATCATATCCCTAAGCTCTGATACCAACTGTGACGCCCCCAAAATTAGGTATACATCACCCATCTTGAGTCGCCAGATACATGGTACAGAATTCAAATACAACTTACTAATACAACTGTCGTGTACAATACGACAAAACATAACTGTGAGTTTAAATACAATTATTGTCTACTAGAGATCATACAAACTCAAAAGGTGTCCTCAATACAATTATTGTCACACTATTTAACAGAATAGTGAGGACTACTAATACTATTCTCTGGTCCATCACTCCGTTCCCCGACTCGTCTCAGCTATATTCTCATTTCCTGAAGAGAACAGTGAAAGAAAGGGTGAGCTCAACTAGCCCAGTAAGAAATATTATGACTAAGATAATGCAGAATAAATTATCATTAGCCTTCAACAGTGTTAAACTGATAAAATACAATAAACATTAAGTTTAACTACAGCGGAACCAGCAATCCATTAAAAGAGTCAAGTAAAAAATAAAATCTACTATCTTTTATGATTTAAAAGGTTTTTCATCATCGTTATAGCTGAGACTCAGCTTAATAAATATTCCACATCATCGAATCACCCCCGCACTACGGCCAAGGATATTCTTTAGTATCACGACCACAATTATTCATGCACTACGGCTAAGAATATTTGTGTATTCATTAATGATCATGATCATGCCAACAACTGTCCATCAATGCACTACGGGCCAATGAGGATTTTAAATTTTTACATCATTTGTAACATTACGGTCATGATTACACCGAATAATCCCTGGTCATAATCATACCAAGTCCATCTATGCACCACAGGCCACAGATGACTTTCAACAAAATATAAACATAAGGATGATGACAATGATATAAGAATTCAATAAAACAAGTTCAAGAATTATTTTATCCAGGAATTATTAACGTTCAAATTTGTCAACACGATACTGTTTTGTGGTGTAAAATTCAAGAATAATCAGAAGAATATTTCTATGAAAGGATACTGGATGAAGCGCAAATATCAAGGATATTCCACTAATTTCATGGAGTATAGAAGTCAAAGTTTTATCCAACTGAGTATAATAAAGAATGGAATAACAAAAGAAATCACCATGCATGCGATAGACCGCACAGACAGGTTATTCCAGCAGAATAATAATAACGGAACCAGGTCAGGTGAAATTCACACCGACAGGATGTTCCAACAGAATAATAAAGAATGGAACCAGGTCCGGTGTAAAACACACAGACAGGATATTCCAACAGAATAATAAATAATGGAACCAGGTCCGGTGTAAAACACACAGACAGGATATTCCAACAGAATAATAAAGAATGGAACCAGGTCCGGTGTAAAACACACAGACAGGATATTCCGACAGAAATATAAAGACAGGATAGTAAATGGATGTCACCAAGTATAGGGTATTTCGCGTATACCGGTTATTCCAACAGAATAATAATGAATGGAATAACATAAGGATTTCACCAAGTATAGGGTGTACCGCGTATACAGGTCATGTATAGGGTATTCCACTTTTACAGGTTATTCCAACAGAATAACAAAGAATGGAATAACATAAGTTCTCTTCAAGAAGAAAGAATAACACCCCTTACATTATTTAGGAGATTGAATACTGCAGTAGTGTAATAACCGAATACTCTTCTTCTTTCTCTCTTATTCTCTCTATACTTTCTCTCTCTATAGCTTGAGCGAATTCGTGAAAAATAATGAAGCCCTAGGCCTCTATTTATAGAAGATTTATTACTATTTACGAAAGTATTTACTATTTACGAAGGTAATTACTATTGACGAAGGTAATTACTATTTACGAAGGTAATTACCATTTACGAAGGTAATTACTATTTACGAAGGTAATTACTATTTACGAAGGTAATTACTATTTATGAAAAAGACTCTTAGATGATGACATATGGCCCCCCATAAATAATTCAACTTACCACAAACGTATAATAGACTCTTTATATACATCAAGGATTGAATAAAAATTACCAGAAATCATTTTATTTTTAATCAGCACATATTTAATCTTTCAACAATTATTAATCATTTATAACTTGTCGTCTCAATTATTGTTTAAATAATATAACATATTATACAGATGATACTGTGACAATAATTGAATCAATAATATAAGAGATATGATGCAGCAATTACTGTAGCAATAATTGAGTATAGCTGAGTGACTTCTCACGTAAGCATCAATAATCAATACCGTGTGCTACTATGCAACAACGCGTATTACTGTACTTTTACTACCGAGTAGTTCAACAGTTTTAAAGGTAACACCTCCGCCGTTTATTTTATAGAAAGCTAATTTTGTCGTTTTCTAACTACGACAATACTTCCGTTGTGGGGTCCACCAATGATTATGCCGTCGTACGAATATTCTCCGACAAAAAGAATATTCCCCGACCAAACGAATATTTTATAACAACTTGCGTACTTTTCAAAATTTATAAATATTACCCACAACTATAACATTATATCCAATTTATTCCATAATATTCAAAAATAATAATTATAGAAAATTCATCTTTATTTATAAAAACTGGGGTCTTACAACCTCCCCTTCTTATGAAATTTCGCCCTCGAAATTAGGGTACGTACCTGGTATGTCAAAGAGGTAAGGATACCTTGATTTCACTTCAGATTCTAACTCCCAAGTCATTTCCTCAACATCGTGGTTTCTCCACAAAACTTTGACTTGAGGTATAACCTTAGAGCGTAGAATATGTTCCTTCTTATCCAAGATTTGAACAGGAATCTCTTCATACGTCAGATCTTCCGCTATTTCGTCCGGTTCTAACTCAATAATGTGGTTCGGGTCTTTCACATATTTTTGTAACATGGATATGTGAAAAACGTTATGAACACGAGACATACTTGGCGGTAAAGCGAGTCTATAGGCCACAGTTCCTATTCGATCGAGGATTAAAAATGGACCGATGAATCGAGGATTGAGTTTTCCTCTCTTTCCAAATCTTGTAACTCCTTTCCATGGAGTAACACGTAACAACACATGATCTCCTATATTGAATTCCACGTCCTTTCGATGAAGATCAACATAACTTTTTTGTCGACTTTGTGAGGTTTTTATACGTTGTCGGATCGTTTGAATCTTTTCCGTAGTCATACGTACCAATTCCAGTCCCAACAACGTTGCTTCACCCACCTCATCCCAGCATACTGGAGAACGACACTTTCTTCCATACAACGCTTCGAATGGAGCCATGCCAATACTTGCTTGATAACTGTTGTTGTAGGAAAACTCCACCAATGGTAAGAACTTGTCCCAACTTCCCTTGAAATCAAGGACACAGAGTCTTAATAGATCTTCGAGAGTTTGAATAGTCCTCTCCGACTGTCCGTCCGTCTGAGGATGATATGCCGAGCTAAATCGTAAGTCTGTGCCCATAGCTTTTTGTAAACTAACCCAAAATCTTAAAGTAAATCTTGGGTCTCGATCAGAAACTATGGATACCGGCATACCATGCAGTCTTACAATCTCGTTTATGTACATACGAGCAAGACGTTCAAGTGTATAAGTTTCTCGTATCGGTAAGAAATGAGCAGACTTGGTCAATCTATCAACAATAACCCAAATCGCATCTATGCCTTGAGAAACCTTTGGAAGACCGGTAACGAAATCCATGGTAATGTGTTCCCACTTCCATTCTGGAATTTCAAGTGGTTGCAATGGACCTTTTGGTACTTGATGCTCCGCTTTAACTCGTTGACAAGTTAGACACCTTGAGATAAACAACGCTATCTCTCTCTTCATATTACTCCACCAAAATGTATGACGAATATCATGATACATTTTGGTACTTCCAGGATGGATTGCAAACGGTGTATTGTGCGCCTCCATCATGATTTTATACTTTAAATCAGGGTCGTTAGGAACACAAAGTCTAGAGTTGACTCGAAGTATTCCCTCTTCATTGATTCTTGCTTCCGGCATAGCACCTTCTTGCACTTTCTTCCTCATACACATCAGCTCCAGGTCTGTAGCTTGAGCAGCTTTAACTTTATCGATTAAAGTCGGTTCTACTCGTATATTCGCCATGGTCACATGCGTCCCTGGAGTCTTTAACTCTATCCCCATCCTTTGCAAGTCACACAAAATGGGGCCTTGCGTTGACAATATCGCACTCGTACTTGCATGTGATCTTCTACAAAATGGGGCCTATGCCTCTATTTATAGAAGATTTATTACTATTTACGAAAGTATTTACTATTTACGAAGGTAATTACTATTGACGAAGGTAATTACTATTTACGAAGGTAATTACCATTTACGAAGGTAATTACTATTTACGAAGGTAATTACTATTTACGAAGGTAATTACTATTTACAAAAGTAATTACTATTTATGAAAAAGACTCTTAGATGATGACATATGGCCCCCCATAAATAATTCAACTTACCACAAACGTATAATAGACTCTTTATATACATCAAGGATTGAATAAAAATTACCAGAAATCATTTTATTTTTAATCAGCACATATTTAATCTTTCAACAATTATTAATCATTTATAACTTGTCGTCTCAATTTTTGTTTAAATAATATAACATATTATACAGATGATACTGTGACAATAATTGAATCAATAATATAAGAGATATGATGCAGCAATTACTGTAGCAATAATTGAGTATAGCTGAGTGACTTCTCACGTAAGCATCAATAATCAATACCGTGTGCTACTATGCAACAACGCGTATTACTGTACTTTTACTACCGAGTAGTTCAACAGTTTTAACGGTAACACCTCCGCCGTTTATTTTATAGAAAGCTAATTTTGTCGTTTTCTAACTACGACAATACTTCCGTTGTGGGGTCCACCAATGATTATGCCGTCGTACGAATATTCTCCGACAAAAAGAATATTCCCCGACCAAACGAATATTTTATAACAACTTGCGTACTTTGCAAAATTTATAAATATTACCCACAACTATAACATTATATCCAATTTATTCCATAATATTCAAAAATAATAATTATAGAAAATTCATCTTTATTTATAAAAACTGGGGTCTTACAATGTATATTCAATCAACCAATCTAATTCGATTTTATCAGAGATTCATCCCTTAATCCATGAAGCACGAAACCACTGCTTATTCCATGATCTTAGGGAATCTATTTAATGATATTAAAAATTACTTATATATGTATATATGAGATGCATATGTCCTAAAGCCTTGTATTTGGAAAGTAATAAATGCTAGGATATTACATATTTTTCCTAGGACTCAATTTGCTCTTCCTTCTTCAAAGATTCCTTGTCTTTGTAGTTTTCTCCTTGATGTTCCTGTAATGTCATATCTTTCCCTGAAATGTGATATAGCATGATTAGTGGAATAATAAGGTCATCATAAAAACATGGAGTGTGACATAAGTCAACACAAGTACCTTCTCATACGTTAAAATCTTCGGGTATCTCGTCCGGTTCTAACTCAATAATGTGGTTCGGGTCTTTAACATATTTACGAAGCATAGATATGTGAAAAATGTAAGACCCCAACTTTTATAAATAAAGATGAATTTTCTATAAATATCATTTTTTAATATTATGGAATAAATTTGATATAATGTTATAGTTGTGAGTAATATTTATAAATTTTGTAAAGTACGCAAGTTGTTATATAATATTCGATTGGTCGGGGAATATTCGTTTTAACAGGGAATATTCTTACAACGGCACAATCATTGGTGGACCCCACAACAGAATTATTATCGGATTGAGAAAACAACAAAAATACTTTATGAAAATAATGACGGAAGTTTTACCGTTAACTGTTGAAACACCCGGTGTTAAAAGTATAGTAATACGCGTGATTGCATAGTAGCACACGGTATTGATTATTGATGCTTAAGTGAGAAGTCACTCAGTTTTGTTCAATTATTGCTACAGTAATTGCTGCATAGTATGTCACATTATTTGATTCAATTATTATCAATATTTTATATATTATTAAATCAATAATTGAGATTACAAAGTTATTAATATTATTATTTTCAATATTAACGATGTCTAAAAGTTTTGTCAAAGAGAAGTTTGGTCACCTAATTGCGCGCAAATAGGAAGAAATCCTTATTGGAAAGCCCCTTCTTTCCCGGGAACGATCTGGTCGATTAATATTATGAATTGTAATAATGGTGATAAATGTTGTTGAAAATATTGAAGAAATTTTTATGAAGTATTTGTAGTATTTGTGGACCCTCATTTACCCATTTTTCAAAATAATCGGTAGAAATTTATTTTATATAATAAAAGGTGTGGCCACTAGTGAGGTTGATCTCTTGTGTGGGGGAGGGGGGAATTTGCATTGTTGGGAGGGAAGTTGTGTAATATGGGTGGATGAATTACATAATTG
>CM035113.1:34495849-34659742 GCA_020205505.1 Panax japonicus | reverse complement strand
ACAAGATGTCTAATGACATACAACCTCGTGTTATCATAAGACAGAGTTGTGCACATCCACTTGCTGAGTATATTTACGAGCACTACCTATATAATCTTGGTATTTGGTTGAAGTATAATTCTCAATTTGAGACAGTGGAGATAATGATATGTCAAGAGAAGACTCACCATCGGAAAGAATATATTGTAATCTTCTCATTTTTTGTTGGGGTCTATTGGGTCAACCAATGATAATTTTGTGGTCATATGATATCTATCATAACTAGACGCATGGCCTCCCATGTACGAAGGTTTCTTTGAGTACTTCCCAAAGATTTTAATTTTTAAAACAGTTATTGATTGTACCTTTATGTAAGGTGCCATTGTGACGTACTATCCAAAGTTGGGACATGCGTCACAGTTGGTATATATTTGTATCAAAACTCACAACATAAGTGTTATTGTATTTTGCACGACAATTGTATTAATAAATTTGTAGTTATTTTCTGTACCATGTTTTTGGCGACTCAGAATAGGTTGGATGGATTGGACCTATTTTGGGGGCGCAACAATATATATATATATATATATATATATATATATATATATATATATATATATATATATATATATATATATATATATGGATGTCTAGATTCATTCCTCCCATTATAATGATCCTTGATCTTTTTTGAAACTTCCATGTCACTTAAGTTTTGAAACTCATGTGTGACGCCCCCAAAATAGGTATACATCACTTATTCTGAGTCGTCAAATACATGGTACAGAATACAAATACAACTTAATTACACAACTGTCGTGTAAAGTACGACAAAACATAAGTTATGAATTTTAATACAAATATTGTCGTCTAGACAATATACAAACTCAAATTCAATATTATTACATTTTTTTCCACTATTTCACTGAATAGTGAGGACTACTAATGCTATCATCTGGTCCGTCACTCCGTTCCCCGACTAGTCTCTACTACGTTCTCATTTCCTGAAGAGAACAATAAAAGTAAAAGGGTGAGCTCAACTAGCCCAGTAGAAAATATTATGACTAAGATAATTCAGAATATATTATCGCTAGCCTTCAACAGTGTTAAACTGATATAATATAACAACCATCAAGTTTAACTGCAACGGAACAAGCAATCCATTAAAAGAGTCAAGTAGAGAATAAAATCTACTGTATTTTATGATTTAGAAGGTTTTTCATCACTTTTATCGTTGGGGCTCAGCTTAATAAATAATCCACATCATCGAATCACCCCTGCACTACGGCCAAAGATATTCTTTAGTATCACGACCACAATTATCCATGCACTACGGGCTAAGAATATTTGTGTATTCAATAATAGTCATGATCATGCCAACAACTGTCCGTCAATGCACTACGGGCCAATGAGGACTTTTACCACATCATTTGTAACATTACGGTCATGATTACACCGAATAATCCCTGGTCATAATCATACCAAGTCCATTTATGCATTACAGGCCACAAATGACTTTTAACATAATATAAACATGAGGATGATAACAATGATATAAGAATTCAATAAAAATAAGTTCAAGAATTAATTTGTCCAAGAACCAATAAAGTCCAAATTGTCAACATGATACTGCTTTGTAGAGTAAAATTCAAGATTGCTCAGAAGAATATTTCTATGTAAAGATACTGGATGAAGCACAAATATCAAGGATATTCCACTAATTTCATGGATTATAGAAGTCAAAATTTTAACCAACTGAGTATAATAAAGAATGGAATAACAAAAGAAATCACCAAGCATGCGATAGACCGCACAGGCAGGTTATTCCAACAGAATAATAAATAACGGAATCAGGTCCGGCGTAAAATGCACAGACAGGATATTCCAACAGAATAATAAAGACGGAATCAGGTCCGGCGTAAAATGCACAGATAGGATATTCCAACAGAATAATAAAGACGGAATCAGGTCTGGCGTAAAATGCACAGACAGGATATTCCAACAAAATAATAAAGACGGAACCAGTGTGACGCCCCCAAAATAGGTCCATTCCATCCAACCCATTCTGAGTCGCCAAATACATGGTACATAAAACAACTACAACTTTATTACAACAATTGTCATACAAAATACAACAACACATATGCTGTGAGTTTGGATACAAATATATACCAAATGTGACACATGTTCCAACCGTGGACAGCACCTCACAGTGACACCTTACATAAAGGTATAGTCAAAAACTATTTTAGAAACTAAAATCTTTGGGAAGTGCTCAAGAAAACCTTCGTACATGGGAGGCCATGCGTCTAGGTTATGACAGATATCATATGGCCACAGAATTATCCTTGGTTGACCCAATAGACCCCCAAAGAAAAAAAAGATTATTATCATATTCTTTCCCATGATGAGTATTCTCTTGACATATCATTATCTCCACTGTCTCTAATTGAGAGTTATAGTTCAACCAAACACCAAGATTATATAGGTAATGCTCGTAGATATACTCAGCAAGTGGATGAGTACAACCTTTTTCTTATGATGACACGAGGTTGTATGTCAATTGACATCTTGTATGATAGTGGAAAAACACCCTTCCAACGTTGGGTTCGCCTCACCTTATTTGATTTACCAAATATAACAACTAAATGATGACCACCGTTCTATTCTCCTGTTACCCCTGCTCGACCCAGCTACACTCTTATTACCTGAGAGGAATTGTGAAGCAAAAGGGTGAGCACAACTAGCTCAGTAAAGAATATTATGATTAAAGATTATTAAATTATCAATAGCCTTTATAAATAATAAATCAAAGATTTAGAACATATGGTAGATGATAAAAATTTCAACCATAGTTGCAGCGGAACGAGCAATCCATTAGAAGAGTCAAATAGACTATAAAGTCTATTATCTTCTCCATGTTAAAAATCCACCAACAATGTTTTATCCCTGTAACATCAATCAATAATTCTGGTCCACAATCATATGAATAACTCATAATCATAATTGTAGTTCTAAATTCCTCTTCTCATCCAGGACGAAGATAATTTTCATCACCTATCTTTACCTGAAACATCAAAGATCATGGTTATACCAAATCACAGTTCCTGTTTATAATCATACTAACAATTTCATCTTTGCACTACGGGCCAAAGATATTCATCAACAGACCATCTTTGCACTACATGCCAAAGATATTCAACAACATGTCATCTTTGCACTACGGGCCAAAGATGTTCATCAACAATTCATCTTTGCACTACATGCTAAATATATTCCTCAACAGTTCATATTTGCACTACAGGCCAAATATATTCATCAACAGTTCATATTTGTACTACAGGCCAAACATATTACTATCTCAAAGAAATATATAATCATTTCAGAATTTATATAAACAATAATTATAACCATGTTGATCATTTCACCTTTGCACTTAAGCTAAAGATATTTAATTATAAATTAAATGGTCATGATCATACCAGTCAACAATTCAATTTTACAATACTGGCCAAAGAAAATCCATAGTCATAATCATACCAATAATCTACCCATCTTTACACTCAAGTCAAAGAGAAATTAATATCATCATTAGGGTTATAAAAATGTTATATATGATAATAAAAATAATATAATAAACATATAGATTTAATCTCAAGAGTAAAATTCATAACTCAACTATAATTTGGTCAGAAAAAGAAACTAATTTTGTCGTGAATAGTAACTCATGAATAGTAACTCATGAATAGTAACTCGTGAATAGTAACTCATGAATAGTAAACCCGACACAAAAAGGTAGAAATTCCACAATAAAATCCATACCAATATTTCGGTATAATGATATTGAAATAACATTTCTTAAACTTATAAACAATTTATTTTAATTGTTTACACTTTACTAAAAAATGCATTTAATCATCCTAAAATTCTAAACTCATAATATTTCATCACCAATAACCAAAACCCTCATCAAAAATCTACATATACCTCATATAGGATTCTCAAGCCATAAAATCCTATTTTCTAATTTTCTTACTTCACATAACATATTTAATTCATTTACTCATAACTAGTCCATTTTTATGAAAAATAGCAAATCAGTTCCGAAAATATTTCTTTTCTGGGATTTAGCAGAATATAGTCCTATATTGAACACATATTTTTCTCAGAATTTTCAAAATTCATTTACTATTTTTCATATAGCCAAAATCGTCAAATATTTAGACATTTATCATAAATTATACTTTTATCTAAAAATTCCGAAATTCACAGAGTAAACTGATATTATATAAATGTACTCCCAATAAAAATTTTATCAATTTTTGAGTTAACCACAAGGAGTTATAAGCGATTACTTTTAAAATAGTTTTTTCTCATAAAATTCATAACTCTTAATATATACATCTAAAAATCAATATTTTTGGACACAATCAATAAAACTCATCAAAATATCATTTCAAATTTTTCCATAATTTTTGAAGGTCAGAAAAATTACGAAACTGAAAACATAACAACCCTTAAAATCCCTTACTATCCCTTACCTCAAAAGAGCAGCACTTCTGACTGGATATCGGATATGACGCTGAAGGAAACTTGCACTGATGAATATCAACTCACCAAGTATCTAAATACTCACACAATACACTCAATATTCTAGAGAGAAAAAGAGAGAAAACTTATGAATTCTGGTGTGTTTTTCAATTCTAACTTAGCCCTCTATTTATAGGAAAATGTTAGCACGTCGAAGCAGACTTTACCTGCTACCTGATGGCTTTAACTGCTACTATTTCACCCACCAAAAATCAGCCATCTCCCCCAACAACCAAGAGTGGGGCCTACTCAATTCTAGAATTTTCCACCAAAACCTAATTTCCGAATCAGTTACCTCTTAAAATTCATAACCAATTATAAGCTCATTTTTAACGGTTCAAAATTTGTGGACATATACTCAAATTATATATGTATAACATATCCAAAAATTACAACGATCCAACGGTCAAATTAAATATTATAACTCACACAATAAAGCTGTAAGAACACCGATTTGATCTTTTAATACCTCCAATCCGACAAAATATTGATAAAATACCTCAATATTAATTCCTTCATTTATAACCACATAAATAAATCCATCATTTATATCCACATCAAATAAATATTTCCTTATTATATAAATCAATAATTAATTATTCATAAATAATATTACAGAATCACAATAATGACAACCAAATAGTTCCCAGGAAAGAGGTGGCTTTCCAATAGGGATTTCTCTTTACTGGCGCGCAATTAGGTGACCAAACCTCTCCTTGGCCGAACTTTCTAGACATTGCCAATAATGTTATCTAATAATATTATTCAAATAATATGAATTATTGATCTGATAATGGAGATACTGTGCAGTGACAATTATTGAACAATAATAATATAAAATATCAACGCAACAATTATTGAATAAATAAAATAAAATATTGAACAGTAATTACTGTAATCATTATTGAGTAGTTCCTTCTTACGTAAGAATCAATAATTCAAAAATACTATGCAATACCGTGTGCTACTGTGCAACAACGCATATTACTTTACTTTACCCACCGGGTATTCCAATAGTGTTAACAATAACAATTACGCCGTTATTTATAAAAACTCAAACTTGTCGTTTTCTTCATCCGACAGTTATTCTGTTATGGGGCCCATAAATGGTTGCGCCGTCGTACGAATATTCTCCGACATCAAGAATATTTCACGACCAAACGAATATTCCCTGACAATAATGAATACTTTATAACCACTTGCGTATTTTGAAAAAAAATTCATATATCACCCTTAACTTTAACTTTTATCAATTTAACCATTTACTTAATAGAAAAATTGAATACTTTTATTTAATAAAATTCGGGGTCTTACAACCAGGTCCGGCGTAGAACGCACAGACAGGATGTTCCAACAGAATAATAAAGAATTGAATAACAGAAGAATTTCACCAAGTATAGGGTAGCCCGCGTATACAGGTTATTCCAACAGAATAATAAAGAATGGAATAACAAAAGTTCTCTTCATGGATAAGAAAGAAATAATACTCTCTACCTTAGAAAAACTGGATACTGGAATAGTGAGGTACCATACTTCTCTTCTTCTTTCTATAATTTCTCTCTATAATAATCGCTCTAAAGCTTTAGTGAATTGGTGAGAAATGAAGGAAGAATGAACTTCTATTTATATAAAAATATAGTTTCGATAATTGCACGTTTTGGGGATCAAAAATTACAGTACTATACCTCTAACTTTTCCTTTATTTTTAATTTAGTCCGGGAATGATTATCAAACTTGCACCACCTCCCCTAATAGTAAATAATGTGATTCAATAGTAAATTATGTGAATCAATAGTTCTAGACATGTGAAAATACGAATTACTGTATAGTACCTCAATCTATACCTTCATTTTTAACTTAGTCATGCAAGTATTATCAATCTTGCACCAACTCCCCTAATAGTAACAAGAATGTGAAACAATAGTATACACATGTGAACAAATAGTTATAATCATGTGAAATAATAGCAATCAATTGCTCATTTATCCGGTTAAATATCCTATTGGTCAATATAACCTCCAGACATCAATTATTATCGAAATAATTATCAATTTTCACTAACACAAATAATTACAACACAATGAAACCATTTTTATCAAAAATATAAATTTTGAAATTTCAAAGTTTTACTTTTCCCGAAAAAGTCAACTATTGACTTTTTGACCAAATAGTGAATTCCAAAAAAATTTGTGTTTATAGACTATTTTTACTAATTTCATCGTTCCGGACTCGAATATCACGTCCGCGTCTCCAAATTCAACTCCGAACACAACTTCAATTTTAATAACATTCATCATTAAAATTATAAATCACAATATTTATCAACCAGGTCGTTCCCAGGAAAGAGGGGGCTTTCTAATAAGGATTTCTCCCTATTGGCGCGTAATTAGGTGACCAAACTTCTCCTTTACAGAACTTCTAGACATTGTAAATATTGCAATTTAATAATATGAATAACTTTGTTGTCTCAATTATTGATTTAATAAAATAACATATTATGCAGATGATACTATGACAATAATCGAATCAATAATATGAGAGATATGATGCAGCAATTACTGTAGCAATAATTAAATATAACTGAGTGACTTCTCACGTAAACATCAAAAATCAATACTGTGTGCTACTATGCAACCACACGTATTACTGTACTTTTACTACCGGGTAGTTCAACAATTAACGGTAAAACTTCCGTCGTTATTTTCATAAAGTATTTTTGTTGTTTTCTCAATCCGACAATAATTCTGTTGTGGGGGTCAACCAATGGTTGTGCCATTGTACGAATATTCCCTGTTAAAATGAATATTCCCCGACCAATCGTGTGACGCACCCAAAATTAGGTATACATCACCCATCTTGGGTCGTCAGATACATGGTACATAATTCAAATACAACTTATTAATACAACGGTCGTGTACAATACGACAAAACATAACTGTGAGTTTGAATACAATTATTGTCTACTAGAGATTATACAAACTCAAAAAGAGTCCTCATTACAATTATTAATACACTATTTCACAGAATAGTGAGGACTATTAATGCTATCCTCTGGACCGTCACTCTATTCCCCGACTAGTCCCTGTTATGTTCTCATTTCCTGAAGAGAACAGTGAAAGAAAGGGTGAGCTCAACTTGCCCAGTAAGAAATATTATGACTAAGATAATGCAGAATAAATTATCGTTAGCCTTCAACAGTATTAAACTGATAAAATATAACAACATCAAGTTTAACAGCAGCGGACCAAGCAATCCATTAAAAGAGTCAAGTAGAGAATAGAATCTACTATCTTTTATGATTTAAAAAGTTTTTTCATCGCTTTTATCGCTGAGATTCAGCTCAATAAATAATCCACATCATTAAATCATCCCTGCACTACAGGCCAAGGATATTCTTTAGTATCACGACCACGAATTATCCATGCACTACAGGCCAAAGATAATCGTGTTTTCATCAATGGTCCTGATCATGCCATAAAACAGTTCATCTTTGCACTACGGTCTAAGAGAATCCATAGCCATAATCATACCAAAAACTATTCATCAATGCACTACGGGCCAATGAGGACTTTTTCCACATCATTTGTAATATTACAGTCATGATTACACCGAATAATCCCTGGTCATAATCATACCAAGTTCATCTATGCACTACAGGCCACAGATGACTTTCAACATAACATAAACATGAGGATGATGACAATGATATAAGAATTCAATAAAACAAGTTCAAGAATTAATTTGTCCAAGAACTACTAATGTCCAAATTGTCCACATGATACTGCTTTGTAGAGTAAAATTCAAGAATGATCAGAAGAATATTTCCATGAAAAGATACTGGATGAAGCGCAAATATCAAGGATATTCTACTAATTTCATGGAGTATAGAAGTCAAAACTTTAACCAACTGAGTATAATAAAGAATGGAATAACAACAGAAATCACCATGCATGCGGTACTTCGCATAGACAGGTTATTCCAACAGAATAATAATAACGGAACCAGGTCAGGCAAAATTTGCACCGACAGGAAGTTCCAACAGAATAATAAAGACGGAACCAGGTCCGGTGTAAACACACAGACAGGATGTTCCAACGGAATAGAAATAAAAATGGAACCAGGTCCGATGTAAAATGCACAGACAGGATGTTCCAACGGAATAATAATAAAGACGGAACCAGGTCCGGTGTAAAACACAAAGACAGGATGTTCCAACAGAATAATAGAAGAATGTCACCAAGTATAGGGTAGACCGCGTATACAGGTTATTCCAACAGAATAATAAGAAATGGAATAACAACAGTTCTCTTCATGAATAAGAAAGAATAACACCCCTTACCGTAACAGAAACTGAATATAGGAAAAGAAAAGTTAAGTAGCAAAAAGCTTTTCTTCTATCTCTCTATAGTTTCTCTCTCTAGAGTTCAGTGAATTCGTAAGAAAATAATGAATGAATGAGCTTCTATTTATAGGAAAATGGAATGCATAGTAACTAATCCATGAACGGTCCAGATTGATTTACTTTAATCTGACGGTCCATATTTAAAGAAAAATCTTTTAAATAAATATAATATATTCTATTTATATAAAAAGATTTTTACTATGCAACACTATGCAAAATACTATGCAACACTATGCATAATAAAATATAATATATTCTATTTATAGAATAACTTTAATAAAGTATTCTGTTTTATATAAAAAGATGTTTCTGTTTTATTATGTTAATAATACGAATAAAACAAAACGTCATCATCGCTATAATAATTCATATTATTAATCGACAATAATTGAATCAAACTGAGCGACTTCTCACATAAATATCAATAATCAATACCATGTGCTACTATGCAACAACGCGTATTACTGTACTTTTACTACCCAGTAGTTCAACAGTATCAACGGTAAAACTTCCGCCGTTATTTTCAATAAAATATTTTTGTCGTTTTCTCAATCCGACAATAATTTCGTTGTGGGGTCCACCAATAATTGTACCGTCGTACGAATATTTTCCGACACAAAGAATATTCCCTGACCAATCGAATATAATATAACAACTTGCATACTTTGCAAAATTTATAAATACTACCCACAACTATAATATTATCTCAAATTCACACCATAATATTAAAAAATTATTTCGAGAAAATTAATTCTTTATACATAAAATCTGGGGTTTCACAATCTCCCCTCCTTATGAAATTTCGCCCTCGAAATTTACGTACGTACCTGGTATGCCAAACAGGTGAGGATACCTTGACTTCACTTCAAATTCTAACTCTTGAGATATAACCTTTGAGTGTTGAATACGATTCTTCTTATCCAAGATTGTAACATATATATCTTCAAACGTTAAATCATCCGCTATCTCGTTCGGTTCTAAATTAATAATGTGGTTCGGGTCATCCACATATTTACGTAACATCGATACGAAAAAAAATGTTATGAACACGCAATATATTTGGCGGTAAAACGAGTCTATAAGCCACAGTTCCTACTCAATCGAGGATTTCAAATGGACCAATTAAATCGAGGGTTGAGATTTCCTCTCTTCAGCAACTCTTACTTCTAAAATAACACCCTCTTGAACCTTCTTCTTCGCATTCGTCAGATTCGGGTATGTAGCTTGAGCGTCTTTAACTTTATCGATTAAAGTCAATTTTACTCGTATATTCGTTATCTTTACGTGGGTCCCTAGAGTCTTTAACTCTATCTTCATCATTTACAAGTTATACGAAATGAGTCTTTGTGTTAACAACTTCGCACTTGTAAACGCATACGATCTTCTACTCAACACGTCAGCTACCACGTTCGCTCTTCCACGATGATATTGAATAGTACGATCGTAATCTTCAACAGCTCGAGTCAACGTCTTTGGTGCATGTTACTTTCGTTTTAGTTGAAAAAATTATTTTGAGGGTTTAAGAAATGGGTTTTGTACTGGTGTCAATACAAAATTCGATTTCACGCTCTGGGGTAGGCTAAGAAGTCTTCAGGAATACGTCAAGAGATTTATTAATGATAAAAATATCATTCAAAACTGTTATTCACATCCAAGACTTGGATAGTACGTCACATTGATACCAACTGTGACTTCTATCCCTTAACCTAGATAGCACCTCACAATGATACCTATCAACTTGTTATCGTCATTCACGACGTCGCCTACAGAAAGTCTGGCTTCGGTGCATTCCACACAAGGAAGTCATCAACAAAAGGATCGGGGCTCTTTACTTATGGCTTGATATGACAATGATTGAATTTAGTGGTTTGGTTGCTTGAATTCGCATAATAGGTTAGTTAGGAATATGAAAACTAACAACCTAACAAAAAACATGATGAGTAGTTAACCAATCGTTTCTTAAAATCGCATCAAAGACAAGTATTTTCAAAGAGACAAGATCAACACGTAACGTGAAAGTGTCGATTTGAATCAAATAAAATTTATAAACAGTGGAGGTAACGAAGGTTTCTCCCAATGGAGTTTAATAGATAAATCAAAGTTTAACTTCTCCGGAGTTAAGTACAAACATTGAACACAACTAGGTGAAATAAAAGAGCGAGTAGAACCGGTATCTAACACGGTATAGACTTCGTGAGAGCTTATGATTAACTTACCCGTGATAATTTTATTCAGGTTCCTCGTCACGAGAGAAAAAAAAACTCTCTCTCTTAAACTACCGGCTTTGGCTTGTCTGGGACATCCTTTGGCATCATTATCCCAGCTGGAATTGACTTCATCATACAACAAAATCGAGTTAGGTGACCTTCTCTTCCGCAATTAAAACATGCTTTGGACTGCTACGTACAGTTTAGACGGATGTGTCCCTCCTGTCCACATTTGAAACATACGACCGGTGGTCTTTCTTCTTCCTTTAAAACGGGTGCTGGTACTGACGTCTTTACATCATTGTTGAACCTTATCTTCTTGAAATGTCCATTCTTATTATCTTGGCCATGATTACCACCGAAATGGTTACCATTCTTGGCATGATAATATCCCCCACGATGGTTATCGTTGTTCCGATGACCATTGCCACCGGTATGATTATTATCGTGTTGTTGGTCGTTACCTTTTGGTTGTGCTGACTCATTATTGCGCTCCAATAACTGAGCCCTATTCACAACATCTGAATATAAACAAAGTTTATGAGAAATGAGGTATTGACGTATATCGGGTTTCAAACCTCGCAAAACATTCGCGTCATTCCCTCCTCATTATCGACCTAATGGAATGCAAACCGGGATAACTCCGCAAACTTAGCCTCGTACAGCGACACGGTCATATTATTTTGCTCCAGCTTGATGAATTCTACCTCCTTCATGTGACGAATACTTTCAGGAAAGTACTTGTCGTTGAATAATTCTTGGAACTTCTCCCAAAACATCTTGAGTGCGTCAAGCTGGGTACGTTTTATAGATTCCCACCAATGATCTCCTTCTTCACGCAACATAAAGGTGGCGAATGGAACCTTTTGCTTCTCTGAGCATTCCAAGACATCAAATATTTTGGTAATCTATTTTATCCATGTCTCCGCCTTAAGTGGTTCTGGCTTTCCCAAAAACTCTAGTGGTCCCAGCTCCTTGAATTGCTTAGCGGTGACCAACCATGGGTTGCCATTGTTTCCTCCTGCATTATGAACAGCAGCCACCTTCTCCCGTTGTTGCATGAATTGCTCCTTAAACTGCTTAGCGGTGACCGTCCGAGAGTTATCAGTATTTCTACCTGCATTTTGGACAGGAGCTGCCTTAGCCTGTTTTTGCATGAATTGCATAAAGCCTATGACCATCCCATCATTCACCATTTCATCGGTGTTATTATGTTCATGAGGAGTATTGTCCTCTAGTTGCACATTATCCTGATTATTGATCTGTGGAGACTCAACGGTTTCCTGTGCTCCATTGATAATCTCAACATTCTCGGATGCCATTTTCAAACACTGTCACAAAACAAGGGTTAATTAACATATCACATATTATCCCTATACTTTGACCGACCAATTAAATACCAAATAAACTTAGGTAGGTCATACTAGCGAAGGAATTCCCCGTCTCTCCCCTCCTAGTTCTTATCTCACATCTTAGCCAGGGATCATATCCCTAAGCTTTAATACCAATTGTGACGCCCCCAAAATTAGGTATACATCACCCATCTTGGGTCGTCAGATACATGGTACATAATTCAAATACAACTTACTAATACAACTGTCGTGTACAATACGACAAAATATAACTGTGAGTTTGAATACAATTATTATCTACTAGAGATTATACAAACTCAAAAAGAGTCCTCATTACAATTATTAATACACTATTTCACAGAATAGTGAGGACAACTAATGCTATCCTCTGGACCGTCACTCTATTCTCCGACTAGTCCCTGTTATGTTCTCATTTCCTGAAGAGAACAGTGAAAGAAAGGGTGAGCTCAACTAGCCCAGTAAGAAATATTATGACTAAGATAATGCAGAATAAATTATCGTTAGCCTTCAACAGTATTAAACTGATAAAATATAACAACATCAAGTTTAACAGCAGCGGATCAAGCAATCCATTAAAAGAGTCAAGTAGAGAATATAATCTACTATCTTTTATGATTTAAAAAGTTTTTTCATCACTTTTATCGCTGAGATTCAACTCAATAAATAATCCACATCATTAAATCATCCCTGCACTACAGGCCAAGGATATTCTTTAGTATCACGACCACGAATTATCCATGCACTACAGGCCAAAAATAATCGTGTTTTCATCAACGGTCCTGATCATGCCATAAAACAATTCATCTTTGCACTACGGCCTAAGAGAATCCATAGCCATAATCATACCAAAAACTGTCCATCAATGCACTACGGGCCAATGAGGACTTTTTCCACATCATTTGTAATATTACGGTCATGATTACACCGAATAATCCCTGGTCATAATCATACCAAGTTCATCTATGCACTACAGGCCACAGATGACTTTCAACATAACATAAACATGAGGATGATGACAATGATATAAGAATTCAATAAAACAAGTTCAAGAATTAATTTGTCCAAGAACTACTAATGTCCAAATTGTCCACATGATACTGCTTTGTAGAGTAAAATTCAAGAAGGATCAGAAGAATATTTCCATGAAAAGATACTGGATGAAGCGCAAATATCAAGGATATTCTACTAATTTCATGGAGTATAGAAGTCAAAACTTTAACCAACTGAGTATAATAAAAAATGGAATAACAACAGAAATCACCATGCATGCGGTACTTCGCATATACAGGTTATTCCAACAGAATAATAATAACGAAACCAGGTCAGGCAAAATTTGCACCGACAGGAAGTTCCAACAGAATAATAAAGACGGAACCAGGTCCGGTGTAAACACACAGACAGGATGTTCCAACGGAATAGAAATAAAAATGGAACCAGGTCCGATGTAAAATACACAGACAGGATGTTCCAACGGAATAATAATAAAGACGGAACCAGGTCCGGTGTAAAACACAAAGACAGGATGTTCCAACAGAATAATAGAAGAATGTTACCAAGTATAGGGTAGACCGCGTATACAGGTTATTCCAACAGAATAATAAGAAATGGAATAACAACAGTTCTCTTCATGAATAAGAAAGAATAACACCCCTTACCGTAACAGAAACTGAATATAGGAAAAGAAAAGTTAAGTAGCAAAAAGCTTTTCTTCTATCTCTCTATAGTTTCTCTCTCTAGAGTTCAGTGAATTCGTAAGAAAATAATGAATGAATGAGCTTCTATTTATAGGAAAATGGAATCCATAGTAACTAATCCATGAACGGTCCAGATTGATTTACTTTAATCTGACGGTCCATATTTAAAGAAAAATCTTTTAAATAAATATAATATATTCTATTTATATAAAAAGATTTTTACTATGCAACACTATGCAAAATACTATACAACACTATGCATAATAAAATATAATATATTCTATTTATAGAATAACTTTAATAAAGTATTCTGTTTTATATAAAAAGATGTTTCTGTTTTATTATGTTAATAATACGAATAAAACAAAACGTCATCATCGCTATAATAATTCATATTATTAATCGACAATAATTGAATCAAACTGAGCGACTTCTCACATAAATATCAATAATCAATACCGTGTGCTACTATGCAACAACACGTATTACTGTACTTTTACTACCCAGTAGTTCAACAGTATCAACGGTAAAACTTCTGCCGTTATTTTCAATAAAATATTTTTGTCGTTTTCTTAATCCGACAATAATTTCGTTGTGGGGTCCACCAATAATTGTACCGTCGTATGAATATTTTCCGACACAAAGAATATTCCCTGACCAATTGAATATAATATAATAACTTGCATACTTTGCAAAATTTATAAATACTGCCCACAACTATAATATTATCTCAAATTCACACCATAATATTAAAAAATTATTTCGAGAAAATTAATTCTTTATTCATAAAATCTGGGGTTTCACAAATCGAATATTATATAACAACTTGCATACTTTACAAAATTTGTAAATATTACCCACAACTATAATATTATATCAAATCCACACCATAATATTCAAAAATATATTTCGAGGAAATTTAATATTTATTCAAAAAGTTGGGGTCTTACATTATGACCTTTGAATTTTGAAACCCCCAAGTATTAATGTTCATGTACCTATATATAGTAGCATTGCAAAGAGAATGATAGAGGTACAAATATACTATAACTTACATGAAAATATAAGCAGAATGCTCTCTCTTTTCACTAATTATTATTCTTAATATTAGTATTCTTTTATAACACGTTATCAACACGATTCTCTACCCAATTTTGAGATTTTTGGGAAGAAAAAAAAAGGTTCTCTCAACTCACTGTAAGTATTGTTTCATTATAATTAAATTTGATATACATATAAACATTTTGTTTAACAAAAGACGCGTGAGATAATGATGATAATGGATAGACCTGGCAATTTAGGCCCAAGCCTGCGGGCCGGGCCAGCCCGCTCGTAGAAACATGGGCCATGGGTCGCAATATTTCAGCCCATGAAAATACGGGCCATTTTGACCCGGCCCGTGAAGGTCCGGCCCGGCTACTTGTGGGTTTTGAGGTTTGAACACAAGACTTATAAATAAATAAATAAGAGCTCAAACCAACTGAGCTACAACAACTTTTTGTTTATAATATAATTTTCAATGTACCGTTTCTTTACTTTATAATGTTAACATTATAAAATATTGTACAAAAATTCATATGAACGGAATTTATCATGACAAGTGCAATACCAGTTCCGTTGTCCCAAAATCATACACCAATAAGAAAATTAAATTACAAAAATTATACAGTGTTCGGGTAATTAGTATTACTATTTAAATAGTTTAAGATTTTACAATTGTATTGTTTGAATTAATTTATATCAGTTTAAAATATAGACCGGAGTTTTTGTTTCAAAAATAGCTAGACACTTTAATAGCATCATCTTAATTACAATGTCTCTAACCATGCATGATATTATATATTCATGTATAAATACACACACAATGCTGACATTGTTCATTATGTAAAAAAACATTGTTAGCCAAAAGTTCTACATTGTTATATAGGACACTGTAGATTGTAGCTCAGTAACTTGATTCCAGTTAATCTCATCCAACTCACCTATATCATGCCTTTGCCCTAATAGCATCTTGCTTTTACCGTGACTGATATGTTTTCCTACCCAAAAATATAGAACCCTCTCCTCTATTTGAACAGGAAGTTGTTTTTGATCACACATATTTATTATTATTATTAGTGTTAGTATTAGTATTATTATTATTATTGCAAAAAAAAAGGTTAAAGCCCGCGGGCTGGGCCGACCCGGCCCAACCTGGGCCACGGTGTGACGCCCCCAAAATTAGGTATACATCACCCATCTTGGGTCGCCAGATACATGACACAGAATTCAAATACAACTTACTAATACAACTGTCGTGTACAATACGACAAAACATAAACTGTGAGTTTGAATACAAATATTGTCTACTAGAGATTATACAAACTCAAAAGGAGTCCTCATTACGATTATTATCACACTATTTCACAGAATAGTGAGGACTACTAATGCTATCCTCTGGACCATTACTCCGTTCCCCGACTCGTCCCAGCTATATTCCCATTTCCTGAAGAGAACAGTGAAAGAAAGGGTGAGCTCAACTAGCCCAGTAAGAAATATTATGACTAAGATAATGCAGAATAAATTATCATTAGCCTTCAACAGTGTTAAACTGATAAAAAAATAGTAAACATCACGTTTAACTGCAGCGGAACAAACAATCCATTAAAAGAGTCAAGTAAAAAATAAAATCTACTATCTTTTATGATTTAAAAGGTTTTTCATCACTGTTATAGCTGAGACTCAGCTTAATAAATATTTCACATCATCGAATCACCCCTGCACTACGGCCAAGGATATTCTTTAGTATCACGACCACAATTATTCATGCACTACGGCCAAGAATATTTGTGTATTCATTAATGGTCATGATCATGCCAACAACTGTCCATCAATGCACTACGGGCCAATGAGAACTTTTACCACATCATTTGTAACATTACGGTCATGATTATACCGAATAATCCCTGGTCATAATCATACCAAGTCCATCTATGCACTACAGGCCACAGATGACTTTTAACAAAATATAAACATGAGAATGATGATAATGATATAAGAATTCAATAAAAACAAGTTCAAGAATTATTTTATCCAGAAATTATTAATGTCCAAATTGTCAACATGATACTGTTTTGTAGAGTAAAATTCAAGAATGATCAGAAGAATATTTCCATGAAAGGATACTGGATGAAGCGCAAATATCAAGGATATTTCACTAATTTCATGGAGTATAGAAGTTAGAATTTTAATCAACTGAGTAATACTGAATACAATAACAAAAGATATCACCATGCATGTGTTGGGTAAAATCTAGTTACGCACAACACGCAAGTCTACGTGGTCAACAAGTAATAAAGTGATAAGTTGAGTATCGTTCCCACAGAGAATTATTTAATAAAAATCACCAAGTACTAACCCGTAACCAACTCAATCTTATTTAAACAAATGAATTTAATGTTATAAATTAAAATATTTAACTAAACTAATTCTAATTACCACTAATTAAAAATCAGATTATGGAGATTTAAGATCACAACTTCACTTATTGCTTCATTTAAGTTAACACACTTCTCATCAATTATCCTCTATCCTGAATTGTTAATCAAGAACACTAAAGTAGTATTAACCAACTCTCGATGCACTAATACCGTATTAACGTCAATCCACAATTAAGATAGAAATTCATTAAACACCTTAATCAACTAACCCACTATATCTCTATGTGAATTACAATTGAAGAAGGTTGAAGAATAAGTTCTCTACCCGATTACATATGGCGTCAAGCATATCTCTACCTTAACACACATCAAGTTTAAGCTACTAACAAAGCCCTGAACACATGCTATCATTATAAGATCTAAATCAATACTTCATCTCTCGAGTTCATATAGATTATCACGGTAATTGATGGCCAATCAATTAAACAATTAAGTCCAAATCACAATAGACAATCCTCACAATAGAAAATACTAATTGATAGCGAAGTATATTAAAATAAACTACACAATAAGATCCATTGTAATCTCAAACAAAGAATTAGTTCATTGAATTAAAACTAAGAATCCACAATTGAATAATCATTAAAAGATAAAGATAGAAGAAGATGAGAAGAAATAATCTCTTGTCAGTAGATTTGACGCTCCCTCCTTGCTCCTACTTTAAATCTTCAATGTTCTCCAAGTTGCATCAATCTCCAAATCTCATAAAAACTAATGTTTTGATTTTATTTACTCTAATCTAATTTAATAGAATGCTCTCTAATCTACTAATAATCTCTCTAATCCCCCCTAATCTATGTTATTCCCCTCCCTTTATAAGTCTTTGTACATGTCTTTAAGTCCTCTTGGAAGTCCTTGAATCAAACAACTTGAAACAATCCTTTTCGGACTCAAATTCGGACAAAATCCGCTCATTTTCGCGTATACCCAGCCCCGGCTGGGTATTTCTTTTTGTAAAAGCCAGCCCCAGTTGGATAGGCTACTGATTTCATGCCCAGACACCCAGCCGGCTGGGTACTAAGCACAAAAACGCCCAGCCCCGGCTGGGTACCAATCTGCCAAAAATATTTTCTGCTAAAACCTCCTCTACTAAAACTGCCATAACTTCTAAACCGAGAGGAGTTACGAGGCCCGCAACATATCAAATCGAAGCTATCGACGAGATATACAACTTTCATTCTTTGAGCTTTGAGAAATAACGAACGCATGATGGTCGAAATTGGACTGGAAGTGACTGCTACGCAAAATCACCACCCAAAGCGGTGAAGTTCAACGTCCGTCGGTAGAAATGTCATAACTCTTTCATCCGAACTCCGATTGGAATGATTCAAGATGTTCCAGAAAGCTAAGAAAACGCTCTACAATATAGTCCAAGCTCCAAGCTAAGAACATGAATTGAACATGAAAGCATAAACGATGTCCGGATTGCTTTTTCCTTGCTTTTTCCTTACCAATAATCGCCCACATCGCTTCCAAACGTATAACCTACAAAACGAACACAAAATGCATGAAAAGTAACTAAGACACATGAATAAAAACAACTAATTCAAGTAAAAGATACCGGATAAGTAGGTATAAAACCTACTTATCAGCATGCGATAGAGACCGCACAGACAGGTTATTCCAGCAGAATAATAACAACGGAACCAGGTCAGGTGAAATTCACACCGACAGGATGTTCCAACAGAATAATAAATGCGAAATAGTAAATGATGGAACCAGGTCCGGCGTATAGCACAGACATGATATTCCGACAGAAATGTAAAGACGGAATAATAAATGGAACCAGGTCCTGCGTATAGCACAGACAGGATATTCTGACAGAAATATAAAGGTAGAATAGTAAATGGATGTCACCAAATATAGGGTATTCCGTGTATACAGGTTATTCCAACAGAATAACAATGAATGGAATAACATAAGTTCTCTTCAAAAAGAAAGAATAACACCCCTTACTTTATTAGGAGATTGAATACTGCAGTAGTGTAGTAACCGAATACTCTTCTTCTTTCTCTCTTATTCTCTCTATACTTTCTCACTCTATAGCTTGAATGAATTCGTGAAAAATAATGAAACACTAGGCCTCTATTTATAGAAGATTTCTAGCTTAGCACTTGCCATGTGAAAAGGCAAGTGGCTTGACGACTGGTGATGTGAAAAGAAAAGTGGTTTGACGCCTGTAATGTGAAACGACAATTGGTTCGACGCCTGTAATGTGAAACGACAAGTGGTTCGACGCCTGTAATATGAAACGGCAAGTGGTTTGACGTCTGGTAAAGGTAATTACTATTAACGAAGGTAATTACTATTGACGAAGGTAATTACTATTGACGAAAATAATTACTATTGACGAAGTAATTACTATTGACGAAAATAATTACTATTGACGAAGGTAATTACTATTGACGAAGGTAATTACTATTGACGAAAATAATTACTATTGACGAAAGAGACTCTTAGACGATGACATATGGGCCCCCCATAAAATAACCAAACTTACCACAAACGTCTCATAACAGATTCTTTATCAAGGATTGAATAAATATTACCATAAATTAATTTATTTTTAATCAACACATAATTAATCTTTCAACAATTAATAATCATTTATAACTTGTCGTCTCAATTATTGATTTAATAATATAACATATTATACAGATGATAATGTGACAATAATTGAATCAATAATATAAGAGATATGATGCAGCAATTACTGTAACAATAATTGAGTATAGCTGAGTGACTTCTCACGTAAGCATCAATAATCAATACCGTGTGCTACTATGCAACCACGCGTATTACTGTACTTTTACTACTGAGTAGTTCAACAGTTTTAACGGTAACACCTCCGCCGTTATTTTTATAGAAAGATAATTTTGTCATTTTCTAACTACGACAATACTTCCGTTGTGGGGTCCACCAATGATTGTGCCGTCGTACGAATATTCCCCGACAAAAAGAATATTTTATAACAACTTGCGTACTTTGCAAAATTTATAAATATTACCCACAACTATAACATTATATCAAATTTATTCCATAATATTCAAAAATAATAATTATAGAAAATTCATCTTTATTTATAAAAACTGGTGTCTTACAACCTCCCCTTCTTATGAAATTTCGCCCTCAAAATTAGGGTACGTACCTGGTATGTCGAAGAAGTAAGGATACCTTGATTTAATTTCAGATTCTAACTCCCAAGTCATTTCCTCAACATCGTGGTTTCTTCATAAAACTTTGACTTGAGGTATAACCTTGGAGCGTAGAATATGTTCCTTCTTATCCAAGATTTGAACATGAACCTCTTCATACGTCAAATCTTCTGCTATTTCGTCCGGTTATAACTCAATAATGTGGTTCGGGTCTTTCACATATTTACGTAACATGGATATGTGAAAAATGTTATAAACACGAGACATACTTGGCAGTAAAGCGAGTCTATAGGCCACAGTTCCTACTCGATCGAGGATTAAAAATGGACCGATGAATCGAGGATTGAGTTTTCCTCTCTTTCCAAATCTTGTAACTCCTTTCCATGGAGTAACACGTAACAACACATGATCTCCTATATTGAATTCCATGTCCTTTCGATGAAGATCAACATAACTCTTTTGTCGATTTTGTGAGGTTTTTATACGTTGTCGGATCGTTTGAATCTTTTCCGTAGTCATACGTACCAACTCCGGTCCCAACAACGTTGCTTCACCCACCTCATCCCAGCATACTGGAGAACGACACTTTCTTCCATACAACGCTTCGAATGGAGCCATGCCAATACTTGTTTGATAACTGTTGTTGTAGGAAAACTCCACCAATGGTAAGAACTTGTCCCAACTTCCCTTGAAATCAAGGACACAGAGTCTTAATAGATCTTTGAGAGTTTGAATAGTCCTCTCCGACTGTCCGTCCGTCTGAGGATGATATGCCGAGCTAAATCGTAAGTCTGTGCCCATAGCTTTTTGCAAACTAACCCAAAATCGTGAAGTAAATCTTGGGTCTCGATCAGAAACTATGGATACCGGCATACCATGCAGTCTTACAATCTCGTTTATGTACATACGAGTAAGACGTTCAAGTGTATAAGTTTCTCGTATCGGTAAGAAATGAGCAGACTTGGTCAATCTATCAACAATGACCCAAATCGCATCTATGCCTTGAGAAACCTTAGGAAGACCGGTAACGAAATCCATGGTAATGTGCTCCCACTTCCATTCTGGAATTTCAAGTGGTTGCAATGGACCTTTTGGTACTTGATGCTCCGCTTTAACTCGTTGACAAGTTAGACACCTTGAGATAAACAACGCTATCTCTCTCTTCATATTGCTCCACCAAAATGTATGACGAATATCATGATACATTTTGGTACTCCCAGGATGGATTGCAAACGGTGTATTGTGCGCCTCCATCATGATTTTATACTTTAAATTAGGGTCGTTAGGAACACAAAGTCTGGAGTTGACTCGAAGTATTCATTCTTCATCGATTCTTGCTTCCGGCATAGCACCTTCTTGCACTTTCTTCCTCATACGCATCAGCTCCAGGTCTGTAGCTTGAGCAGCTTTAACTTTATCGATTAAAGTTAGTTGTACTCGTATATTCGCCATCGTCATATGCGTCCCTAGAGTCTTTAACTCTATCTCCATCCTTTGCAAGTCACACAAAATGGGCCCTTGCGTTAACAATATCGCACTCGTACTTGCATATGATCTTCTACTCAATGCGTCAGCTACCACGTTTGTTTTTCCAGGATGGTATTGGATGGTATGATCATAATCTTTCAACAGTTCAAGCCAACGTCGTTGTCGCATGTTGAGTTCCTTTTGAGTGGAGAAATATTTGAGGCTTTTATGATCCGTAAAGATCTCCACTTTCTCCCCATACAAGTAATGCCTCCAAATTTTAAGTGCAAAGACAACAGCTGCCAACTCTAGATCATGAGTAGGATAATTCCTCTCATATTCTTTGAGTTGTCGCGAGGCATAGGCTATGACTTTTCCATGTTGCATGAGAACACATCCCAGCCCTTTGCCCAAATCATCACTGTAGATGACAAATCCCTCCGAGCCAGATGGTATTGTCAGAAAAGGTGCTGAAATGAGTCTCCTCTTGAGTTCTTGAAAACTCTTCTCACATTCTTCGATCCAACCGAACTTTGTATCTTTCCGAGTCAGCTGAGTCAATGGAGTAGCGATTCGAGAAAATCCTTCCACGAACCTCCGATAATAACCAGCTAAACGGAGAAAGCTACGTACTTCGGTCACTGATTTAGGTTGCTCCCAGCTTTGAATAGCTTCAATCTTTGCTGGGTCAACAAATATTCCATGACTTGATACCACATGCCCAAGGAATGCTACTTCCTCAAGCCAGAACTCGCATTTCTTCAACTTGGCATAAAGCTTATATTCACGAAGCTTTTGGAGTGTCAGCCTCAAGTGTTGCTCATGATCTTCACGGCTTTTGGAATAAATAAGGATGTCATCAATAAAGACGACCACAAAGTGATCCAAATATTCCTTGAATACTCGGTTCATCATATCCATGAAGGCAGCAGGAGCATTAGTCATTCCAAAGGACATGACTAGGAATTCATAATGCCCGTACCGAGTTCTGAAAGCCGTCTTTGGAATGTCATCGGTTCTAATCTTCAATTGGTGATACCCGGAACGAAGATCAATCTTTGAAAAGAATTTGGCTCCTTGTAACTGGTCAAACAAGTCATCAATACGTGGAAATGGATACCAATTTTTGATGGTGACATGATTCAACTCCCGATAATCAATACAAAGTCGCATACTCCTATCTTTCTTCTTCACGAATAGAACAGGAGCAACCCAAGGAGAAGTACTAGGACGAATAAAGCCAATGTCTAACAATTCCTGCAGTTGGGTTTTTAACTCCTGAAGTTCAATAGGAGCAATTCGATATGGGGTTTTGGAAATGGATTTTGTACCGGGTTCAAGGTCGATACAAAATTCAATTTCACGCTCTGGGGGTAGGCCAGGAAGTTCTTCGGGGAATACGTCAGGAAATTTATTAACAATAGAAATATCGTTCAAAACTGACGTATTTTTGTTTAAATCTGTGACATGAGCTAAGAAAGCTTGACATCCGTTTTTCAATAAACGAATAGCTTTATGGCTTGAGATGACCGTGATTGATTTTAATGGTTTGGTCGCTTGAATTCGCATAATAGGTTGATTAGGAATATGAAAGCTAACAACCTTATGGAAACAATTAATTTTTGCATGATGAGTAGTTAACCAATCAATCCCTAGAATCACGTCAAATGCAAGTATTTTTAATGAAATAAGATCTACAGGTAATGTGAGGGTACCGATTTGAACCAAACAAGACTTTTAAACAGTGGATGTAATGAAGGTTTCTCCCAACGGAGTTTCCACAGATAAGTCAAAGTCTAATTTTTTCGGAGTCAAATTTAATCGATGAGCGCAAGTAGGAGAAATAAAAGAATGGGTAGAACCGGTATCAAATAAAGTATAGACTTCATTAGAGTTTATGATAAGCTTACCCGTGATGACCTAATTCGGGTTCCTCGCTCTCTGGGAGGTCACAACAAACGCTCTCCCTTGCACTACCAGCTTTGACCTTTCTGGGACGGCCTTTGGTGCCTCCATCCTAGCTGAATTTGTCTTTGGTAAACGACAAAATCAGGCTAAGTGACATTCTCTTCCACAATTATAACATGCTTTGGATGGCATCGCGCAATTTGGACTGATGTGTCCCTCCCCTCCTCATTTGAAGCATATGATAGGTGGTCTTTCTCCTTCCTTAACAACGGGTGTTGGTGCTGACGTCTTTCCATCATTGTTGAATCTCCTCTTTTTGAAATGTCCATTCTTATTGTTTTGGCCCTGATTACCACCGAAGTGGTTACCATTTCTGGCATGCTGATTCCCTCCACGCTTGTTGTCACCGCTTCGATGACCACTCTCGTTGGAATTATAATTTTGTCGGCTGCTTTCTTTTAGTTGAGTTGACTCGTTATCGCGTTCCACTAACTAAGCCCTATTTACAACATCTGAATACAAACACAGTTTATGAGAAATAAGATGTTGACGTATCTCCAGCTTCAAACCTCTTAAAAACATTCGCGCCATTCTCTCTTCATTATCCACAAAGTGGGACGCAAACCGTGATAACTCCGTAAATTTTGCCTCGTATTGCGACACGGTCATATTATTTTGTTCCAACTTAATAAACTCCACCTCCTTCATGTGGCGAATACTTTCGGGAAAGTATTTATCGTTGAACAGCTCCTGGAACTTCTCCCAAGATATCTTCAGTACAGCAGGTTGAGTACGTTTTACCGATTCCCACCAGTAATCTGCCTCTCTGCGCAACATAAAGGCGGCAAAAGGAACCTTTTGCTCCTCGGAGCATCCCAAGACATCAAATATCTTGGTGATCTGCTTTATCCATGCTTCCGCCGTAAGTGATTTTGGCTTTCCCTTAAACTCCGGTGGTCCCAGCTCCTTGAACTGTTTAGCGGTGACCGCCCGAGAGTTTCCCGTGTTTTCATCTACGTTTTGGACAGGAGTCGCTATCGCCTGCTGTTGCATGAATTGCATAAAACCTCTGAACATTTGATCATTCATCATTTGGTCAATGATGTTGTTTGCATGAGGATTTTCGCCTTCCTGATGCACATTATCCTGATTATTGATATGTGGTGAATCAACGATCGCCTGTGCTCCATTGCCATTCTCAACATTCTCAGATATCATTTTCAGATACTGCCACAAAACAAAAGATTAATTGACATGTAACATATTATCCCTATATTCTGACCGACCAATAAAATAGCACATAAACTTAGGTAGGTCATATTAGCAAAGGAATTCCCCGTCTCTCCCCTCCTAGTATTATTCTCACATCTTAGCCAGGGATCATATCCCTAAGATCTGATACCAACTGTGACGCCCCCAAAATTAGGTATACATCACCCATCTTGGGTCGCCAGATACATAGTACATAATTCAAATACAACTTACTAATACAACTGTCGTGTACAATACGACAAAACATAAACTGTGAGTTTGAATACAAATATTGTCTACTAGAGATTATACAAACTCAAAAGGAGTCCTCATTACAATTATTATCACACTATTTCACAGAATAGTGAGGACTACTAATGCTATCCTCTGGACCATTACTACGTTCCCCGACTCGTCCCAGCTATATTATCATTTCCTGAAGAGAACAGTGAAAGAAAGGGTGAGCTCAACTAGCCCAGTAAGAAATATTATGACTAAGATAATGCAAGATAAATTATCATTAGCCTTCAACAGTGTTAAACTGATAAAAAAATAGTAAACATCACGTTTAACTGCAGCGGAACAAGCAATCCATTAAAAGAGTCAAGTAGAAAATAAAATCTACTATCTTTTATGATTTAAAAGGTTTTTCATCACTGTTATAGCTGAGACTCAGCTTAATAAATATTCCACATCATCGAATCATCCCTGCACTACGGCCAAGGATATTATTTAGTATCACGACCACAATTATTCATGCACTACGACCAAGAATATTTGTGTATTCATTAATGGTCATGATCATGCCAACAACTGTCCATCAATGCACTACGGGCCAATGAGAACTTTTACCACATCATTTGTAACATTACGGTCATAATTATACCGAATAATCCCTGGTCATAATCATACCAAGTCCATCTATGCACTACAGGCCACAGATGACTTTTAACAAAATATAAACATGAGGATGATGACAATGATATAAGAATTCAATAAAACAAGTTGAAGAATTATTTTATCCAGAAATTATTAATGTCCAAATTGTCAACATGATACTGTTTTGTAGAGTAAAATTCAAGAATGATCAGAAGAATATTTCCATGAAAGGATACTGGATGAAGCGCAAATATCAAGGATATTCCACTAATTTCATGGAGTATAGAAGTCAGAATTTTAATCAACTGAGTAATACCAAATACAATAACAAAAGATATCACCATGCATGTGATAGAGACCGCACAGACAGGTTATTCCAGCAGAATAATAACAACGGAACCATGTTAGGTGAAATTCACACCGACAGGATGTTCCAACAGAATAATAAATGCGAAATAGTAAATGATGGAACCAGGTCCGGCGTATAGCACAGACATGATATTCTGACATAAATGTAAACACAGAATAGTAAATGGAACCAGGTCCTGCGTATAGCACAGACAGGATATTCCGACAGAAATATAAAGACAAAATAGTAAATGGATGTCACCAAGTATAGGGTATTCCGCGTATACAGGTTATTCCAACAGAATAACAATGAATGGAATAACATAAGTTCTCTTCAAGAAGAAAGAATAACACCCCTTACTTTATTAGGAGATTGAATACTGCAGTAGTGTAGTAACCGAATACTCTTCTTCTTTCTCTCTTATTCTCTCTATACTTTCTCTCTCTATAGCTTGAATGAATTCGTGAAAAATAATGAAGCACTAGGCCTCTATTTATAGAAGATTTCTAGCTTAGCACTTGCCATGTGAAAAGGCAAGTGGCTTGACGACTGGTGATGTGAAAAGAAAAGTGGTTTGACGCCTGTAATGTGAAACGACAATTGGTTCGACGCCTGTAATGTGAAACGACAAGTGGTTCGACGCCTGTAATATGAAACGACAAGTGGTTTGACGTCTGGTAAAGGTAATTACTATTGATGAAGGTAATTACTATTGACGAAGGTAATTACTATTGACGAAAATAATTACTATTGACGAAGGTAATTACTATTGACGAAAATAATTACTATTGACGAAGGTAATTACTATTGACGAAAATAATTACTATTAACGAAGGTAATTACTATTGACGAAGGTAATTACTATTGACGAGAATAATTACTATTGACGAAAGAGACTCTTAGACGATGACATATGGGCCCCCCATAAAATAACCAAACTTACCACAAACGTCTCATAACAGACTCTTTATCAAGGATTGAATAAATATTACCATAAATTAATTTATTTTTAATCAACACATAATTAATCTTTCAACAATTATTAATCATTTATAACTTGTCGTATCAATTATTGATTTAATAATATAACATATTATACAGATGATACTGTGACAATAATTGAATCAATAATATAAGAGATATGATGCAGCAATTACTGTAGCAATAATTGAGTATAGCTGAGTGACTTCTCACGTAAGCATCAATAATCAATACCGTGTGCTACTATGCAACCACGCGTATTACTGTACTTTTACTACCGAGTAGTTCAACAGTTTTAACGGTAACACCTCCGCCGTTATTTTTATAGAAAGATAATTTTGTCGTTTTCTAACTACGACAATACTTCCGTTGCGGGGTCCACCAATGATTGTGCCGTCGTACGAATATTCCCCGACAAAAAGAATATTCCCCGACCAAATGAATATTTTATAACAACTTGCGTACTTTGCAAAATTTATAAATATTACCCACAACTATAACATTATATCAAATTTATTCCATAATATTCAAAAATAATAATTATAGAAAATTCATCTTTATTTATAAAAACTGGGGTCTTACACACGGGCCGCAAAATAGTGGCCCATCAAAACCCGGGCCATTTTGGCCCGGACCGGCCCGCCCGACCCGTTTTCCAGGTCTAATAATGGACAACTCTGAAGTTTCTGAGAATACAAATTACGTAAGTACACTACTTTTGTGATGTAGTAGTATAAGTATAAACAAATAATCATTCCACCTCCCAATTCTCCCACTTTGAAATTGACTAGAAAAAGGTAAATATTTTTATTGTCTTCTTATAAATTTGTACTTAGTTATTTAATTTCTTACATATTTACATATTTATATAGATGTCTAATCTTATAAATTTGAATTTTTTGCTCTTGATTTATATCGAGCAAGAATTGTTTGTCATGGACTCTTATTGCTGAGATTCTTATAAAGGCAAAGAATTTTGGAGATACAATTAAAGTTGGCAATCATGCATCCTTGTAGGATCATGCAAAATTAATGATTTTTATTCGCTATCATCTCCATGAAAATTAAATCAGAGTACTTTACAGTAAAAGACTCACTTGTCTTATGAAATGATGAAGACATGTTAGAGAAAATATTTATTATATTTCATGTCTCGAATATGTTCCTGCATCAGCAATATCGAGAGAGTAAATTCACAAAATATTCCCTGAAGCGATAATGGAAACTATGTTCCCAGAAGTGATATTATGGCTTTTAGTGGCTATACAAAATAATGAGTTTTTACCGAAAAGTCAACTATCTCGCCCTACTGATTCTACTACATTCCTTGAAGTGAATGGAACCTCATTTGATAATTATAGAGAAAATTATGGTTATGGTTGTGGTAGTGAACGTAAAAAAACAATCAATATAGAAAAAAGAATGTAACTGTCGTACTCTTAAATATTTGGTAGATTTGTACCAAGACTCCATAAAAGAAAAGGAAATAAATTGAAATAAACTTTATTGATCATAATGATCCTGAAGATCCCATAAATTATTTTGACTTTTCAAATGGAGTGGATATAACTAATTTTGATATTTATGATTTCCTTGATGATGTTGATAGAAATATCCATACCAATTAATTATTTTTATTATTATGGCATTATAATAAGTATTTTTATTTATGTTTTATTTATGTTTCAAGTAATAAAGTTAAATTTATGTTTTTGCATATATAAAGATGTATGGGTCAGAAACTCATCAAACTTAATTAAAAGTTCTGGAAGAGCGATTATTCATCAAACTTAATTAAAGTCTTTGGAAAAGCAATTATAATATTGTCAAAGGACACAAAACTTTGTATTGCTGATTCTTATATTCTTCTGAGACAAGCATAAATTTGCTCAGCTTTAAGGATATACGTTATAATGGTTATTATATTGAAATCAATAACGAAGGCAGTGAAGAATTTCTTTATATTACTTCAATAGTATTGGGCCAAAAACTAATATTAAAAAAACTGTATATTTTCCCTTCTGGGTTATATTATACTAAAGTGAGAATAGTTGAAATAAATGTTGTAATACAGCAGAAGTGTTCAGATGTAATTACTTTTATGATTTGGCATAATCATCTAGGATCAATAATGATACATTAAATTATTGAAAATTCCCATAAACATCCCTTAAAGAACCAGAAGATTACTTTACCTGTTGATTATATCAAAGTAAATTAATTACCAAACTATCACATTTAATTATTTTTATTTAGTGTTCATATTTCTTAGAAAGAATTGAAGGTGATATATTTGAACCAATAGACCCACCATGTGTGGTTCATTTAAATATTTTATGGTTTTAATTGATGCATTAACTAGATGATCACATGTATGTTTACTTTTAACTAGAAATATTGCATTTCCTATGCTTCTTGCTTAAATAATTAGGTTGTGCGTATAATTTCCTGATTATATAACCAGGAAAATTTATTTAGATAATGCTGGTAAAATTCACATCTCAAGTTTTTGATGAATATTGCATGTTAATTGGAATTTATGTTAAACATCATGTTACACACACACATACTCAAAATGGTATAGTTGAATCAATTTTTAAGAGATTTTAAATTATTACTCGACCTTTAATTATGAAATTAAAATTACCAATTTATGCTTGGGGTCATGCTATTTTACATGTTGCATCATAACCTCAATAAGTGATATTTTTAAGGTATATTTTGAGGATTATTATTTTAATGAAATAGTCTTCCCACCATTAGGGGGAGAAAAATCGTTGCTTGAAGCACGACGAGAGATTAATTGAAATATTTCAACGTTATTTAATCTTGATCCCCATACAAATTAATATGAACTAGAAGTTTAAAAGATTATTTATTTGCAATGAATTGCAAATCAATTACCAGAGTTATTCACCGATAATAAGAAAATAATTATATCTCACATTCTAGCTGCTAATACTCTAGCAGGAATTTGAAGTCCCTGTAGGACAATTAGTTAATACAGCAACAAATTGAATTAAAGTCACACCTGAAACGTGAAAGAATGATTGGTGTTAAAGATAAAATTTCCCAGAAGAAGAAAGTACAAGAAAAACAAGTTGCAGCCTATAAAGAGGCTATACCCATGAAACAGGTTACAAATTTTTTTTATTGATTTATCCAAAACTTATGAATAAAAATCTCTTGTAAATAAAACTCTTGAAGATATATCCCCTTAAGAGGATGAATTATCTCCTGAAGAGAATCAAGTACCTGAAAATAACGAGATCTCGATACAGTATGTACATATAGGAGACATATATATTGGATAGAAATAAAATTATTGTCGACAACATATTTTCGTATAAAATTGTTCTTTATATTACCAGAAGTAATGATCATATATATGAACCACAAATCTTTGATGAATGTAGAAATATTTGGCTAATGTGAAAAGAGGCGATTTAAGTAGAACTAAATTCACAAAGTAAACGTGAAGTTTTTGGACATGTAGTCTGAACATCTAAAGGTGTGATGCCTATTGGATACAAATGGGTATTTTTACAAAATAAAAATAATAAAATTATATGGTACAAAATGCAACTTGTAGCACAAGGTTTCTCGCAAAGACCTAATATTGATTATGAAGAAACATATGATTATGTAATGGACACAATTACATTCAGATTTTTAATTAGCTTGGTAGCATGAGAAATTAATGGATGTTGTTACATCATATCTGTATGGAACATTAGATAATTATATCTATATGAAAATCCCTGAAGGATATAAAATGCCTAAAGCATAAATTCTATATCTCGAAATATGTATTATATCAAGATCTTTATATGGGTTAAAACAATCCAGATGCATATTGTGGTATAATCGCCTTAGTGGATATCTTTTGAAAGACGTATTTGAGAATAATCTAATTTGTTCATGCATTTTGTTTCTATCAAAAGATCAAAATCTGGATTTGCTATTATTAATGTATTTATTCATGAAAGATCTTGCTCCAGAAGAGTTGACAAAAATAACAAATTTGAGATGAAAGATATTGGTAAGACAAATTTTTGTCTTGGCCTACAAATTGAACTATGAATTCTTGTTCATTAATCAACATACACAAAAAAAGTCCTGAAGTAACTTTACATGGATAACGTTAATCCTTTGAGTACTCTAATGATAGATTGGTCACTTGATATCACGAAAAATCTGTTTTGACCACAAAAAATGATTAAATTTTTTTGGCCCTGAAGTACCATATCTTCATGAAATTGGTGTTATGGTCCTGAAGTACTATATCTTAATGTAATTGGTACTTTGATGTATCTTGCAAACATGTATGCTTGATTATTTGCATGAGATGAATAATTAGAGTCGTGAATTGAATTGGAATATCTGTTCACTGCATGTAACAAATTGAGGATTGGAACTTAATGGATTTAATTTAATTATTTTACATAGGAATATCGCAAGATTAATTGAATTGAATAAAAGTTAACTGATCACTTGGGAAAGGGATTTTAACACTTAGAATTCCTGTTAACAATTCAGTAGGCATAATAATTGGATTAGTTGGATAATTGGTTTGTAGTACATAAATTGGGGATATAGTAGTCTTAATCTTTATTTATCTGAATTCATTTATTTAGTCTTTACCTTTATTTAGTTGAATTAATTTTAGAGTAGTCTAGTTTTAATTGATTAAATTAGTTTTCTTAATTAGAAAAATCACAATTTGCAATTTTTTAAATAAAATTGATTTGGTTAAGAGTTAGTACTTGATAATTATTATTAAATAATTCCTAATGGGAACGATACTTTTCTTATCACTTTATTACTTGTTGACCGTGTATACTTACACGTATTCATTGATTGCGAAATCGATCAACAAGTTTTTGGCGTCGTTGCCGTGAAATTAATTTAATAATTTTTCCAATATTAATTTTTATCAAATTAGTTATAATTTAAACTTTTTTTTTCTTTAATTCTCTTTCAAAGGCCATTTACGAGAATGACTCAGCCAAGGGGAGCGGAGATTGATGGACTCGCGACAATACTTTCTGCATTATCAGCACAAATTGAGACACTTTCGAGGAGGTTAGACGCTTTTGCAGCACAACGTCATCAAAGTGTGGCGATTACTTGTGATTATTGTGATGGAAATCATATGATTTATCAATGCACCACCAGTTTCGAGCCGGTACTGTACGGTGGTGATTACCCTAACAATTATGTCTATCCCAACAACTATTATCAGGATTGGGGGTATCACCCGGATTTTTTATGGAGCCATACTCATCAAAATCAAATTTATGTTCCAAGTCCAATATACTCACCGGATTTCTCGTGTCCACCTTCACTACAACATGAGGAACATTCAAATTTGGAGGAAATTTTGTCCAAGTTCATAGCTTCAAGTGAGGAGAAGAGGATTAATCAAGAGATATCGAGTCAAAATTTTGCAAACCAAATGGAACAACTAATTAATGCCTTGAACATTTGTCCTCAATACACTTGGCCCTATGACATGGATTCCGAGACTTATGGAGAGCTCGAACAAAATCTGCAACTAGATGAGCCTACAAGATGTTGAAAGAGAGGAAACAATTGGGAACCAAGAAAAACAGATCTACGAAGAGTTAACTGTAAGATTCAACGAAGATGAGCCAATTTCATTAGTATCCCATGTGCCTCCTCCACCAAAGTTCAAGAATCCGGGCAGTTTTGCAAAACCATACCCAATTGGCAATCATGTCGTCGGCAAAGCTCTTTGTGACATAAGAGCTAGTATAATTGTGGAGTCATGGTGGAATGAAAAGGAGAAGATAGAGAAAGATCCTATTGTGTTTATTAAGCTTCAATGCCTTAATCTGATCATCGACATAATGGAGAAAACACATAGTTTTTGGACGTTCTTAATGGGGAACATATCTATAAAGAGCATGATAGGTGACTTTAATTTTAGGGTCATTACTAATGAAAACCTCCCAAAAATAGACATTGTTACTGATGGATAGAGGGTTCCTCAATTTTCGTAGGGGGGTTGGATAGAGAATTGAAGAAGTCAGGCTAAGACTATAAAACAAGCGCTTATTGGTAGGCAACCCAAGTTTAATTTTTAGTTTTTATTTTTATTAGGTTTTATATTAGTAGCTTTGAATTTACATTTATTTAGAATTTAATAAAATTATTTCTATCATGGCTTACAGGTTATTCAAGTCAAATTCAAGTGTGGTGCCCAATTTGTTCCATGTTGTAAGACCCCAACTTATTATTAATGAAATTAAATTTTCTCTATTTATTATTTTGAAATAGTAAGGGTTGTTTTTATTAATGTGGTTAGTTATGGGTAAAATGCGTAAATATTTCAAATAAACAAGTGGTTATAAAATATTCGTTTGGTCGTGGAATATTCTTGCTGTCGGGGAATATTCGTACGACGGTGCAGTCTCGTGTGGGCCCCATAACAGAAAGCGATTGTATGAAGAAAATGACAAAAATAAGTTGTTTAATTATAAATAATGGTGTTATTTTTACCGTTAATACTGTTGAAATACTCGGTGGTTAAAACACAGTAGCACACGGTATTGCACCAATTATTGATTCTTAAGTAAGAAGGCACTACTCAATAATTGTTACAGTAATTACTGTTCAATATTTTATTTTATTTATTCAATAATTGCTACGTTGATATTTTATATTACTGTTGTTTCAAGAATTGTCACTACACATTATTTTCTATTATCGGAGTAATAATTCATATTATCTGAATAATATTATTAGATAACATTATTGGAAATCTCTAGAAAGTCCTGTCTAAGGAGAGGTTTGGTCACCTAATTGCGCGCCAGTAAGGAGAAATCCTTATTAGAAAGCCCCCTCTTTCTTGGGAACGGCCTGATTGTCAGTATTGTGATTCTGTAATATTATTTGTGAATAATTAATTATTGATTTATATGATGAGGAAAATATTGATTTTATGTGGATATAGATGGAGAAAATTTTTAATGTGACAATTGTTGAAAATTAATATTTTATCTTTTTTGATAAAATAATTCATTTAAATATATTATTATATTTTAATAATATATTAATGGGGATATTTTTATAATAAATGTGGGATATATGAGTATATGAGGAGGAAGAGTATTTTTGTTGTAAAAGTTGTTTAAAACATGTTAAACATGTCTATGGGCCCATTTCTTGACTGAAATTTGATTATAGCCTGTAGAATCGTCCGTTTGTGAATTTCGGTCAATTTCTGTTTGGAATTTGGAAAAACTTTCTTCTGCAAAGTTGTAGATAATGGAATTTCCTATAAAAAAGACATAAGTTTTGAATTTTTCTGATAAAAGGGCTATTTATTATGAGTAATTGAAGTTCCAAAGTTCCGAAATAATTGATTTTTAGAAGTTTTAATTTTTTTTAAGAAAAACGTTTTTTTACATTTTTGGGTCTCATTAAACATGTGTTAAGTTGTTGAATTCAAATTCTTGGTGTACGTAGGAACTTATATATAATATATTAATATTATATTAAATTTTCTGCTTTGGTGTTCTAAGTATTTTCCTATAAATAGGGTGCTTAGGTTAGAATTGAAAATCACACCAGAAACTAAAGTTTTTTTTTTCTCTCTCGATATATTAAGCGTATTCTTGTGAGCATTTTGATACTTTGAGTGTTGTTATACGGTGCAAGTTTCCTTCACCACTATATTCAATATTCCAGCCAGAAGTACTATTCTTTCGAGGTAAGGGATGTTATTTTCTTCTTAAATGATATTATTTTCTTCAATATCATTATGCCGAAATATTGGTTTGAACTTTTTATCAAATTTGGAACTTTTTGTGTCGGGGTTACTATTCACGTATACGACACTATTCACGAATACGACACTATTCACAGAAAAATTAAATTTTTATTTTTCGTCCAAAATATCTATTCTGGATACTAGCTTTGATTGTATCCATGTTTTGATAATTCTTGAATTTTACTCCACTATGATTATTTATGAGGTATTTTGGACATGGAATAGTTGAAATACAAATCCTTAATATTTATTCTTTTGTTTCACTGGATTCGTTTTCTTTAAAATATTTTTCATCATCCTCAGTCCTAAATGATAATATTACTGAATATCTTTGGCATGTAGTGTAAAGATGAATGATTTTCTGATGAATATCTTTGTCCCGAGTGCAAAGATGAACAGGTGTTTAGATGATAATGACCAACTGATGAATATCTTTGGCCTGTAGTGCAAAGATGAATATTAAATTCCAGATATATATTGATTGATGTTACAGGGATAAAATATCGACGATTAACTTTTAAATTCATATATGGAAGATAGTAGATTGCATTCTCTACTTAACTCTTCTAATGAATTATTATTTCCACTGCGAATATTGATTTAAAACTGGTTGTCTATTGTATTCTATTAGATTTTTCCCTATTGAAGACTAACGATAATTTGTTCTATGTTATCTTAGTCATAATATTCTTTACTGGGCTAGTTGAGCTCACTCTTTTCTTTTTTGTTCCATTTTTCTTCTTAGGAGGCGAGAATGTAGCGAGTACTAGTCGGAGTATGGAATGAAGGTTCTTGGAAGTTGTTTTAGTAGTCCTCACCATTTTTGTAAAATATTGTACCAATAATTGTAATTAGGACTTATTTGGGTATGAATATTGTCTAGATGACAATATTTGTATTTAAACTCACAGTTTTTATGTTGTATTAATAAAGTTGTAGTTGTTTCTGTACCATGTTATTGACGACTCGAAATGGGTGTTGTATACCTATTTTGGGGGTGTCACAACGAACATATAAATTAAATATGTTATATGAAGTTGAGAAATTGGTAAATAGGATTTTATGGCTTGGAAATCATATATAAGGTATATGCAGATTTTTGATGAGGGATTTGATCATTGGTGATGAAATCTTATGAGTATGGCATTTTTGAATGAATAAATACATTATTTGGTAAAGTGTAAACAATTAAAATAAATGGTTTATAAGTTTAAAAAATGATGAAAATATTGTTATAATATTAATGATATTAGATTATGAGATTATTAAGTGATTGATAACATTTGGATATTTTAAACTCTGGATAAATTTAAAGTCTTTAATATTTATCCTTGTTTTGTTTGATTAATGCTTATATTATTGTCATCATCCTCATGCTTATATTATGATGAAAGTCATCTGTGGCTTACGTGCATAGATGGACTTGGTATGATTATGACCAAGAATTATTCGGTATAATCATGACCGTAATGTTACAAATGATGTGATAAAAGTCCTCATTGGCCCGTAGTACATTGATGGACAGTTGTTGATATGATTATAAATAGGGATTATTCGGTATAATCATGACCATTGTTGGAAACACGAATATCCTTGGCCCGAAGTGTATGGATAATTCGTGGTTATAATACTAATGAATATCCTTGGCCGTAGTGCAGGGATGATTCGATGATGTGAATTATTTATTAAGCTGAGTCTCAGCAATAAAATATTGATTATACACTTTTAATTCTTCAAAGATAGTAGATATCATGCTCTACTTGACTCTTCTAAAATGCAGTTATATGTCTTTGGCCAGTAGTGCAAAGATGAAGTGTTAATGAATATCTTTGAACGTAGTGCAAAGATGAATTTATTAGTATGATTATGAACAAGAATTGTGATTTGGTATAACCATGATTTTTGATGTTTCAGGTAAAGATAGGTGATAAAAATTATCTTCACCCTAGGTACAAAGAGGAATTTTTAATCACAATTATGATTATAAGTTGTTCACATGATTGTGGAAAGGAATTGTTGATTGATGTTACGGAGATAAAATATTGTTGGTGGAATTTTAATGAGGATAAGATAATAGACTTTATAGTCTATTTGACTCTTCTAATGGATTGCACGTTCCGCTGTAGCTATGGTTGAAAAGTTCTATCATCTACCATATGTTCTAAATCTCTGATTTATTACTGATGAAGGCTATTGATGATGTAAATTATCTTTAGTCATGATATTCTTTACTAAGCTAGTTGTGCTCACCCTTGTGCTTCACAATTCTTTCAGGTAATAAGAGAATTGCCGGGTCGAGCGGGGATAACAAGGGAATAGAACGGTGGCCTATAGCTGTTGAGGTTCTCCCTAAATAGTTTGGAAATAATTTTATTGAGAACTTTAGATAAGTGTGTCATATTGTATACATCGTTTGATATTTAATTTTGGTGAACCGAATAGAGTGAGGTGAACCCAACTTTAGAAGGGCGTTTTTGTCACTAACATACAAGATGTCTAATGACAGACGACTTCGTGTTATCATAAGACAGTGTTGTGTACATCCACTTGCTGAGTATATCTACGGGCACTACCTATATAATCTTGGAGTTTATTTGAAATATAATTTTCACTTCGAGACAACAGAGATAATTATATGTCAAGAGAAGACTCACCATTGGAAAGAAGATAATAATAATCTTCTTGTTTTTCTTTGGGGACTTTTAGGTCAACCAATGATAATTCTGTGCATATATGATATCTATCATAACTTAAACACATGGCCTCCTATGTATGAAGGTTTCCTTGAGCACTTACCAAAGATTTTAATTTCTAAAACAGTTTTTGACTGTACTTTTATGTAAAGTACCATTATAAGGTTGTGGTCGAGGTACCATGAGAGTTACATACATTTGTATTAAAACTCACAGTTTAACTGTGGTCGTATTCTTCACGACAGTTCAATGGTTGTATAAATGAAGTTTGTATTTGATTTTTATAGTGTGATATCTGGCGACTCAAAATGGGTCATGTGGACCTGTTTTGGGGGAGTCACAATTTTCCCAAAGGACGTCAGAGCAGAAAATTTCTAGAAATGAGGCCAGCGCCGAGGCGCCCAAACAAGGCCTATGCCCAGCGCCGGGGCGCTAGAATGCAGTGTTGCAGCGCTGGGGCGCTGGGGAAGGGCTTGGTCAAGCTTGGACGCATTTTGGGGCGAATTTTGACACTTTTTTTACTCCAAATTGGATTGGGTTTGTTCCTAAGATAAAAACTGAACTTGTAACCTATAAATACATGATGTAAGACATAAAATAAAGGGAGATTAGATAGATTAGACTAGGGGTGTTCAAAAAATTCGGTTTTTCGGTTTTTTTACCGAACCTGTTGAAACCGGTACCGGCGGTACCGGTTTTTTTCGGTTTTGTTTTTTTCGGTTTCGGTTTTTCGGTTTTTTTAGACTTTTCGGTACTGGTAGCGGTAATGAGAATTTTGAATTCGGTAAAAACCAAAAAACCGAATAAAAACCGAAATTGATATAACAAGCCAACACTGTACAGTACTGCAGTAGCTTGAATTGATATAACAACAATTGATACAACACCAAGCCAACTACAACAAGGCAACAGTATAATTGATATATAATTATATATATATATATATCAATTGAAGTACTGTTAGAGAATTTTATAGCTTAATGCATGCACGGTTAAAATTTTAAATACAACACTTGACAATTACAGTTACTTTTAACTTATTAAAAGAAAAGAGTATAATACCTTTAGGCTACCGAACCAACTGCAGTACTGCTTCAATTGATATAACAAGGGAATTACAAGTCTACAACAATTGATATATAATTGTATTATTTGTATATGATTTCTACATGCAAGTATGCAACAAGCCAACGACCCAACAGTACAACAAGCCAACTACAACAAGTCAACAGTATAATTGATATATAATTGTAGATGATTTTTTAGTTTAAAAAAAAATTAATATATTAAAAAAATTATTTAATTATTATTTATTAATAATTACATATATCACCATGCATGCGGTATAACCGAAAATCGAACCAAAAAAACCGGTACCGAATTTGTACCGAACCGGTACCGAATCCGGTAATTCGGTACCGGTTTCGGTTCTTATTTTTGCGGTAATTTAGGTTCGGTACCGGTTCAGTTTTTTCGGTACCGGTTCGGTTTTTTACCGATGAGCACCCCTAGATTAGACTAGATAAAACACTCCATTATATTAGAATATAAACCCTAGTTCTTAATTAGTCATTGGAGATTGAAGCAAATTGAAGAACACTGGAGATCAAGAGCAAGAGCAAGAGGGGAGCATCAAATTTGCTGACAACAGATTCTATTCTCTTCTCTTATCATACTTTTTATCTTTTAATGTCTATTTAGTTGTGGATTCTTGGTTTTAATTAATTAATTATGAACTAACTCTTTTATTAAGACTACCAATTGAACCTTTGATGTCTATGAATTAATTATTTGATTTATTTCAATTATTTATGTCAAAGTGAATTTTTTATTATGTCTTGTGCTTATTGATTAATTATTTGGCCAGTAATTACCTTGTTACTCTAGAAGGATTCGGGAGAGGAGATCTAGGGTTGGAACTGGACATGATAACATGTATGCTTGATTATTTGCATGAGATGAATAATTAGGGTCGTGAATTGAATATGAATATATGTTCACTGCATGTAACAAATTGGGAATTGAAACTTAATGAGTTTAATTTAATTATTTTGCATAGGAATATCTCAAGATTAATTGAATTGAATAAAAGTTAACTGATCACTTGGGAAAGGGCTTTTAACACTTAGAATTCCTGTTAACAATTCAGTAGGCATAATAATTGGATTAATTGGATAATTGGTTTGTAGTGCATAAATTAGGGATATAGTAGTCTTAATCTTTATTTATCTGAATTCATTCATTTAGTCTTCATTTAGTCTTTCCCTTTATTTAGTTGAATTAATTTTAGAGTAATCTAGTTTTAATTGATTAATTTAGTTTTCTTAATTAGAAAAATCACAATTTGCAATTGTTTAAATAAAATTGATTTGGTTAAGAGTTAGTACTTGATAATTATTATTAAATAATTCCTCGTAGGAACGATACTTTTCTTATCATTTTATTACTTGTTGACCGTGTATACTTTCACGTATTCATTGATTGCAAAATTGATCAACACCCATCCACTGCATTGCATCCTTCCTCAACGTCGTCACAAACGTGTGACACTTGGCAGCATCGGTAAAATCATAATAATCCATCAGCCTATCAAATGCATGGCTATGGTCGTAGGGATCCCCTGATCCATCATAACTCTCCACGTGGGGCAACTTCTTGGTAGGATATGTTTTTTCCTTGAGAATATCCGAGGAAAAAGGAGACGCCTTCTTTCATGGGGTATCCTTCATCTGCTGCATTTCGGCCAACTGCTTCCGAAGCTTCTTCAACTCCTTAACCAGGAATTCCACTCCTTCTGGTTGTGACGAGACTTCTTTCTCTGGAGAAATCTTCTTCTTGTGAGTGGAACGACCTCTTCCGTCAGAACCTCTTGCTCTCGATGGACTTCTGAATCAACTTCGATGGGGGGCCCTGTCACCATGATAAGAATATTCAAGACGGTGCTCCTTCTTTGTATCCTCAAGTATATGTTCCCTGGATCTACTTCTTCATCTACTACCACCGTGATCCCGAGAACCGATCGGGTGAATTACTTTCTTTGATACCGCATGAGTTCTACTTCTCGATCTCATTCGGTCCTGAGGACGGCCTCGAGATACATGACCAGAATGCACAGGCTCCTTCCTTTCTCTTTGTTGTACATCCTTGGGCTTGCTACGTCTTTCAGACTGAACATAACTGGATGCCTCATCTCTCAGTTCGGCCACACGAAGCATCTGTTCAGCTATATCCTCCCTCTGCTTCAAAAGAACTTCCAAAGCTTTATCATCCTCATCTGCCATCTTTGCCAACTTGGCAGCCTTATCATCCTGACCACTTCGGTGTCGAGTCCTAGGCGGTGTGCCTTCCACTCACTTTCGATCATGGTCCCGTCCTTTGTCAGCAGCAAAGACCAGCCTTCTTCTAGCTTCACCATGGGCTCTCGAACGAGAACACTCTGAGTTGTGTTTGGAAGCTGTGCTATCAGGAGCACTCTTTGAAGGACCCAAACAATCCTTGATAGAAATACGCTGGAAGGACGAACTCACAGCCATCGACTGTCCATCCGGCGTAATAGTTCAACTCCTCACCATTACCTCCGATGTAGAATAACTGAACAAATTGTGATTGAAACTCAAGAACACTAGAACACAGCCCTCCTTCTAGCACCAATTTTAACGCCAAGATCCTTCAACACGTCCCAATCACGTAAGACACGTTCAACCTTGCACAATAAACACGACAACACCAAAAGCTTGACGGCTTCGACCGTCGGGGGATAGCTCCGGCGTGAGAGTCAGTACAGGCGATCACAAGGTTAACAATGGAGGATAATAATATCTAGTGTCTTGAGAGAGAAAATAATCAATTATCATTATTTGTGTGATATCCTTGCTATCATATACTCTTATTCCCGATTTACCGTGCCACCCACTACCGTCTGACACCATCATGTTGCAAGTAGTCTACCTGCTAATCCCATCACCTTTGTCCACCGGCGGCCGACTCTATCCCATCCTCATTAATGCAATGCAGGATATTGGTCAACAACTATCTTTGTCATCATTACCGGTCATAGCCCACTTCAAACCATTACCTTATAATGATTAAGCCCAATGACCCGGCCCAAGGTTGCCAAACCCACTAAATATAATTGAATGGGTCAACCCAATCAATTCGGCCCATTACATAAAATATCATGATCCAACACTTATGAATTTAAAAATGCATGTTTTAATGTTTATATGTGTGTATGTACGAATTAGAGAAATTTGTTATAGTTGTTCTTGGAATTTAGTCTACTCTTCAAATAGAAGGATAAATACAGTTTGACACAGTTGAATTAAGAATTGGAATTAATTGGTGCAGATTTTGAATGATTTCCTCAATATAATTCATTACGGACAACACATATTCAGCATAGGATGAAGTAGTATCTATATCAATTAACAATTATTTTTTGAATTTTACTTATTAATTCTATATGATAATTTTATTTATCATGCAGTACATGATTTTTAATATACACATTTGTATATATTGTGAAGGTATTTATAGTTGATTTCGTGTATGACAATTTTTTCAACAGTTTATTTTATCAATGTTTTGAATGTGATTTTTTAATTGTATATGCATAAAAACTGACAGTAGATTGAGTTTGAGCAGAAACTATGAGGCCAAGTGTGTGATCCCGAAATTATGAAATGAAAGTATTCAATTTTCTTATAATTATTATTTTATTTAGTAAATGGTTAAATTGAAAAAGGGTTAAAGTAAGGGTGATATGTAAAAATTTTGCAAAGTATGCAAGTTGTTATAAAATATTCGTTTTATCAGAAAATATCCGTACGAAGGCACAATCATTGGTGGACCCCCACAACGAAAGTATTGTCGTAGTTAGAAAACGACAGAATTATCATTTTATAAAAATAACAGCGAAAGTGCTACCGTTAAAACTGTTGAACTACTCGGTAGTAAAAGTACAGTAATACGCTTGGTTGCATAGTATCACACGGTATTGATTATTGATGCTTACGTAAGAAGTCACTCAGTTATACTCAATTATTGCTACAGTAATTGTTGTATCATATCTCTTATATTATTAATTCAATTATTGTCACAGTATCATCTGCATAATATGTTATATTATTAAATCAATAATTGAGACGGCAAAGTTATTCATATTATTATTTGCAATATTGACAATATCTAGGAGTTCTGTCAATGAGATGTTTGGTCACCTAATTGCGCGCCAATAAGGAGAAATCCTTATTGGAAACCTCCTCTTTCCTGGGAACGACCTGGTTGTTAAATATTTTGAATTATAATATGAATGATGAATAAGTTCATGTTGATTAAAGATGAAATTGATAGTTCCATTGTGTTGTAATTATTAGTGTTAGTGAAAATCGATATTTATTTCGATAATAATTGATGTTTGGAGGTTATATTGACTAATCGGGTAATTAATCGGATAAATGAGCAATTAATTGCTATTAATTCACATGATTATAATTATTTGTTCAAATGTGTGTACTATTGATTCACATTCATTTACTATTAGGGGATTTGGTGCAAGATTGATAATACTTGCATGACTAAGTTAAAAATGGAGGTATAGATGAAGGTACCATACTATAATTAATTTTTTCAAATGTTTAGAACTATTGAGTCACATGATTTACTATTGATTCACATGATTTACTATTAGGGGTGGTGGTGAAAGTTTGATAATACTTGCATTACTAAATTAAAAATGAAGAAAATGAAGAAGGTATTATACTGTAATATTTCGAGCCCCAAAATGTGCAATTAAGGAAACTATATTTTTCTATAAATAGAAGCTCATTCCTTCATTATTTTTCACCAATTCACTAAAGTTATAGAACAATTATTATAAAGAAATTATAGAGAGAGAAGCTATAGAGAGAAAGAAGAAGCGAAGTCTGCTACTTCACTATTTTAGTATCCAGTCTTCTTCTGAGGTAATGAATATCATTATTGTTGTAAGGGGTATTATTCTTTCGTATTTATGAAGATAGTTATTTTCTTTCAATACTCGTAAGGGTTGTTATTCCATTCTTTATTATTATGTTGGAATAACCTGTCTATGCGAAGTACCGCATACATGGTGAAATTCTTTTGTTATTCCATTCTTTATTATTCTGTTGGAATAACCTGTCTGTGCAGTCTGTCGCATGCCTGGTGAATTATGTTGTTCTTCCATTCTTTATTATTCTGTTGGAATATCCTGTCTGTGCGGATTTCGCATAACCTGGTTCCGTTCTTTATTATTCTGTTGGAATATCTTGTCTGTGCGGATTACGCATGACCTGGTTCCATTCTTTATTATTCTGTTGAAATAACTTGTATGTTCGGTCTATCGCATGCCTGGTGAATTCTTTTGTTATTCCATTCTTTATTATTCTGTTGGAATAACGTGTCTGTGTGGACTACCGCATGCATGGTGAATGATCCTTCGTATTCATTCTTTATTAAATTGTGGAAATGATCTGTCTACGTGAATTACCACATTGCGGGTGAAAATCCATTTGCAGTTTCGTATATTTTATTATACTCGTATGAGATATCATTTCTTTTGTACTCGTCATGGAATATCATTTTCTTTGATATTTTTTTAGGAGTTACTATTCATAGGTTACTATTCACCCGATTACTATTCACTCTAGTATTATTCACTCGGGTATTCGGGGTATTTTTTGTGTCGGAGTACTATTCACGAGTTACTATTCACGGATTACTATTTATCCAAATTACTATTCACCCGAATATTATTCACTCGGGTATTTGGGGTACTTTTCATGCCGGGTCACTATTCACGAGGTACTATTCCCGAAGCACTATTCATAGGGTACTATTGCGGGGGTACTATTTACCCAAAAAATATATTTCTTTTCTGTCCAAATTATTTTTGATACATGAATATTATTCTTGAATTTTACTCCACAAAGCAGTATCATGTTGATAATTTGGATATTTTTAAACTCTGGATAAATTTAAAGTCTTTAATATTTATCCTTGATTTCGTTGATTAATGCTTATATCATTGTCATCATCCTCATGCTTATATTGTGATGAAAGTCATCTTTGGCTTATGTGCAAAGATGGACTGTTGATTATTGGTTTTACAAATGTATATCTTTGGCTTACGTGCAAAGATGAACTATTGATTGATGAGTATCTTTGGCTTATGTGTGTGACGCCCCCAAAACAGGTATACATAACCCATCTTGAGTCGCCAGATACAAGGTACTGAATACAAATACAACTTAATTATACAACAGTCGTGTGAAATACGACAAAACATAGGCTGTGAGTTTTAATACAAATATTGTCATCTAGACAATATTCACACTCAATGAAGTCCTCATTATATTTATTATCACACTATTTCACAGAATAGTGAGGACTACTAATGCACCATCTAGGACCATCACTCTATTCCCCGACTGTCCCAGCTACGTTCTCATTTCTTGAAGAGAACAGTGAAAGAAAGGGTGAGCTCAATTAGCCCAGTAAGAAATATTATGACTAAGATAATGCAGAATAAATTATCAATAGCCTTCAACAGTATAACAACTGATAGAATATAATAGACAACAAGTTTTAGATCAAAAACTGCAGCAGAATAAGCAATCCATTAGAAGAGTCAAGTAAAGTATAAAATCTACTGTCTTCTATGATTTAAAAAGTTTTTCATCAACTTTATCGCTGAGACTCAGCTTAATAAATAAAATCGAATCATCTCTGCTCCACGACCAAGGATATTCATATAATCATCAATAGTCATGACTATACCGAATAATCTCTGGTCATAATCAGACCAACAACTGTCCACCAATGAAATACAGGCCAATGAGGACTTTTACCACATCATTCGTCACATTACGGTCACGATTATACCGAATAATCCCTGGTCATAATCATACCAAGTCCATCTATGCACGTAAGCCAAAGATGACTTTCAACATAATATAATCATGAGGATGATGACAATTCAATAAAACAAGTTCAAGAATAATTTTTAAAGATTTATAAGTTAATTTATCTTGAACTCAATAACGTCCAAATTGTCAACATGATACTGCTTTGTGCAGTAAAATTCAAGAATGTTCAGAAGAATATTTCCATGAAAAGATACTGGATGAAGCGCAAATATCAAGGATATTCCACAAATTTCATGGAGTATAGAAGCCAAAGCTTTAACTAACTGAGTATAATATAATATATGAAACTGCAAATAGATTTTCACCCGCCATGTGGTAATCCACGTATACAGATCATTTCCTCAATTTAATAAGGAATGAATACACAAGATCATTTACCATGCATGTGGTAATCCACATAGACATGTTATTCCAACAGAAAAATAAAGAATGGAATAACAGAAGGATTCACCATGCGTGCGATAGACAGCACAGACAGGTTATTCCCAACAGAATAATAAATAATGGAACCAGGTCTGGCGTAAATGCACAGACATGATATTCCGACAGAATAATAAATGATGGAACCAGGTCCTGCGTAAACGCACAGACAGGATATTCCGACAGAATAATAAATAATGGAACCAGGTCCGACGTAAATGCACAGACATGATATTCCGACAGAATAATAAAGAACGGAATATTAGAAGAATTTCACTATGTATGCGGTACTTCGCATAAATAGGTTATTCCAACATAATAATAAGAATGGAATAACAAAAGAATTTTACCAAGTATAGGGTATCCCGCGTATACAGGTTATTCCAACAAAATAATAAAGAATGGAATAACAGAAGTTCTCTTCATGAATAAGAAGGAAAGAATACCCCTTACGAGTACAACAAATAATATTCCCTACCTTAGAAAAACTGAATACTGAAGTAGTGAAGTAGCAGAATACTTTTCTTCTTTCTCTCTATAGTTTCTCTCTCTAGAGTTTCAGTGAATTCGTAAGAAATAATAAAGGAATGCGCTTCTATTTATAGGAGAATGGACTGAATAGTAACTAATTCATGAACGGTCCAGATTAATTTACTTTTAAACGGACAGTCCATATTGGTTTACTATTAAAACTTAAAGCAACGGTCCATACTAATTTACAATTAAAACTTTAAACCAACGATCCATATTGATTTACTATTATACTTTCCAGCAGCGGTCCATATTGATTTACTATTTTATCTTCAACCAACGGTCTGAAAAATTAGCACATCTCCTCATGGAATAATATTGTACCCAAAAATGATTTGGACCGAAAAGAAATATATATCTTACGGGTGAATAGTACCCCGTGAATAATAACTCATGAGTAGTAACTCATGAATAGTAACTCGTGAATAGTAACTCGTGAATAGTACTCCGACACAAAAAGTGTCCCGAATACCCAATTGAACAATATAACCTCCAAACATCAATTATACGAACACAAATAAGTCCAACACAATGGAACTATAAAATTCATCTTTAATCAACACGAACTTATTCATCATTAATATTATAATTCACAATATTTAACAACCAGGTCGTTTCCAGGAAAGAGGGGGCTTTCCGATAAGGATTTCTCCTTATTGGCGCACAATTAGGTGACCAAACCTCTCCTTGACTGAACTTCTAGACATTGTCAATATTGCAAATAATAATATGAATAACTTTGCCGTCTCAATTATTGATTTAATAATATAACATATTATGCAGATGATACTGAAACAATAATTGAATCAATAATATGAGAGATATGATGCAGCAATTACTGTAGCAATAATTGAGTATAACTGAGTGACTTCTCGCGTAAGCATCAATAATCAATATCGTGTGCTACTATGCAACCACACGTATTACTGTACTTTTACTACCGGGTAGTTCAACAGTTTTAATGGTAACACCTCCGCCGTTATTTTTATAGAAAGATATTTTTGTCGTTTTTTAACTACGACAATACTTCCGTTGTGGGGTCCACCAATGATTGTGCCGTCGTACGAATATTTCCTGTTAAAATGAATATTCCCCGACCAATCGAATATTATATAACCACTTGCTTATTTTGTAAAATTTGTAAATATTACCCACAACTATAACATTATATCAAATCCACACCATAATATTTAAAAATATATTTCGAGAAAATTATTCTTTATTCATAAAAGTTGGGGTCTTACAATGTGCATAGATGAACTGTTTATTGGTATGATTATGACCAGGGATCATTCGGTATAATCATGACCCGTAATGTTATAGATGATGTGGTAAAAGTCCTCATTGGCCCGTAGTGCATTGATGGACAATTATTGGTACGATTATAACTAAGGATTATTCGGCATAATCACGACCATTGATGATTACATGAATATCCTTGGTCGTAGTGTAGGGATGATTCGATGATGTGGATTATTTATTAAGTTGAGTCTCAGCGATAAAATATTGATTATACACTTTTGATTCGTAAAAGATAGTAGATATCATGCGCTACTTGACTCTTCTAAAATACAGTTGTATGTCTTTGGCCTGTAGTGCAAAGATAAATTGTTAATGAATGTCTTTGGCCGTAGTGCAAAGATGAATTTATTAGTATGATTATGAACAAGAATTGTGATTTGGTATAACCATGATTTTTGATGTTTCAGGTGAAGATAGGTGATGAAAATTATCTTCGTCCTGGGTGCGAAGAGAAATTTAGAATCACAATTATGATTATGAGTTATTCATATGATTGTGGACATGAATTGTTGATTGTTACAGGAAAACATTATTGGTGGACTTTTAACATGGAGACGATAATAGACCTGATGGTCTATTTGACTCTTCTAATGGATTGTTCGTTCCGCTGCAACTATGGTTGAAAAGTTTTATCATCTACCATAAGTTTTAAATCTCTGATTTATTACTGATGAAGGCTATTGATGATATAAATTATCTTTAGTCATGATATTCTTTACTGGGCTAGTTGTGCTCCCCCTTTTTGTTTCACAATTCCTTTCAGGTGATAAAAGTGTAGCTAGGTCGAGCGGGGATAACATGGGAATAGAACGATGGTTTATAGCTGTTGAGGTTCTCCCTAAATAGTATGAAAATAATTTTGTTGAGAACTTTAGATAAGTGTGTCGTATTGTATACGTCATTTGATATTTAATTTTAGTGAACCGAATAGGGTGAGATAAACCCAACTTTGGAAGGGTATTTTGCCACTATCATACAAGATGTCTAATGACATACAACCTCGTGTTATCATAAGACAGGGTTGTGCACATCCACTTGCTGAGTATTTCTATGAATACTACCTATATGATCTTGGAGTTTGGTTGAAATATAATTTTCAATTGCAGACAGTGGAGATAGTTATATGTCAAGAGAAGACTCACCATTGGAAAGAACATGATAGTAATCTTCTCGTTTTTCTTTGGGGTCTATTGGGTCAATCAAGGATAATTCTGTGGACATATGATATCTATCATAACCTAGACGCATGACCTCCCATGTACGAAGGTTTCCTTGAGCACTTCCCAAAGATTTTAATTTCTAAAACAGTTTTTGACTGTACTTTTATGTAAAGTACCATTGTAAGGTTGTGGTCGAGGCACCATGAGAGTTACATACATTTGTATTAAAACTCACAGTTTAACTGTGGTCGTATTCTGTACGACAGTTCAACAGTTGTATAAATGAAGTTTGTATTTGATTTTTATAGTATGATATCTGGCAACTCATAATGGGTCGTGTGGACCTATTTTGGGGGCGTCACACCAAGGATATTAGATTTGGAGTTGAAGCTCGGGCTTTAATGCTTAACGGTGTTGAAGAGCTTGCCGATGCAGTTAAAGTTAGTATGTGGTCTAAGATACTCTTCATTTGTTCTTTCTCAATTATCATTTTCTTGAGTTTTTCTTATTCATTTCAGTCCGTTTCGTTTTATTGATTTTGATTTGGGATTGTGTTGTATACACATTTGAATGTCTATATGTGTGGAAAGTGATAATGTGTGTGTATATTATTTGTAAGCCCAATGTTCATAAATGGTGTTTTTTATTAATTATTGTATGGGGTAATTAAAGTTGAAGTTTTCTCTATTCAAAAATATTAGTACTGGATGTGTATGAATATTTTTGTACATCATTTTTTCCCAGTGTAATGGAAACTTTATTTACTTGCTTTTCTTAAGTTCATTTATTGTTGTGAATTGATAAGTTAACATATAGAAAGATGTTGGGACTTTTCAGTTGGACTAACATTCATGGACTTGGAAACTCAATTAGTTGGTAAATAATACTCAAATTGATGTTATTTTCCAATTTTAAAGAATGTCTTTATTCAATTATTCTCTCTAGTATTGACTAAATTCATTACTTAATTTAAAATTGGATACATGAATTGTGTATGTTCAATTTTTTATTGAATTAATGAATGTCTGACAAATTATTAATTTTATTATTAAAATTATTATGTGAATTGCACAAGCTATCAACTAATACTGACTAAATACAAATTATCGAAAAATCATTTTAAATATAAAATGATTTTAATTTTAACTTAACAATTTAACCGCACGAATATAATGAGCATATAAATTTATGAAAATATATAGAATTTTAATTTATTTAATGTCATGGTGCACCACATTGTAAACTGATTATATTTCTTAGGCTTAAATATGAATTAGTACCCTAAACTATAGGCCATATTCCATTTCGGTGATCCACCTTTCAATTTTGTCAATTAGGTTATTAAACTATCAATTTTTTCCAATTACACAAATTGAACACGCCACGTCAGCAATGGCTGATGTGGCTATCTGAGTTGGACCTGGAACACGCCATGTGTAATAAAAATAAAATAAAATACGTTTTTTTAATTTTTTTAATAAAAAATACCGTTTTTTATTTTTTTAATAAAAAAAATAAAAAATGCAGCTTTTCTATTTCTTTTTATTAAAAAAATAAAGTTTTTTTTATTTTTTTAATAAAAATAAGATAAAAAATGTTTTTTTATTTGTTTTAATAAAAAAGGCAGTTTTTTATTTTATTAATAAAAATAAAATAAAAAACATAGTTTTTTTTTATAAAAATAAAATAAAAAATGTTATTTTTTCTTTTTATTAAAATATATGCAATTTTTTTTTATTTTTTTAATAAAAATAAAATATAAAGCGTTTTTTATTTCTTTTTATAAAAAAAATGCAGTTTTTTATTTTTTTTAATAAAAAAAAAATAAAAAATATTTTTATATTTCTTTTTAATAAAAAAATGCAGTTTTTTTTATTTTTTAATAAAAATAAAATCAAAAACGTTTTTTTATAAAAAAAATGCAGTTTTTATTTTTTTTAATAAAAATAAAATAAAAAACATTTTTATATTTCTTTTTAATAAAAAAAATGCAGTTTTATTTTATTTTTTTAATAAAAATAAAATCAAAAACGTTTTTTATAAAAAAAATGCAGTTTTTATTTTTTTAATAAAAATTAAATAAAAAACATTTTTATATTTCTTTTTAATAAAAAAATGCAGTTTTTTTTAATAAAAATAAAAGTAAAAAAATTTTTTATAAAAAAATTGCAGTTTTTATTTATTTAATAAAAATAAAATAAAAAACATTTTTTATAAAAAAAAATGTTGTTTTTTTTTTTTTAATAAAAATAAATAAAAAACATTTTTTTATTTCTTTTTATTAAAAGAAAAACGCTTTATATTTTATAAAAAGAAATAAAAAAACACTTTATATTTTTTTTTATTAAAAAATACTAAAAACTGCATTTTTTTATTAAAAAGAAATATAAAAATATTTTTTATTTTATTTTTATTAAAAAAATAAAAAACTGTATTTTTTTTATAAAAAGAAATAAAAAACACTTTATATTTTATTTTTATTAAAAAAATAAAAAAAATTTGCATATTTTTTAATAAAAAGAAAAAAAATCATTTTTTATTTTATTTTTATAAGAAAAACTATGTTTTTATTTTATTTTTATTAATAAAATAAAAAACTGCCTTTTTTATTAAAAAAAATAAAAAAAACATTTTTTATTTTATTTTTATTAAAAAAATAAAAAAAACTGCATTTTTTTTAATAAAAAGAAATAAAAAAGCTGCATTTTTTATTTTTTTTATTAAAAAAATAAAAAACTGTATTTTTTATTAAAAAATTTAAAAAAACGTATTTTATTTTATTTTTATTACACATGGCGTGTTCCAGGTCCAACTCAGATAGCCACATCAGCCATTGCTGACGTGGCATGTTCAATTTGTGTAATTGAAAAAAATTGATAGTTTAATAACCTAATTGACAAAATTGAAAGGTGGATCACCGAAGTGGAATATGGCCTATAGTTTAGGGTACTAATTCATATTTAAGCCTATTTCTTACGTCTCAAATTTGATTATTTTACATAATTATAATCATCATGCTTTACAACTTTAAATCAAATTAAAATATAATGTCTATTATTATCGTCCTATACTTAAAACTTTTCATCTCTCCAAGTTATCTTATTTTCTTTTCATTCTTTTCTTCTCAAAATGCACACCTAACCAAACAGTTTGGACTCGATTAATACTCGTTCGACTAAAAGTTCGATTCGAGCTCGACTAAAAATATAAATAATTTAAATATGAACAAATTTTAAAGTTAAATAAATTATTCGAACCTCTTGAAATTATAATTTTCTATTGATACTCAGATCATATTTCGCTCGAAAAAATTCAAATGGTAAACCAATTTCTATTGATACTCAGATTATATTTCTATTGATACTCAGATCATATTTCTATTGATACTCATATCATATTTTTTATAAGTTATCTTATTTTCTTTTTCATTTTTTTCCCTCAAAATGAACACCTAATATACTCTCTATTAAGTCGGTAAACCAAACACTTTGGACTCGATTAATACTCGTTTGACTAAAATTTCGATTCGAGCTCGACTAAAAATATAAATAATTTAAATATGAACAAATTTTAAAGTTAGATAAATTATTCGAAACTCTTGAAATTGTAATTTTCTATTGATATTCAGATCCTCGAAAAAAATTCAAACTGTACGGGCTTGGTTCGAAAACGTGTTTGGCTTCGGTAGTTAAACGAATTTCAATCAAACCTTATTTCATATTCTAATAATTTTGTAAACTAAATTTAAACAACTCCCTGTTTCACAAAAAAAAAAATACAAAAAACATTTGTCAAGAATATATTTTATTGATAAAAAAGATTTTATTATTTTCAAATAAAAATATGAAATAAAAATTTTAAAGATTATTTTTAAGTAAATATGGAATAAAAATATTTTTATATTTCTCTGCTAATTTTCGACCAAAGGGGGTACAAGTGTTATTATCGAACAGAAAAGAACAGAGGAAGAAAATAATCTGCGATCAAACCAACATTAGATTCATCTCTTTCTCTGCTCCGATGTGGTAGCTTACCCGCCAAATCAAACAACAAATTAACAACTTGCCATGCCCTTCTTCATCCATCGACTTTCTATTTTCACTTTTTCTCTCCTCGTACTCCTCATCTCAGTCTTTTTCTCAAACCCTCTCTCCACCACCCCATCCAAGACCAATCCCGATTAAGCCTAACCTTAAAAAACCCACGATCTGAAAAAATTACCTGTCAAAACTACATTGTTAGATTCGTTGAATACAAAAAGTCCGAAGATCACAAAGGATATCTGATAGAAAACGTGAATTTGAAAAATTGGGAATGGATTGAGAGGCGAAATCCGGCAGCTAAGTTTCCGACGGATTTCGGTTTGATTTCGATTGGAGATGATGATCCTGTCATGATGACGGAGTTGATTGAATAATTGGGGAGATTGGAGCTAGTGAAGGATGTTTCGGCCGATTTGAGCTATCAAAGGAGCTTGCTTGGGAAGGGAAGAAGTAGAGAGAGAATGGGGGCATTTGTCGATGGGAGGAAGCGGCCAGGGAAGATTTTCGCATCAATGTCTTTTAGTGAAGGGGAGAGTTTTGTAGCGGCGGCCACCAGTATTAACACGACGATTAGCTGGAGAAGGAATCTCTTAATGCAGGTATTGCTTTATCATATGAATGGATTCGTAGAGTTAAACTACGAATGTTTTTTATCGGAATATTTCAAGACTCTTAAAAATTTCAGACCTTGATAGAATTAATTAAGAAGCAGTCTCATTACATTTTTTTTTGTTTGGGTTGAGTTTGATGTTGAATGTACGATACTTGTGATAAAATTTGTAAAGGAACCATAAGGACATATGCGAACTGCAAATTTCATCTCGATGAACATCCATTGGAAACAACACTATAATGTAACCAAAAGATTAAACACATAATTGCAATGGATGCTTAATTTGCTTTATGCTTGTTTGCTTTTTCTGCCGTAGTTCTCTAACATTTAAATTATTTTTCAGTGTTATCCTGTTGCCCATAGCAATCACTTTCTATATAACATGGTGGTTTATTCATTTTGTGGATGGCTTTTTCTCTCCCATCTATGCTCAGCTGGGAATTGACATTTTTGGTAGGTGTACTTTATCTTTTTCATCCTAGCTCCCATTTTTTCTTGGTAAAAGGTGATTATATGTCATAGATGTTGTGGAGGAAGCTTTTGCAGTACAAACTAAATGTTAGAATATGAGCATGTAGATGACCACATACACTGTTAAAGCAATGATTGGCAACTCAATATGGATGTGGTCTGCAGTCAGATTGATGTAGTAGTATCGTTAATGTAGATGTTATTATGGGGCCTTGTGATTCTTTTTTGTTGTATACATGTTTATAGTTTCAAATTACATTGGTTATAGGCGTATATGAATAAATAAATCTTTTTCGCTAGTACAAGTCACTTTAATGTTAACATTTACTCCTACTTCTTGATTAGGCCTGGGCTTTGTAACTTCCATCACTTTCATATTCTTGGTTGGGGTGTTCATGTCATCATGGTTGGGCGCATCTGTTTTGAGCCTTGGGGAATGGTTCATCAAGCGGATGCCATTTGTTCGTCACATTTACAATGCCTCCAAACAGATTAGTTCCGCCATATCTCCAGGTGTGTTTAACATTAGTTTTCCATTTTCAGTGTCTGCATAAGTTACTTTTGGCAGTGATGGGTCATAACTATTCTGACTTCTAATACTTTTACAGATCAGAACACACAAGCATTTAAGGAAGTGGCTATAGTAAGGCATCCACGTATTGGTGAATATGCATTTGGTTTCATCACGTCATCTGTTGTTCTCCAGGTTTCCCACTCATATTTTTTCATATTCTGGTACATGTCATTGGGTTTGCTTCTATATTTTTTTAATTTTAAATAATACTGCCAGAAGGTGGAACCAAAACAAAAATTAAAGAAGGGAGAAAATGATACAACCAATCGATGGATTTCCATCGTAGCAACCCGAACTTCCTAAATGGATTGGATAATTATTCCTTCCCCCCTAACCGAGAATAAACTTCTAGTGGGGTTGATTGCCCCATCCATCTCCTGCTACTTATAAAGGCACATAAACAACCATTTGATCCCCGTCAAAGTCTGCATTGATTCCTTTATGGACTAATGGATGTAAACAAATAGCACGACCTTCCACTAAAACAGGCTGGAATGTCTGTATGTCTAATCTTATGCAGAGTCGACACTCGAGAAAAATAGAAATTTTACTATTTCCAGAATACCTCGACTCTACTTTTGATACCCCCTAGAATTGTTCTTTCCTAAGAATTCTCCTATTGCAATGTTAAATTCCTGCACTAATACCCGGTCCATAGATAATGGTATGTCCTAAATACTCCTCATTCCCTTCTATTGGTACTGTGACATCACCAAATCCAGGTACTTCATTTCCACAAGATTTGGTGTTCACTTATCAAAACTATTACATCTAAGTACCCATAATCAAAGGATAAAGACATAATTTAAATAACTTGAACAATAATCTTTCCCATTAAAGGGTTACATCATCATCTCAAAAGCAATTTCAGGTAATCTAACCTTAAAATTATTACATAAGTTTGCGGAATACATCATATAATTAAACAAGTCTTATAACATGAAACATTTAAATTAACTTCATTAATTCTTCAGCTCCAAGGCATCTTGGCCTTCCCTTTGCTGGTAGATGACTCATCAACTCTTTCAACTTTAGCTGCAGTGTTAATTGCAAGAGTAAGCAAACAATTGTTCACTGATATAGAAAGTAATAATGATAACATGAGAGTGAACAACGAATGCTGAACAATAATGAATTTGCTCTACGAATCTAGTACAGATAACAAGTTCGAAATCAATGTCTGAGGGTCTTAAGACCACGAACTATGTCTCCGGTATATAAGTATTATTACCTTAACCTTAACAGTCATTTAGACTGTACAGACCTTTCTTAGCGTACTTAGGGGGATCAGCCTTTTGTACCATGTATTGTGCACAAACATCTAAACATTACACGTACAAAAAATCCCCTATAATAGGGTTGTTCGTCTCAGTTTGAATTTAGAATTTCCGCACTAAAGGAAGTTTAGTTTGGAACTAGCTTATCAGTGTCTCTAGAATTTTTGAACACTATTCAACTTCCATCAATAAAGGTTTAATGCGAGAATGTACAACTGAACAAGGCTATTAAAGTCAAAGATCGGATATCGACAATATATATAACAGAATAACATGATATACATGCCAAGTGCTATATTCAAAGGAGTTTAGAACAATCTTCTACGAATCAATGTGTTAGAACAATATATGCTTCGAATGATAATAAGGAAAGTAAAGCTTGCTCGATGTAACGAATTAGGTTACAAGAGCTTGCACAAACATATTCAAGATAGATTAGGCTTGCTCAATTTTAAAAACTTGTACAATAATAATATAGGAATGGAAACTTGCATTCAATATGAAAAGAATGAAGTTAGAAAGCTTGCTCAATTGTAAGGAGTTAAGGTTTAGGAACTTGCCTTGTTTGTAAGCTACGCAAGTATAAAATAATCTCCAATTACCCTACACATCGCATTACAATCGCAACAACAATTAGTTGTATGAATATTAACACTATGAGTATTAAACTATCATTCAAGTCATAACCCTAACTTAGTATCTAACCATGTTGGTTAACATACTTAACGAATCTGAAATCTCATTACGAGCCAACATAGCCTAACCGTTCATCTCTAACCTTTGAAAACATCACATTTGGTTTCATTTTATAACTTATTTAAATAATTATTTCAAATCTTTACACTTTGCATTACAACACATTGACGTCTGTTATTATAGTTTATATCATGTTTTAACATCATTAACATGCATGTTAAACTAACACAAGTCCGTTACACATGACCTGCAATTAAGCAGACTTCACTGTCTGTGACTGGCTACTCGCGCGGCCTCGCCCAAATGCTGTGCGCCCGCGATCCAGGCAGCGCGCCCGCGCGATGCACCAAACTCAGTTTTTACAGACGCGAACTAGCACTCTGTTAAAGGCCAAAAATCCCAATTCAACAGAATTTCTCCCAAATTCAACATCTAAAACTTTGGAATATCTTAGTTACACATGCTAAACACCATTCTATATACAAAACATTACATATACACCATTTTGAAGAATCAAAACTATATTTTTTTTCAACTTTCTTCATTTTTATACTTTTAATCTATATACAAAACATTACATATACACCATTTTGAAGAATCAAAACTATATTTTTTTCAACTTTCTTCATTTTTATACTTTTAACGAATTTGATTGCCACAAACTCGTTTCTTAATCAATTGACATGATTTAAACTTCGTTGTTTTCGTTTCTTAACATATTATCACAATCCAACTTCAATTCGCAGATTCCAACACATATAAAGCATGAAATTTGGTACTTTCTAAAGCCATATTATATGAACATAAACACTGATATGTACAATCTTCTGCTACAACCCAATTCTTACGAATTTGATACTCAAACAACCCTCATACATGATAATTAACAAATTCTACAACATAATACACACCATTTATACAACGCTTGAACAACAAATCCACAAAAACCAATTTACAGATAACTTAGATAAAAACTAAAACTTAGAAATTTATGAATGAATTATACCCTAATCCCCTTGATTATAAGCTAGCACAAGATGGTGAATCTCTTCTTTCTCTTGGTAACTCACAGAGATTACTCTCTCTCAATTTCTCACTCTCAAAACTCTGCAATTCTCTCTTCCTCTGTAAAACACAGAAAGGCTCGCGTCAGTTAGAATAAGCCAAGGGCCACAAGGCCTTGTTTGGCTACCACATATTTTCCTAAACTAATTTATTTTAATATTATTATATTATATAGTTTTCATGTCACACCTTTAGTTGATTAATTTAAATAACTTAGTTTAGTTAATTTAAATAACTTATATAATAATAATAAAAATCTTATTATTACTATAATTATAATTAATAAATAATTATATATCTAATTTAATTAATAAATTAGAAATATCACTTTATTTAATTTATTTCCTTTAAATTAAACAATTCATTTAATTTAATTATCTTCTTAAATATTAAGCAATTGATTTAATTTACTTATTTTTCTTAAATTAAATCCTTCAAATAACATTATCATTATTCAATTCAATTAACATTAATTAATTTAGTTACTAAATAAATTCATCACAATCCATCAATTATTTATTTCCTCAATAAATAAATTATTTAAAATATTTATTCAATTCCATAAATATTTACATTAAATTACAAATTTCTCGATCGTTACAGGTACCCTTGCACCTTTTAAATTTTTTCTCATTACTTCATAAGCTTTTCCACAATAAAAACATATCGATCTGGTACATTTGCAATTGTCTGAATCTGATGTGTACATAGATAAATATATTAGACATGCTAATCAGTATATTGTAATGATTCAATTTTATCTGATGTGTATGTTTCATTATATTTTTTTTATTTGGTTTGACCAATCGTAGTTTTTCAGGAAAAATTTAGAGGAGGTCACTTCCATTTGATAAAGATGATAAAATAAATTGGGGAAGTGTAATGCCTTAGGCTATCTGGCTACCTCTAAAGAATAGTATTCGTAATGAGATGGCATGTGCTTAGATATTAGAAAGTAAAATTATTCAAGGACATCTATCACATGCATGTGGACAGCTGTTACTTATCAAAAACCTATAATGTGGACAGTGCTACTTGATTTTCCTTCTAGAGAGTAACTATTTTTAGATGTTATAAATGCAATATAGTTCTTATAACCAACTAATATTATAGTTGAAATGCATGCCATGACTTGGAGATCATGCTTTCTGAGAGGGTGTTTTGACATTGCATGCCCCCATACATCTCTTTTTCAATAACTGTATGTTAAGACTTGATTGATGATTACTTAATGCGACTGTTACATTTTGTTGACTTGGATGCTTTTTTCTTTATCCTCTTGGAATCCAGAATTACTCAGGTGAGGAGGAGCTATGCTGTGTCTACGTCCCCACGAATCATCTTTATATTGGTGACATATTCATGGTCAATGCCAATGATGTTATTAGGCCAAACTTGTCAGTTCGGGAAGGAATTGGTATGTGATTGATTGCACTTTACTAAGTTTTTTGGAATAAGTCGAACAGACTAGGTATACTTTTGACTGTGCACGACTTGCCTTACATGTGTTAGATAGGACTTTGGCTCATTGGTCATAAGAAAAAAGAGGAGATTGTGATCTTTCTTTTTAGTATGTGTTAGCATGAGTATTGTAATTTACCACCCTTGAGGGGAGTTTAAGTCTTAAACATCTAGTTGTGGGGGTCATGGGTACGTGTGTATTAGTTTCCGGGAAGCAAACTAAAGGAAAAGAAAAGCAAAAGTGGAAATATATAAATTTCTTATACAAGCTTATTGATTTGTTTTATGCTTGGCCCGTCATTTGGGGTTACCAATATTTTACTTTGTTTTGATTTTGCAGAAATTGTTGTGTCCGGTGGAATGTCAATGCCCCAGATCCTATCAACATTGGATTCAAGGACTGTTTTGGTGGATAGGAGTAGAAGTGACGGAGCATGAGAAAAGGAAGACATTAGCTTCAGTAGAGTTGTTTACTTGTCTCTTTCTTGAGATCCAGATGTCCAAGTGTTTGATATGTGTTGGTGTCTTGGAGATATCGCTGGCAATTCAGATTTTTACCATTTAATTGGTCAAATGTTATTTTGTCATCACATCTGTAACGTTGAGTGCCTGTAAATTTAGGGAGGTAGAGCTTGCTTGAAAATATAGTGGATTTAGGTTTATGTTACAATCGAATAGGTTGTTGTCTTTGGATTGTTGTTTAACTTGTAGTAACTGTTGCTCATCTTCTCTGATGGGTTTCCAAATTTTTAGCTTTGTGAACTGTAGTTGATTCCTGTAGATAAGAAGTATCATTACCGTTGAGGAAGTTGTAAAAGTTTGCAGCAAAAAAATATGGTTTAAGAGCGGAGGGACTATTCTTTGGTTGCCATTTTCAAATTGTTTGGTCTGTTCAAACTCCACATAATCTAGGAATACCAAATTAAAAACAATCATATCTTATACTTACGAATTAAAACATGATCTTCATAATCCATAATTTTAGTGAAAGAAGCCCATATGGACCATATCAATTATAATATCAGAGCTGCCTAAATTCTTTTATAGCAATTCTCTTTACTCCTTGGTGAAGCAAAACCAAAACATTTCATAGAGCAGATGAAGTGCCAACTATTGTGGCTAGAGTGACAAAAGGGGTACCTTCCGGTTATAACAACATTGCTTGGACCGGCCCGACTAAACCTTAAAATATGCATGCTAGTTAGAGGTGCACAAAAGGCCCGCAGCCTGGCCTTGGTCTGGCCTAGGTCTGGCCTGGTCAAAGTCCGGCCTGGTCAAGGCCTGGACCGGCCTGGCCCGGTCTGAAAGGCTTAAAAAGACTGTCATTTGAGCACAAAAATCTGGCCTGGCCCGACCTGATCCAAAGCCCGATCTGAACTGACATGTGACCTGAATCCGGCCTCGGCCTGGCCTGGTCCGTCGCAACTGGCCTGACCTGCTTGATCATGAAATAACAAATAGCACAAATGATGTTTATTATCACGCCAGGCACTGCAAACATACAGACCGATTGGGCTAACAGTTATATAAAAAAAAAGAAGCAAAAGACAAGTACTAGGCACTAGCTCACTGTGACTCACGATTTTGATTGATTGTTCACTACTCACTAGCTGTCTAGCTCACTGTCCAAGCCCCAAGGTATCAAGGCATGCTATTATATATAATCTATATATATATAATAGTGACAATTTAGCAATGAGCCAATGACCAACGGAAAAAAAAAGGCTGACACCTTCTCATTCATCTATCAATCCATCACATCTATGAAAAATTTATCAGAATTTGAATTTCAAAAATTAAATAAAATTACATGTACCAATCGTATTATTGTAACATCTATAATTTTACTAACAGTTATTTTTTTCACTATAAAAATCATATAATTTACTCCACAAAAATTACAACTCCTCACATCTTTCTCTCTCTATTCTCTGATATAACAATAACATCATTCTGCAAGCTCAAATTCTAAATTTGTATATTGTTATAATTTTTATAATTAATTTTATATAATATATATTTACAATTTATTATACACATAAATTATAATATTTATTTTATTAGTACATTGATATTATTACAATGGATTCTTCCAACATTCCACAAGTGTCATCATTTATTCAAAATGATCCAAATATCATTATGCCCGAAAGTGCCGTTCCGGGTTCTAGTACAATATTTCCACGTCCAACCGGCTAGCAAACCAAACGTAAAGCGGCTGTTTGGGATCATTTCATCGAAGTGTGGATTGCAGAAGGTGTTAAAAAAGCCCAATGCAAAATATGTAACAATTTCTTCGGGGTTAAAGGAAATAACACATTACTCCGTCACTATGAGTCGTGTTTGAAGAAGCACAAAATAACTGATGAAAGCTCTCAATCACAAATTGATCGTTCTGGTCACAGTTGGAGTTACGATCAAATATTACAAAAGGAGTGGCACGCTAAGTTGGTGATCGAGAAGGAGCTTCCATTCAATTTTTTTGATGATGCGCGTTGTACCGACTACATTCAAGGCGCATTGCAACCAAAATATAAACAAGTAAGTAGAATGACTACTAAACGTGATGCAATTAAATTATTTAATAAAGCTAAAAATGAATTAATTGAATATTTTGATGGTAAAATTTGTTTAACTAGTGATTCTTGGTCCGCTAATCATCAACCTGGAATTAGCTATATTTGTATTACAGCTCATTGGATAGATTCTGGTATGTTTATGCAAAAAAGAATTATAGGATTTGAATATTTTGAATTACCACATAATGGTCAATCAATATATGCTCAAATTATGTCCATAATCCGTACTTTCAAAATTAAAGATAAAATAATGAGTATTAGTTTAGATAATGCAACAAATAATACTAGTTCTATTAATATGTTAAAAAATGATTTAAAACCTGTAGTAAATGGTGTATTTTTTCATGTTAGATGTGTATGCCATATAATAAATTTGATTGTATAATCCGGATTCACTTACTTGCAAACGACAATAAATAAAATTCGTTTTATGATTGGTTATATATATGGTTCAAATAGAAGAATGCAAGATTTTAGAACTTTTTGTCATACAAGAGGTGAAAAATTTAAAAGAGTAAAATTTGATAATAACACTAGATGGAATAGTACATATGATTTATTTAAAGATGTTTATAAACGTCAAAAAATACTTATGGAATTTTATAACACACAAACTAATCATGAAATAACAAATCAAGACTGGGATTTATTCTGTCAACTTTTAAATATTCTTAAAGTTTTTAAAAAACACACAAAAATATTAAGTGGTGTTTATTATCTTACAATTCACCATGTTCTATTTGCATTTTTGGAAATAACAAATATGTTTCAACAATATAAATATGATCCTTTTTGGAGTAACCTTATTTTTAGTATGGAAGAAAAATTTTAAAAATATTTTGAATACATGCCTACTGTTATTACTTGTGCAGCAGCGTTAAACCCCGTAATAAAATTAGAAGGTGTGGAAAGTGTTTTAGAAGATATAGTAGAAAATATAGGTACTGAAAATATTGATTATATTAAACTAAATTTTAATAATACATTTGCTGAATTTTATAGACAATATGAGTCTATATATGCTACATCTACACGTGCACCACCCCCTGCCCCTTCATCTTCTAAGTTTTCATCATTATTAAAATCATTATAAAAAAAACCAAAAACTTCATCACACACAAACAGTTTAAACGAACTTGGTTTATATTGTAGTACTGATTTTAGAAGTTTTATGACCGATCAAGAATTTGAAAATTTTGATATACTTGCATTTTGAAAAAATCATAACCGACAATATCCTACTTTGGCCGCCATGGCCCGTGATTTACTAACTATCCAAGCTAGTACCGTAGCTTCGGAATCTTGTTTTTCTTTATCTGGCAGGGTACTAGATGAAAAAAGAAGTAGACTTAGTCCAGATTCGTTGGAGATATGTATTTGCTATAGAGATTATCTTGCCGCACAAAGAATAATACAAGACGTAATAGACGATCAAGATAGCTCGGAAGATCTCGAAGTCGGAGCAGGAACTGTCGAAAATGTACATCCATAAAGATTGAAGATATATTTTTTGAAGATATATTTTATGAAGATTCAAAGACAAATAATTTTTGAAGATTTGAAGACATTTTTAAAAATTTTGAAGACAAATATTTGTAACCGATTCATTTTTTATTATTGTTTAAATTATACTTTAAATTTACAAACTTATAATCATTCATCAAATTAGTGATTCAATAAATTATTACTTATTCATTGTTGTAATTTGTTAGTTGTAAGTTTGTAATACATTATTTTTAATTAATAAATCAATCAAGTTTAAAATTTTAATTATTCATTATTTATTTATTGTAAATAGTAATTACATTTAATTAATATATTAATTAGTTTATTTAATATTAATAAATTAGTTGCTTAAATTTTAATATTAATATACTAGTTAGTGTATTAATATTAATAAGTTAGTTGATTAAATTTTAATATTAATGTACTACTTAGTTTATTTAATATTCATAAGTTACTAAGTTAGTTAATTCAAATTTAATATTAATAGTTAGTTTATTAAGTAACAATGTAACAGAAGTAATCTTAGCATGAAATGATCAAATATAGAGTGGAGTATATTGTCCGAATTTTGGAGTCTTGAAAAATAAATTTTGGATGAGATTTGATGGAATGATGGTTTGATTGGACATTTGGACCAAAAGGAGAAAGAAAAAAAAAAGCTAATTGGAAACTATTGCCTTAAGGTAGCTGCTAACTGCCCCGCCACATGGACACAGCCCCAATACAAGGCTTAAGCAGTAAGCTGCTAACTGCCTCGCGGCCCCCGCCCCAGCCCAGGCCACATGGATATAAAAAAAAGAGAGGAGAAGAATCAGCCTGCACAAGCCTGGCCTATAGACCTGATCAGATCAAAATTTTGTGAGATAAACCTGGCCTGGCCTAAAGGCCCAAAGTCAAGGCCTGGCCTGATCAACGGCTAAAGCCTGGCAAGCCCAGGCCAGACAAGCCTGCTGTGCACCTCTGATGCTAGTATATGCGAGCTGTTGAATATGATAGTAGACTTACTGAAAAAAGTATTAATGGGAAGAGAGTTGGCTAGGGCCTAGGGGGATGTGAGTTGTGTCCAAGCTGGCAAATTCATGTTATTTTTATAACAATAGTACTAATATTTTATCTTTTTTTGGGGTTATAATTGAGAAATAAATAAAGGGCAAAAAAAAAACTTTAAATAAAGAAATAAAAAAAAGGCACGCCACTATTGTCAAAATCGGAAAGCAACGCGTGAGTATGGGGGAATTCATTTCCACACTGACCACGAACGACTCGCCTCCGCCTTCCTAAACTAAATTTGACTTTCCACAACAAAATCAAATCTTTTCTCTTCCTCTCTCCTTAATTTCTTCTTCTGTGGGAGGGAAGAGATTTGCGACGATTTCAAGGCAGGATGCAGAAGATTAATAATAAGCAAGATCATCGGTCGAGATCTGCCAAGCCAACCACCATTCACGGCTGCGCTCAGTCCGGGGATTTGGCCGGCTTCCAGAAGCTACTTAGGGACAACCCCTCTCTTCTTAATGACAGCAACCCTGTTGTAAGATCTCAATTCTCCCCCTCTTTATTTTCGTGTGAATTTTGTTTAATTAAAGAAACCCATTTCGTTTATGATTTTATTTTCGAATTTTTAATGTTTTGAGGACAAGTATGTTTCAGGATTTCTTTTTTAGAATTATTGGGCTCTGTTCAATTTTATAGTTTTAATTGTGTCTTATTTCTTAAGTTTAAAACCAGTCAATGTAATGTCTAAATGCTGCGAACTGCAAACATGAATCTTTTCCTAAATGCTTATTATTCGACTTCTAATTCTCATTTGGGATAATTCGCTTATACTGAATTTTGATGATTACATCCTAAAATTAAATATCTGAAAAACGTGTAGTATATTTTTTTACAAATTTCTATTACCCCATTTCTTTAATTTTTCCTTAGAGAAGGTTATTGTTAACGCCAAGATCTTTCCTCACGTTCCAATCACCAAGACGTGTCCGATATCCTGCACAGTTCAACAAGTCAACACCAAAAGCTTGACGGCTTGACCGTCGGGGATAGCTCCGGCGTGAGGGTTAGTATCGGCGATCACAAGGAAGGTTAATAATGGAGGGATAAATATCTAGTGACTTGAGAGCAATAATTAATTAGTTACCTTTCACCATGTGCCATCCTTGCTTTATATCTCGAAAGTCCGATTTGTCCTGTATGCAACTGACTTTTCGGGCCCACAACTTTTAGCCGACTAAGCCCTGTCCAATCCTCATTAAGTACAATGTTCTATCTCCAATCTACACCGGTCAAAGCCCAAGTGGAACCATACTCATCTAGTAACTCGGCCCACTGTCACAGCCCAATACTTCATAGGCCCCAAAATAAAGATAATATCCACCCAATGGGCTGTCCCAATGAACCGGTCTAATACTTTCAAGACCCACCTCAACATGTCTAAAGTATTATGACCCAACATTGCCCCCCAGTCTTTTATTAAACAGGAGGTTTAATGAAAGAGTATAAGTGGAATCGGTCCAGAATAAAAGGAATTATAATGAGATCAACAAAGGTCCAAGATACAACTTACCGAGGCCCAATAGGTAAATCTGAAACAACAATTCAAATAGAAACCGGAAGCCCAATAGAGAAGCCCACTCCGGTTAACAATGAAGGCCAAAACCGCACACTACCTCTTCAAATTCACAATCACTGCTGGCATTAAATGAGCCGCCCTTGAACCTCGTGAAAAGTTGAAGAGAACTCTAATATAAAAACTGCTTTCTCCCAAATCTGATAGTTTTACCAACTCAATTTGAAATTCGGATATTCCTTGCTCATCTTCTTCTCCAAATTTCTCTCTGCAACTAATTAACAATGGCTTCTCAGAATACTAATCAAAGTTCCCCACTTCGCATAACCCCCATTACCACTGTTCTTCCCAATCCGAGCTCTAGCAAAAAAGAGGCTCCGAGTTTAAATCCCAAATCTGTTGATACTCACAGTCAGAATCAACCACTAAAAACGATTCCCAATCCTTCAGAATTCTTCAAGAGTGAAGAATACTTTCCCCATGCCAACACTCCTTCCACCGTCACTGAGATTGAGTTGGGTAACCTTCGGACCCGCTATCAGATTCCGAACACCCATATGGTAGGGCTCCAGCTCCCCACGAATGAATGTACCAGCGACCTGAAGGCTGGACCGCCATGCCGGTGACCCTTATCGAAAAGGGAGTTCGCCTACCTCTCCATGCCTTCGTCATCATTCTACTAGGGTTCGTAGGCGTGGGTTAGTGCCGAACTCCTATATCCACATCCTGACATTTATCGCCTTCTGCCACGAACAAGGGATTCCACCTGCTGTCGACTTCTTCTTCACCCTGTTCATAGCCGGTAAATCTCGAGAACGAGGCTTCAAGATGATGAGCAAACAATCTCCCAAACCTAATGCCAGGTTCGAGAAGCGACCACTAATGGACACTCCTTCGAGTAACCAAGGATGGCATAAGGAGTGGTTTTTTGTCAAAGGACCCGAAGTCTCCTCCATACCTAACTGGACCACTTCCGATCGTATCTTTGCAAACTTCGGAAATATTTCAACGGAACGAGTGAGAGAAATGGCGAGCCTTCTAGAGAAGATTCACATCAAGGAATGGAGCTTCGGACTTCTGAGTAAACAAGCATGGTTGTACGACCATAACTGTAAGTCTCGAACCCATTTTATTGTTTAACTCCCAATTTCCATCAGTAGTTATCGTAAACAATTGTTCCTCATCTGTTGCAGTGTCTCTGATCAAACCAACGTCAATCGACCGAAGGGATCTAGACAAATTTCTTTCTGGTACATCTTCGCCAACCTCTGCCGATGTACCAACTGAAGTGCTTCAAGCCATCGAATCAACTCCTGCTGAAGGGACAAGCCAATCTCGCCGAAGAAAGCAAGCTGGTCGAAAACCCAAACACACCCCTACGCAAACTCACACCGAGTGCCTCTCCTCGATATGCCCTCTAACGAACGGACCCGAATCCTTCGTGCCAAAAAGAGTAAAACCCAAGCAAATTCTCCGGCCTCCGAAGAACCACAAGTACCTCTAACAGAAACCGATCCTCCGCCAACCACCCCGGTTGAAATCGTTGTTTCTGACGAAGAGCCCGAAGAATAAGTGGAGCGATCACCCAAACTTGCTCGAAAAAGACAACCAACCTCCTCGGACTTCAGGCCCGAAGCCCCGGAATCCCCCACTCTCCGGCCAGAATCAGAAGAGAATTTCCCATTTGAGCTCTACAACTCCTTCGTCTGTAATACCAACAACCACCGGTTCAGCAACAGCTCTATCATGGACCTGATCAACGAGGGAATGAAGTACCAAGCTAGAGTAAGCTTAACTTATCCATTTACATCTCGGCCCATTAATTTTGAACTGATAGACTAACACTGATCATCCGCAGGCAAACACTGTCTTCGGACGCCTCCGTCCCAAATACCAAGAGGCCGATGCCGAAGAGAAAGCCGCTCGAAGAGAGAATACCCTGCTTAAGTCTGCTTTGGCGAAAGATAGAAGTAGTCTCAAAGTTGCTATTCACGACAACGAGTGCCTTCAGAAAGACCTTGCCCAAACCAAAGAAGATTTGAAGACGTCCCGGGCCACTCATCAAGTCATCACTGATATAAATATCGATTTTCTGAAGAAAAACGAAATTTTGGCGAAGAAAATCGAAGATCTGGCCCAATCCAACTCAGTTCTGTCGAAGAAAATAAAGATATCCAAGCTAAAGATGCAGAGCAAATGGCCCATCGTCAAAAGCTTGAAGAGGAACTTCGAGAACTCCGGACTCTTAGGGATTTGGGCCCACCATTAACTGATCAGCTTCGCAAGGAGATTGAAGCAAATTACAGGAAATCCACCGAGCTGAACAATGAAGTTGTCTACATGTACTCTGAAGGGTACGAGGTCTGCCGAAGTAAATACAAAGCCAAACTTGTAGTGGCCAAAGTAAACCCGGCTCTCCTCGACTCTTCGGACATCGAGGACAATAAGGAAGCTTAAAGATATCATCCGAAGCTTTAGGACTCCCTGAAAAGACATTTCTCCTTTGTAAACAGTTAGATATCAATGAGATGATTAACAAATTCTTATCCTTATTACACCTTTGACCATTTTTTGTCAATAATTCATCATCAATCAACGTGAAAAATGTATAATCTTAAACTGTTAGTTAATAACTAAGCAAGTCATATAACAGATAAGATCAAGTAATAATGTGACCCGGATTCAACACTTAAAAATCAGGTAATAAAGTAATGCAATACTTATTCGTTACCAAAGTGAGGTAGATCTGTTTCATAGGGAATTTGTTTACCACGAAGGGCCTAACAAACCCACAGGATGACATTTGCCTACCACGAAGGGCCTGATAAAGTCTAAAGGATGACATTTGCCTACCACGAAGGGCCTGATAAAGTTAAAGGATGACATTTGCCTACCACGAAGGGCCTGACAAAGTTTAAAGGATGACATTTGCCTACCACGAAGGGCCTGACAAACTCATAAGGACCACCTGCTAATAAGGCTACCATCAAATGGTCAGCGAGTCCACCCAAACCTCCTAACACCGATGACGTTTGCCTATCACGAAGGGCCTGACAAACTCATAAGGACCACCTGCCGAAAAGGCTACCATCGAATGGCCAGCGAGTCCACCTGGACCTCCTAACACCGAGGTGGCATCTGCCCGTGCATGTCAGACTATGGATGAGCTACCGAAGTCCCTCATGAATGCTTCAAACTTCGATCTCATGAGCTGGCGTCTGTTAACATGATCCCTAGGCAATGGACCCAGTATGACTACCCCCCAGACAGCAAGAGGTATATGAGATAAAATCGAATATAGCCTTTTGGTGGCTGATGTGGGATCGAACTATTTAGCTGACACAAATACCCACATGAACCCTCCGAAGAACATCTGCAGCTTCGGACGACGCCCAAAATTCCTCAATAGTGGGAGATGAGTCCAAAGTAGAATACCCGTCTGCAAACAACGCCCACGAATTCTGATTCTGCCGAAGCACTGCAACGGTTTTGTCGGACTCTTCAGATTCTCCATAACTATTGTCATCTTATTTCTTCATCCCTAAGGACACGGCTTACATAGCAAACCAGGTGTTGCTTACCCTCAACTTCTCGCACCAAAACTGCTCCCACTGCCAATGAACTAGCTGCCAGATACAAATAATATAGCTCAGCAGGAGCGGGCTTCACTAACAAAGGCACCAAAGAAAGATAGGACGTTTATTCCCTGGAAGGCGTCTTCACAGCCCGAAGTCCACTGGAACGTCTTAGCATTCTTCGGCCCTTTCCACGTACCAAAGATTGACAAACATCTTTCTGCCGATTTGGACATAAACCTTCTCAAAGTCTCTTTTGAATAGTCTTGTCTTTTCCATTCGAACCTGCAGCTTTAGACGGGCATCTCCGAAGACGAGTATCCACAGGACGGTGTGCCCTCAGTGGATTCTCAGGAGTGCGGCTTCTGGGTCTGCTTCGACCATAATCCCGAAGACCAACAGGACGGAATACCCTTCCTCAGTTAATCAGGAAAATGGCTGTTGGGTCTTCATCTACTCTGCTTCGACCATAATCCCGAAGACCAATAGGGCGGAATACTCTTCTTCAGTCAATCAGGAAAATGGCTGTTGGGTCTGCTTCGATCCCGAGGACGGCCTCGAGACATGTCTTTAAAGTGTAGACTTCTTTCTAACTTGATCGATCTGTCAGTCTGATCACTTCGGTATAGGATTCTAAGCAGTATGCCCTACCCTTTTCCGACCATGGTCAGGTCTTCTCTCGGCAGCAAAAATCAATCTTCTTCTAGTATCACCTTGGGCTCTCGAACGAGAACCCTCAGAAACCTGCTTCAGTACCAGCATGAGCACTCTTTGAAGGACCCAATCAATCCTTGACAGATACTCATTGTGTAGACGAAGTCATAGCCATCAGCTATCCTTTAGAAGTAACTGTTCTACTCTTCTTCACCATGGATTCCGACGTAGAGCAGCTACAATTTGTGATTGAAAACTTCAAGAACACTAGAACACGCCCTCCTTCTAGCGCTAATGTTAACGCCAAGATCTTTCCTCACGTCCCAATCACCAAGACGTGTCCGATATCTTGCACAGTTCAACAAGTTAACACCAAAAGCTTGACAGCTTGACCGTCGGGGGATAGCGCTGGCGTGAGAGTCAGTATCGACGATCACAAGGTTAACAATGGAGGAATAAATATCTAGTGACTTGAGAGCAATAATTAATTGGTTACCTTTCACCGTGTGCCATCCTTGCTTTATATCTTGAAAGTCCGGTTTGTCCTGTATGCAACTGACTTTTCCTGTAAGCCCTGTCCAATCCTCAGTAAGTTCAATGCAGGGATGACAGTCAAAGTTCTATCCCCAATCTACACCGGTCAAAGCCCAAGTGGAACCATACTCATCTAGTAATTCGGCCCACTGTCACAGCCCAATACTTCATATGCCCCAAAATAAAGATAATATCCACCAAATGGGCTGTCCCAATGAACCGGCCTAATACTTTCAAGACCCACCTCAATATGTCTAAAGTATTATGGCCCAACAGTTATAATCTTTAGACAACATCTAGTGAGCTTAAGAAAATCTCAAATCTGGAAGATGAAAGCAGTATGATGATTTTACCAAGTTTGGATGAATAACTTTTGATGGGTCATTAACCTCACGTGTGCTTTAATATTTACACATTATCCTTTCTGTCTTTCTGCCATCCTTGAAGTATTTGGATTATTGTTCAAGTTATTCATATTCCATTTCTTTTATCTTCTGTTTCAGAGGGAATTATCTGCTTCCATTTTTAGTGTATATCTGTGTACAATAAGCCGATGCTCTGGAAAATAAAATAAGAATGAAGGAAGCATGGTAATGTCCACAGAAATTGAGCTTCTTTTGAGTCGTCATGTCTGCCCCCTCTGACTCCATCTTGATTAGGGGGCCTGGATTAGACCCACGTCTCTCTCTTTTGCTACTCTAATTTCTTCCTTTTTTTGTTTTTTCTACGAACAAACTTTTGAAACATCCCTAAACTTGTGGTCCGTGGTTGCTATGGCGAGTTAAACTTAAATTTTTTGAGTTTACTTGAAATTTTTGAGTTTACGGTTCTCACATTTTCCTTTAAACCACTTGATGTCTGTGGGGTTTATATTCTTCTTTTTCTCTCTCTAGATCTATCTATATGTGTGATGGTTGTGTATTAGATGGATTCAATTATTATGAAATTAAGTTTGACTTGCAGATTGATTACTTTTTGGTCTGCGTATTGATATTATATTGGTTAATTGATTAAAGTTAAATTCGTGTTAATTAATCCTGTATATACCTGAAAAAAATATGGTTATGAGTTAGTTTTGGTTTTCAAAATTTGATTATGGTTCCATTTAAGAACTAAAATTATATTAACCATTTTTAATATGGGTTATGTGGGTTGAAATCATATGGTTATAGTTCAAATATAGGTCGATCCATATTTTAAATTTCAAACATACCATTATTATGTTCCAATAAAATACTACCTCCGTCCCACAATAAGTGCTTTTTTAGGTTTAATATTTTTTCCCAAAATAAGTGATGTGTTAGAACTTCAATACAATTTTTGCAATATTTTCTCATATATGCCGTTATGCATTCAATGGTATTTATTGCATCTTACCATCACTACAATTAAATGACACTCGTTAACTCTCAACTTCAAAGAAAATATATTAAGGGTATTTTTGCCATTTTAACTTGTGTATTGGTATGTGTGATTTAAGCTAAAAAGAACTTATTATGGGACGGAGGTAGTATATTATTATTAGATATATCATATATACATAATCACTAAATATTATTTTTTTTGGGAGGGAATGAGGGTGGGGTGGGAGGTGGGAGTGGCGTGGGTGGGGTAGAGGGTAGGGTGTGGGGGTGGGTGGTGTATACATAATCGCTTAATATTTTTTTTGGGAGATGTGTTGGAAGAGTGGGCTGGGCTGGGTGGGGTGGGTAGGTCGGGGTGGGGGAGGTAAGGGTGGGGTGGGGTGGGGTGGGATGGGGGGCAGGGGGTGGGTGGTGTATACATATTATTTATTATCACAATAAGCTAAATTTATAGGCTAACTTGAAACAAATTGGATATATGACTTTATGCCTCAAATTCAAATATATGACTTCGGCCTTGTAAAACTGGGCGGAAGCTTTGTTGAGCTTATAAAAATTGTCTGAATATTGATTATAACATCCGGCCTTATAATGTGTGGGCTCTAATAAACTAGTTTGAAGCGAAAATGGCACCCGACCCGAAGAGGAGGAAAGTCGACGATGCTGTGTCCCGCAGGTAACTAACCATTTTTAAGCTCCTTTCTTCAAGTTAATTGAATTTTTTGGTTATATTTGACATTTATTGTTTAGATCAGTATATCGACAAGTGGAACATAGTGATTTTCTGTTAACTTATTCGAATTTTGATAACCGATTTTCTTTTTGTTTGTTGTATATGTTCAATGAAGTTCTAAATTAACAAATTGTTTGTGAATTTTGAGAAAAAAACAAGAAACAAAAATTTGGATGTTTGAGGTAAATGTCCATAGCTTAATTTACTTGTAATTCTGTAATAATATCCCGTTGTACCAAAATTATAGATCAATCTTGACTTTTTTTGGAAATCAATTTGTATTCTAAAATTTAAAATTGATTGGGATTTATTTGATTTTAATACAAACAACGATAACTATAATCGAAAACTGGTAAAAAGTAGTACTAATTATTGCTTTCAAATTTTCAATGAATTTATATCAGTTTTCAGCTTTAGAGTTTCGTTAGTGAAAAGTCAAATGTATCGAGATTATTAACTGTAGGAGTAGGACTGTAGGAGTATTTTTTTTAGGTTGAGAAGTAAAATTTGCTGAAAAGTGAAAACTACTGCACATAAGTTATTGTGTTGCATGTGATGAACTCGCAAAGTATAACAAGGCATATAGTGCAGACCCGATCAAATTCCGAGTCCGGAACAAATTTCGGATCAAATCCTGAATTTGAATCGAATTTTTCAAAATAAGGCCTTTAACTACTGGCCCAATAGTATCTTCTTGGGTCATCTTAGCCCACCATAAGTTCACCCAAAAGGTCATGACTTGAAGGTATTATTGGTAATAACTTATTTTCTGAGTGTTACAAACTCCCCCACTTAAATTTTTGACGTCCATGTCAGAACCAATCGCACATACGGTCCACAGATCTTTGTCTGTCTAGTTCATTTTGGGATAATATAGGCTGGGTTCGTGTACCCAGATCCGGACCTCTATCTCTCTATAATGGGATAATACTACTAGCATTCGTGTCCCCACTTCCAGCAATTCGATCGGATGACCCGACCCGAGCTTCTCGAGTCCGGTAAGGGTGGGGTGAGTGGGGGAGGTAAGGGTGGGTGGGTGGGTGGGTGGGTGGGTGGGGGGGGTAGGGCGTGGGTGGAGGTGGGTGGTGTATACATATTATATTTTTAGGGTTGGGGTTGGGGTTGGGGTTGGGTTGGGGTGGGGGTGGGGGTGGGGGGTGGAGTGAATAGTGGGGTGGGGTGGGGTGTATACATAATCACATAATATTAGGTGGAGTGGGTGGGTAGGTGGGGTGGGTAGGTGGGGTGGGGTCGGCGTGGAGTGGGTATGGGTAGAGGGTGGGTGGTGTATACATAATCACTTAATATTAAATTTTTTTTGGGAGGGAGTGGTGGGGGGGTGGGGGAGGTAAGGGTGGGGTGGGATGGGGGTAGGTAGGGGGTGGGTGGTGTATACATATTATTTATTATCACAATAAACTAAATTTATAGGCTAACTTGAAACAAATTGGATTTTGTAAAATGATATTTACTACGTTTGGATCCAAAGTCGCAATTGGACTTCATGCCTCAAATTCAAATCTATGACTTCGGCCTTGTAAAACTGGGTGAAGCTTTGCCGGGCTTATAAAAACTAACTGAATATTGATTATAACATCTGACCTTATAATGTGAGGGCTCTAATAAGCTAGTTTGAAGCTAGAGCGCGAAAATGGCACCTTACCTGAAGAGGAGGAAAGTCGACGATGATGCGTCCCGCAGGTAACTAACCATTTTTAAGCTCCTTCTTTCTTCAAGTTAATTGAATTTTTTGGTTATATTTGACATTTATTGTTTAGATCAGTATACCGAAAAGTGGAACATAGTGATTTTCTGTTAACTTATTCGAATTTTGTTAACCGATTTTCTTTTTATTTGTTGTATATGTTCAATGAAGTTCTAAATTAACAAATTGTTTGTGAATTTTGAGAAAAAAACAAGAAACAGAAATTTGGATGTTTGAGGTAAATGTCCATAGCTTAATTTACTTGTAATTCTGTAATAATATCTCGTTGTACCAAAATTATAGATCAATCTTGACTTTTTTTGGAAATCAATTTGTATTCTAAAATTCAAAATTGATGGGGATTTATTTGATTTTAATACAAACAACGATAACTATAACTATCAGAAACTGGTAAAAAGTAGTACTAATTATTGCTTTCAAATTTTCAATGAATTTATATCAGTTTTCAGCTTTAGAGTTTCGTTAGTGAAAAGTCAAATGTATCGAGATTATTAACTGTAGTAGTAGGACTGTAGGAGTATCTTTTTTTGGTTGAGAAGTAAAATTTGCTGAAAAGTGAAAACTACTGCACATAAGTTATTGTGTTGCCTGTGATGAACTCGCAAAGTATAACAAGGCATATAGTGCAGACCTGATCAAATTTCGAGTTCGGAACAAATCTCGGATCAAATCCCGAGTTTGAATCGAATTTATCAAAATAAGGCCTTTAACTACTGGCCCAATAGTATCTTCTTGGGTCATCTTATCTCACCACAGGTTCACCCAAAAGGTCATGACTTGAATGTATTATTGGTAATAACTTATTTTTTGAGTGTTACAAACTCCCCCACTTAAATTTTTGACGTCCATGTCAGAACCAATCGCACATACGGTCCACAGATCTTTGTCTGTCTAGTTCATTTTGGGATAATATAGGCTGGGTTCGTGTACCCAGATCCGGACCTCTATCTCTCTATAATGGGATAATACTACTAGCATTCGTGTCCCCACTTCCAGCAATTCGATCGGATGACCCGACCCGAGCTTCTCGAGTCCGGTAAGGGTGGGGTGAGTGGGGGAGGTAAGGGTGGGTGGGTGGGTGGGTGGGTGGGTGGGGGGGGTAGGGCGTGGGTGGAGGTGGGTGGTGTATACATATTATATTTTTAGGGTTGGGGTTGGGGTTGGGGTTGGGGTTGGGTTGGGGTGGGGGTGGGGGTGGGGGGTGGAGTGAATAGTGGGGTGGGGTGGGGTGTATACATAATCACATAATATTAGGTGGAGTGGGTGGGTAGGTGGGGTGGGTAGGTGGGGTGGGTAGGTGGGGTGGGGTCGGCGTGGAGTGGGTATGGGTAGAGGGTGGGTGGTGTATACATAATCACTTAATATTAAATTTTTTTTGGGAGGGAGTGGTGGGGGGTGGGGGAGGTAAGGGTGGGGTGGGATGGGGGTAGGTAGGGGGTGGGTGGTGTATACATATTATTTATTATCACAATAAACTAAATTTATAGGCTAACTTGAAACAAATTGGATTTTGTAAAATGATATTTACTACGTTTGGATCCAAAGTCGCAATTGGACTTCATGCCTCAAATTCAAATCTATGACTTCGGCCTTGTAAAACTGGGTGAAGCTTTGCCGGGCTTATAAAAACTAACTGAATATTGATTATAACATCTGACCTTATAATGTGAGGGCTCTAATAAGCTAGTTTGAAGCTAGAGCGCGAAAATGGCACCTTACCTGAAGAGGAGGAAAGTCGACGATGATGCGTCCCGCAGGTAACTAACCATTTTTAAGCTCCTTCTTTCTTCAAGTTAATTGAATTTTTTGGTTATATTTGACATTTATTGTTTAGATCAGTATACCGAAAAGTGGAACATAGTGATTTTCTGTTAACTTATTCGAATTTTGTTAACCGATTTTCTTTTTATTTGTTGTATATGTTCAATGAAGTTCTAAATTAACAAATTGTTTGTGAATTTTGAGAAAAAAACAAGAAACAGAAATTTGGATGTTTGAGGTAAATGTCCATAGCTTAATTTACTTGTAATTCTGTAATAATATCTCGTTGTACCAAAATTATAGATCAATCTTGACTTTTTTTGGAAATCAATTTGTATTCTAAAATTCAAAATTGATGGGGATTTATTTGATTTTAATACAAACAACGATAACTATAACTATCAGAAACTGGTAAAAAGTAGTACTAATTATTGCTTTCAAATTTTCAATGAATTTATATCAGTTTTCAGCTTTAGAGTTTCGTTAGTGAAAAGTCAAATGTATCGAGATTATTAACTGTAGTAGTAGGACTGTAGGAGTATCTTTTTTTGGTTGAGAAGTAAAATTTGCTGAAAAGTGAAAACTACTGCACATAAGTTATTGTGTTGCCTGTGATGAACTCGCAAAGTATAACAAGGCATATAGTGCAGACCTGATCAAATTTCGAGTTCGGAACAAATCTCGGATCAAATCCCGAGTTTGAATCGAATTTATCAAAATAAGGCCTTTAACTACTGGCCCAATAGTATCTTCTTGGGTCATCTTATCTCACCACAGGTTCACCCAAAAGGTCATGACTTGAATGTATTATTGGTAATAACTTATTTTTTGAGTGTTACAAACTCCCCCACTTAAATTTTGACGTCTCTGTCAGAACCAATCGCACATACGGTCCACAGATCTTTGCCTCTCTAGTTCATTGTGGGATAATATAGGCTGGGTTCGTGTACTCAGATTCGGACCTCTATCTCTCTATTGTGGGATAATACCACCAGCATTCGTGTCCCCACTTCCAGCAACTAGATCGGATGACCCGACCCGAGCTTATCGAGTTCGGAACAAATCTCGGGTCAAATCGAATCAAATCCATCCAAATAAAATTTTAAAGCACTGACTTAATTGTATCTTCTTGGGTCATCTTAGCTCACCCCAGGCTCACCCAAAAAGTCATGACTTGAAGGTACTATTGATAGCAACTTAATTTCTCATACACAAACAAATTTTTCCCATATTTTCTCATATATTTCGATGTGGAAAAAATTTCTTTTAAAACTCCATTGTATTTGGAGATTTCTTTTACTGATAGATGAGGGTAGGGTAGGATTTTGTCATAGATTTCAGAAATTGAAGTGTGTTGCCATAAAATACTTTCTTTTTTTGGATAATCGGGAGTTTCCGAGTTGCAATCGGACTAATCTCCACTAACCCGGGGCAACCTTTTTATACAGGTTTACGCCCGCGTCTCCGTGGTTCCATGAACCATTTCTAGCATTGACAAATTATACTCTATTCCAGAAAATACTTTGAATAAATGGGATGATAATTGAAAAAGATAATTTAACCAATGGTAGCTTTTCAAATTGTCATATGCCACACCCCTATTTGAGAGTTGAGACGGACACTATTACAAACATACTTGGTTCTAATAGGGTGGTTGTCTGCTTTAGCATTGTAGCCATTGGTACATTTCTAGTCCAATTTCTCTTTTGTTTATTGTAATTTTTAATGTAAGCCTAAAACTTTTCGCATTACAGGGCATCGTCTTCATTAGTTGAAAAGAAAGACATAGCTGCAGCAGCGCCGAATAGACTAACGGTATTGCATTTTATCCTCAGTTATACACTTATACTCCCTCCGTTCCACAAAAAGATTCTCATTTGTAAAAAAAAATATTCCACAAAAGAGTTCTCTCTTTTTGCTGATGCCTCAAGTTTAACATCTATGGAAGAAAAATATATCCTCAATGGACTCTTTTTGCGGAAGTATTTAAAGAAAATTATGGAATTAAATTATTAAACGATTTCTGTTATGCATTTGATTGATATGCAGGCGGTTCAAACTAGGGGCGTCCATCCAAGAATTCAACAGGCAAAGGATTATGCAGTAGCACAGGCACAACAAGAGGGTTGCACGGGGAACTTCAAAATCTTTGACTCTCCATTTGGGAATTTTCTTGTGCCTGTAATTCCGACTCGTGCTGAACTTGGTGGATAATTTTCACGCTTTACTTGTAAATCCTCTAGATAATAAAGGTTTGCTAAAAAAGGTTTGCAAACCGACTATAGCAACAGTTTTTTCTGTATATATAGTCCGGCTCTCTTCAGCAAACTGGAGGGAGCGAACTAAAAGCAAACCGACTATAGCGACAGTTTTTTCTGTCGATATAGTATAAATTTTTTTTCCGATTTGATTACTGTATTTGGTTGTTGTTATTTTTCCGATTAGTGTGAAATGGATCTGATGGGAAGAGGGACAAAGATGAACATGTGATGGGTCTCGTTCGTCGTAACGGCAGATTTTTCTGCCTTGCCGACCATTCTGATATATCACCACCCATAAACTGAGCCCCTTTATTCCTCTAAAAACAAAGATTTTATTGAAATTGTTTATCGGCCGGCCAATGATTTAAAATTAAATACAAAGACAAGCATATGTATAGTACTTAAACAGAATGTTGTTCTCATAAATAAATACGAGTCATGGTTGGAATTATTAAAATAAGTAGTCAGAAGTTTCAAATTAAAGCTTTTGACTAGTTGCAAGGGATTTCAAACACACAAATACATGAGTGGTGTTAAATTTAGTCAATTTACCAATATAATGATCGACTCTTTTTATTTGTGTGTCAGTATAGTACTTCATCTGTTCTTTAATATAAGTCGTTTTAGAATTGTATACACGTATTAAGAAAATGATTGTAAAATATTAAATATATTATCGATTGTTTATATTGCCCTGGAAAAAAAAGTGTTATTTATTGGACAAAAAATAGTGAAATGACTAAAATTTTATTTAATATTTGGAGTAATATTAGAAACTAAGTAATTAATGTTTATTTAAAATTTTTAAATGACTAATATTTAGGAACAAAAATATTTATTTAAAACGACTTATATTAAGGAATAGGAGGAATATTGATTTGGAAAGTAATTCTCTTATTCCATTCATGGTCCCATGGATATCTCATCACCTATCACCAATAATTTCTCCCTCTGTTTATAGACCAAAATCGAAAGTGGGTTTTTGTAAAAGTAATTTTATGAGTTTTTTAATATATTTTTATAAATATATTTTTAACGTTTATAATTAAATTTTTTGACCAGCGGGTTTTTGTTGATGTAATTTACTTCTCTGCAGTGGAGAAAGATGTTGAAATATTTAATTTGTTACTAGCAACAGTCCCGTGCCTCCGGCACTATAGACGATAGAATTTATCCTAAATTTTGGACGACCCAGATGATTTATTAGGATGAGCGAGAAATTCAAAATCATTTATATTTTATTATATATATTTTGTAGTTGTAATTAGTTTGTTGTTTGTACATATTCTTGGAAATATGTAGTAATAATATATAAAACATTTCCTTGTTTCCATATCTTGTTGAATGTCATTTACGATAAACAATTTGATATTGATAAACTTTACTATTCTAGAATTTAAAATCATAATTAAGATTAATTAAATGTTTATTCTTATTTTGTACTTTACATTTCACAATTTATAAATAGAAACTTTACATTTTCCCACTTTTAATAGAGACATATAACATAGATAGATTGCATGATGCCAAAGTGTAAAATGACAATAAACTAAGAGATGCAAAGTGAACTCTCATAATAATTAATACGAGTTATAATTAGTTAAATTTTAGACCTAATGTCATCCTATGCTTCTAAAGTTATCATGCAACCAAAAAATATTATTCAAATTAATTTAGCAAAATATATTTTAATCATGATCGATTACCTTGTGATTAATTCCCCATTCTATATAAAGAGTATAATAATATAATAATCAAATACAAATATTCACACCATTACAAATTTATAATATCAATAAATTATCTGAAAATAGTAAAAATAATTTTGAGAATAACATTATATCCAAATTTCCAATGAGAGGTATAATCTTAATTACATTTGAGATTATGGAAGGTGGAGAACATAAAACAATTACTATCTTCAACATTGGAACGACGTCGTTGGACATATATACCACTTGCCCGTTTTGGAGTCCGTTTATTCCGTTGACTGAGGGATGAACATTAACTGAAAGTAGTACAAGTTTGAACGGTTAATGCGTTATATACCTCCAGACTCGGCAAAAATCCCACGTCACCTCACTACTACTTGGAATTCATATAGAGAGTGGCTACCAGCAACTGGATCATTAATTCTTTGGCTTTGCATGGTTTCTATTCTTAATTCTCTCTTATTTCTGAATATTCTTTTGAGCTTCTCTCTCATTTTCGGGATTCGAAAAATGTGGAGGAGTCTTTTTCATTAATTTTTTGAGTTTTAAATTCGCTTACATGATTCATTGAATCATCGATCACCATGCATGCAAGTACGTACTATATCAAAAATATTCATTATATTTAGAATATATATATATATATATATATATATATACATAGTAAGTACTCCATTGATTAACATTATAAATACATTCATTGAATCATCATCATCATCATCATCATATTGATTACATCGATCGAAAATTAAAGAGCTTGCTAGCTTTAAATAATAATAATGTTACACGCCAAGTGTGAATCGGATGGAACAAACAGTACTCCCCCAAAATCACCAATATCGTCTCCCAAACAAGCTCTATACTATGTACTAAGCCCTCCTCATGACTCCTCCAACTATGACGATAATAAATCTTCCCCCCTCCAAACCTCTCCTCTTTCCACTAGCCCTATGGATTCCCCCTCACACCCTTCGCGCCACTCCCATTCTTCTTCAAGTAGTAGAGTGTCGTCTGGGTTTGCAAGGAAGTGGAACCGGAAGATGGGGTGGAATCATCATGAGTGCAGCGTGATTAAAGAGGAGGAAGAGTATGATTATGTGTATTGTGATTATGAGCGTTGCAAGTGTTTGATTGCTGTTATGGCTTTAGCTATCATCTTCACGCTGTTTTGTTTTATCATTTGGGGTGCTAGTAGGCCTTACCAACCTAGGGTTTCTGTGAAGGTATATATATATGTCTTATCATGTATATGTGTGTGTATATATATATATATTATATGTAATCACTCCAGTATATATATATATATATATATATATATATATATATATAGAGTCCGGATCAGGTCCGGACTCCCGGATTTTGTTAAAATCCGGACCTTTTTTTTTTTTTTTGCTTTTTTTTAAACAACTAAAAAATAAATAAATTATGGAATTGGAATTTTTACATTATACAGTGTTTTGGGCGTGATTTGGATGCCTATAACAAAACATGTATGTACAGTCTGGGCAGACTGTACATACATTGGTTGGTGTAGGTATTAAAAACACACCCAAAACACTGTATTATTGAAAAATTTCAGTTCCATAATTTTTTTTTTTTAGTTGTTCTACAAAAAAAGAAAAAAAAAAATTGGGTCCGGATTTTCTCCCGTCCGGGAGGTCCGGACCTGATCCATTCTATATATATATATATATATATATATATATATATATATATATATATATATATATACACACACACACACCCTCCTACAATTAATTTTTTTTCTTCTGTAGAGCTTGACGGTATATAATTTTTACTCCGGGGAAGGATCAGATTACTCGGGGGTCCCAACCAAGATGTTAACAGTAAATTGTTCTGTGAAGATGAGCATATACAACCCCGCAACATTCTTTGGCATTCATTTTCGCTCCACTGCCATAAATCTCATCTTCACAGAAATTACAGTTGCAACCGGTCAGGTGAATTAAGCTCTTAATTAATTGCCTGGGATGAGAATTAATGACTGAGACATGACCTCCATGAATTAATTAGGAGCATTTCAAAAATTAAACATCAGTAATTTTGTTTGAAGCTCGACCATTGTCATTAATTAAAAGAAAAGCTTTAACTATTTTTATAAAAGTTTGATATTCAACAAAGAATCATGTTAATAGCTTATTAAATGAGTAAACCATAAATTATAATTAAGCTTTCAGTTAGTTACTCATATATATATATATATATATATATATATTGATTTGTTCATTTGTGGTTGCATGCAGTTGAAAAAAAATTACCTACCAAGAAAAGGCCATCAGATTGTGGATGTTAACATGGAGGGGCAAAGGGTTCCTCTGTACGGGGCTGGGGCAAGCTTACCGATGTCAGATAATAATCGTAAGGTTCCATTGAAGTTAGATTTTGAAATAGTATCACGGGGTAATGTGGTGGGGAAGTTAGTAAAGACAAAGCATAAACGGCATATCTATTGTTTCTTGGTAGTTGACTCTAGAAACACCAAAGTCATCAAGTTCGAGGAGAATTCTTGTTCATATGATTGACTGATTTAATTTGGAGCTCCATCTGCAACTCAATCCTGCTGCAGCCTTCCAAACACCTTGCTGAGCTGATTGAAACCAAGCACAAGCACAAGCACAAACACATTTTATATCAATCAAGTGTACTTGTCATATGGATAATAGTAGTTGCTATTTTTCTGGTTTAACATTCTAGTATATGATTAATTAATACACAAAGAAGAAGTGTTTAATTTTAAATTTTTTTATCAATCTATTAATTGGCTCTTTTACACATATCATTTGTGTGTTGGTTAACATATCCTCACCAACCTATGACGCAGCATGAGCCATGCATTTAGAATTGAATGTTCTGCTGGTGTTTGGTCCTCCACATATGGATTTACACTTTGGTGAGACCCGAAGGCTGTAGGTACACTTTGGTTAACTATTGAGTCAATTTATATTAACTAAAATTAAATGAGTAGGTTAATTATTTTTATTTATTTAAATTGGGTAAGGTGTGGGATCATATTTTAAAAAAGAAATATAGGTCCAAATTAGTTAATCATTTTTTTTACTCATATTTCATTACAAATCCAAATCAAAAGTTCTTTCCACCCCAGATTCAAAAATTTTTGATTAAAAAAAATAATATTTAGTGATTATATATATATATGTATACACCCTCACACCCAAAAATAATTATATATGTACACTCCACCCTCACCATCCACCCTCCCCTCCTCCAACCTTCCGAAAAAAATATAATTCAATGATTATGTATACACCCACATGAATCAACACACACAGGAATCAGACAACGCAAGTCTTGGCGATTATAGTTTCTTTATCTTGAATTTGATGAAACATTTTATCAATAGTGGGTGCTATAACTGTTATTTACTTTGGCTGACTTGGTGCAGTGTGTAAGTGTTTGAAATAATGTCACATAATTGTGAATCTGCATTATTATAATAGTGGCTTCTTAACTTTATGCTTACGTTTATTAATTTGTTACCCTGTTTACCGAACAAGGCCGTAAGTGTTTATCTTCTATACGTGCTAGCAACTTGATTAAATATAAGTGCAGAACTGGAAGAATCCTATGAAATGTACTTAATATAAGGAAGTGCTATGAAAGGAAATTGCTTTATATCTAAGGCATGCACTGTTGAGAACTCGAAATGGATAGAAGAACACTTCATTAAGCGCTACACTCTACTTATCTTTTAAAATTAGAGAAATATTTGTAGCACGACAATTTTGTAATTCTTTTTATTTTTGTTAAATTTGTAAATATTTGTAGTAGCAATAAATTATCAAATTTTCAAAGGCGAAACAAAATAATTGCCTTCTATCATGTGTACACAGCTTTTACCCTTTTAGAGCTGTAAACCCATTCCCCATATAAGCTTCCAGCATGCCAAATTGGACCTTAATGAGAACAAGTTTCTTTTTTAGAATACTGTCATTGATTATTTGGATTATACTTATAGTCTATTACTAATGTATTGTGGAAATATAAAGTTGATACTTATGAATTTAAAAATGCATGTTTTAATGTTTATATGTGTGTATGTACGAATTAGAGAAATTTGTTATAGTTCTTGAAATTTAGTTTACTCTTCAAATAGAAGTATAAATATAGTTTCACATAGTTGAATTAATAATTGGAATTAATTGGTGCAGATTTTGAATGATTTCCTCAATATAATTCATTGCGGACAACACATATTCAGCCTAGGATGAAGTAGTATCTATATCAATTAACAATTATTTTTTGAATTTTACTTATTAATTTTATTTGATGATTTTATTTATCATGCAGTACATGATTTTTAATATACCCATTTGTATATATTGTGAAGGTATTTATAGCTGATTTCGTGTATGACAATTTTTTCAACAATTTATTTAATTAATGTTCTGAATGTGATTTTTTAATTATATATGCATAAAGATTGACAGTAGATTGAGTTTGAACAGAAACTATGAGGCCAAGGATATTAGATTTGGAGTTGAAGTTCGGTCTTTAATGTTGAACGATGTTAAAGAGCAGCTTGCTGATGCAGTTAAAGTTACTATGTGCTCTAAGATACTCTTCATTTGTTCTTTCTCAATTATCATTTTCTTGATTTTTCTTATTCATTATAGTCCATTTCGTTTTATTGATTTTGATTTGGGGTTGTGTTGTATAAACATTTGAATGTCTCTCTGTGTGTGGAAAGTGATAATGTGTATATATTATTTGTAAGCCCAAAGTTTATAAATGGTGTTTTTTTATTAATTATTGTATGTGGTAATTAAAATTAAAGTTTTTTCTATTCAAAAATATTAGTACCGGGTGTGTATGAATTTTTTTGTACATCATTTTTTCCCCATTGTAATGGGAACTTTATTTACTTACTTTTCTCAAGTTCATTTATTGTTGTGAATTGATAAGTCAACATATAAAAAGATGTTGGGACTTTTCAGTTGGACTAACATTCATGGACTTGGAAACTCAATTAGTTGGTAAATAATACTCAAATTGGTGTTATTTTCCAATTTTAAAGAATGTCTTTATTCAATTACTAGTTGGTAGCCCGTGCAATGCACGGGTTAGTTTGAGTAATGAATTTAATAATTTGTCCGATATTTATGTCAAAAAAAAACTCGAAGTACACATTTAATGTAAATTAGTTGAATTACTTTATCATAAAATTAAGAGATCCACTTTCCTAAAGCAAATTCATCAAAATTAAGTAAAGACAACAAAATACAGTCTTTTAAGAAGACATAATGTGACGCCCCCAAAACATGTATACATCACTCATCTTGAGTCGCCAAATACACGGTACAAAATTCAAATACAACTTAATTATACAACAGTCGTGTAAAATACGACAAAACATAATCTAAGAGTTTCAATAAGAATATTGTCATCTAGACAATATCCACACTCAATGGAGTCCTCATTAAATTTATTATCACACTATTTTATAGAATAGTGAGGACTACTAAAACAACCATCTGGACCGTCAATCCGTTCCCCGACTCGTCCCAGCTATATTCTCATTTTCTGAAGAGAATAGTGAAAGAAAGGGTGAGCTCAACTAGCCCAGTAAGAAATATTATGACTAAGATAATGCAGAATAAATTATCTTTAACCTTCAACAATATAACAACTGATAGAATATAATAGACAACAAGTTTTAGATCAACAACTGCAGCAGAATAAGCAATCCATTAGAAGAGTCAAGTAGAGCATAAAATCTACTATCTTCTATGATTTAAAAAGTTTTTGATCAACTTTATCGCTGAGACTCAGCTTAACAAATAAAATCGAATCATCCCTGCATCACGACCAAGGATATTCATGTAATCATCAATGATCATGATTATACCGAATAATCCCTGGTCATAATCATACCAACAACTGTCCATCAATGAACTACAGGCCAATGAGGACTTTCACCACATCATTCGTCACATTATGGTCATGATTATACCGAATAATCCTTGGTCATAATCATACCAAGTCCATCTATGCATGTAAGCCAAAAATAACTTTCATTATAATATAAGCATGAGGATGATGACAATGACATAATAATTCAATAAAACAAGTTCAAGGATAAATTTTAAAGATTTATAATTTAATTTATCCAGAAATCAATAACGTCCAAATTGTCAACATGATACTGCTTTGTGGAGTAAAATTCAAGAATACTGAGAAGAATATTTCCATGAAAAGATACTGGATGAAGCGTAAATATCCAGAATATTCTACTAATTTCATGGAGTATAGAAGCTAAAACTTTAACCAACTAAGTATAATAGAATATATGAAACTGCAAATGGATTTTCGCTCGCTATGCGGTAATCCACGTAGACAGATCATTTTCATAATTTAATAAGGAATGAATACGAAGGATCATTCACCATGCATGCGGTAATTCACATAGACAAGTTATTCTTACAGAATAATAAAGAATGAAATAACAGAAGAATTCATCAGGCATGCGATAGACCGCACAGATAGGTTATTCCAACAGAATAATAAAGAATGGAATAACAGAAGAATTCACCAGGCATGCGATAGACCACACAGACAGGTTATTCTAACAGAATAATAAAGAATGGAATAGCAAAAGAATTCACCAGGCATGCGATAGACCACACAGACAAGTTATTCCAACAGAATAATAAAGAATGGTATAACAACCTTTACGAATATTGAAAGAAATAGCTCTCTTCATGAATACAAAAGAAATAATACCCTTACCCTAGAAGAAAACTAGATACTGGAATAGTGAGGTAGCAGACTTCTCTTCTTCTTTCTCTCTATAATAATTTCTCTCTATAATAATTGCTTTATAGCTTTAGTGAATTGGTGAGAAATGAATGAAGAATGAGCTTCTATTTATAGGAAAATATAGTTTCGATAATTGTACGTTTTGGGGCTCAAAATATATATTATAGTATAATACCTTCCTCTTTTTCTTCATTTTTAATTTAGTCCTGCAAGTATTATCAAACTTGCACCACCTTCCCTAATAGTAAATCATGTGAATTAATAGTTCATTCATGTGACTTAATAGTATAATCATGTGAAAAAACTAATTACAGTATAATACCTTCAACTATATCTCCATTTCTAATTTAGTCATGCAAGTATTATCAATCTTGCACCAACTCCCCTAATAGTAAATCATGTGAATCAATAGTACACACACGCGAACACATAGTTATAAGCATGTGAATTAATAGCAATTAATTGCTCATTTATCCGGTTAATTACCCGATTGGTCAATATAACATCCAGACATCAATTATTATTGAAATAAATGTCGATTTTCACTAACACTAATAATTCCAACACAATGGAACTATCAATTTCATCTTTAATCAACACGAACTTATTCATCATTAATATTATAATTCACAATATTTAACAACCAGGCCGTTCCCAGAAAAGAGGGGGCTTTCTGATAAGGATTTATCCTTATTGGTGCACAATTAGGTGACCAAACCTCTCTTTGACAGAACTTCTAGACATTGTCAATATTACAAATAATAATATGAATAACTTTGCCGTCTCAATTATTGATTTAATAATATATATTATGCAGATGTTATTGTGACAATAATTGAATCAATAATATGAGAGATATGATGCTGCAATTACTGTAGCAATAACTAAGTGATTTATCACGTAAGCATTAATAATCAATACCGTGTGCTACTATGCAACCACGCGTATTACTGTATTTTTACTATCGGGTAGTTCAACAGTTTTAGAGGTAACACTAATTATGTCATTTTGTAACATCCTTAACATCCATAGTCAGGCTGTTAATATCCTAATGCTTTCACAAGGTTTTGTGAGGTCCTCAATCCACTTTCACCTTGCTTTTTGTGACCCATGTCTAGTTCCCTTTAAGTTGCAAACATGGTCTGCAGTTTGTTTAGATTGTGTAGAACTACGTTATCCCCTACCTCCCAGTATAACAATTTGACCATTTGTTTTATGTAGTAATATTTTTATACGTCTTTTTGTTAATTTTGGATAGTCTCTGTATCTAGTTATTTTTTTTTTCTTTTTTTTCTTTCTATTGTCGTTTTGATCTTTTTTCTTCTCTCTGTGTGTATCTCTTATTGGCTGAAGGATTATTTGACTCATTACTGATGCAGTTCATATGAACCAATGTTCCAGTCCTTTTTCCTTTATTTGAATTTACTATCTGAAATTTTCAATCGACTGAACTTCACTTGCGTTTGAAAATTAGAGTATGAGGTGAGAGAGAAACCATCTTTAAACACATGGATGCAAGGTGGATTAGATTATTTTGTAGTGCACTTTCTAGATCTACCTCCTGCAAATTAAAAGATTGAGGTGCTGTAACACAAGGATTTCAATTTTGTGCACACCTTTGCAATATCAATTTGATATTCATAGAAAGATTAAAAAGGCATTATGTTATTCCTCTTCCCCAGCCTCCTCCTCATGTGAGTTATGATTGATTCGTCAGAGTTTCATATAAAACACAGATTCATATATCAAGTATATGGCTTATTGAATTTTCAAGGCACTTCATGATAAACTATGGGTTGACCCTGTTTCTATGCATCCAATACCAATAAATTTTTTATTTTAGTTATGTTGTTTATTCAGTCTAAATATAAAGTGCTTAAAAAATTTATGGCTCAAATGATAGCTTGCTTTTGCTGGAGACCAGTCTTTATATCTATTAAGTACTAATCACTCATTCCAAGTAACTGTGGCAAATCTAATTTGCAGTAGAACTTTTATTTTTAGCTGATTGAAAGTTATTTCTCTAATTTAGATCAGACATTGCCTGGAAAGATGCTAAATATGCTCAGATTTGGGAATATCTCAGAGATGAATTTGAATTAACTTAGAGATTTGCAAGTCTTGATTTTAAATTGAAATTTGTGGAGGTAGAGTATCCCTTTTGTGGAGTTCTTTTGACTTGATACTGAAAACTCTGGCAGTTTGATTGTCGTGGTGACACTTCCAATTTATTCTTTTGCAGCATAATATTCGTTTCCTTCAGGAGATTCTTCAAAATAGGAAATCTGATTTTCTGGAGTGGCTTATAATTATCTTGATAGGGGCTGAAATTCTCATATCTGTGTATGATATTGCCCACAAGTCCGTAATCCCTTCTTTATAGCACTAGATAACAGTAATATTTAAAGTTGGAACCAATTTAAGGTCTAAATGACATTCAGATTTGCTGCACATATGTATTCCAGTTAATCTATTACATGCATGAAGCATATCAACAGAGAAGTTTTTGTTCGTGAATTGTGATTTATTAACATACGCTTTAACTTGGTGATAATTGTGCTTGTGTATTGGAAATGTATTCTTTTAACCAATGTAACCATAAATGGTACTTGCTGTTCAAAATCTTTCTCCCAAGTAATGTTGAGGAATAGGCACGAGTTCAACTTTCTTCCTGTAGTCTGATTTCCGTGAGATGTAAATGGCATGGCCTTTTCCTTTGGATCAAGGAGTGTAAGTTCCTTCTTAGCTATTTGTTGATGTTTCCTTAAATGCAAGATTTTTGATTAGCTTTCCTGCCGTGGGTCGCCTTAACTTGATATTGTCAATGTGAATACAGGCTTAGATTTTTGCAAGTTGATGAGTTTGTAGACAAGGTTATCAAGGCGACAAGTCGAGGCGAGGTGATAGCCGAGAGCTTAAGCGTGTCGACAAGTCGTTAACAATGTAAATTTTATACGAATAAAATTATATATATTTAATATTTATATGAATATTGATATATTAATTTTTTTAATGATTTACCATATTCATATTGTATAGGTTGTAACATATCAAATCACAACAAAAAGCCCTAATATCTTTAATTAACAATATAAAGTTAGCTAGATATAAAGAAATTAATTTCAATTACTGACTAATTATATGAATAGCCATTATACAACTAATTTACAATAATTAATTGTAGTATTATACAATTAAGTTTTAAGTAAAGTTAACAATTTTTTTTTAAAAAAATTCTAATTTAGACCATTATCAAATCAAATAAAAATATAGTAAATAAAAATCAAAAAAAGCAATCACAATGCCTGTAGAGTTTATAATAAACTGAGTATATATACAACACAGTACACGCTACCCAATTTTTTTTGAAGAATGCATTGAAATTCTCGGCAGGCCTCAAATTCTCGAAGGGCCCATGCACTTTATCTAGAGGCACGTATAACATTACTAAAATTTTAAAGTCTAGCCAACAGAGTCCGAAGAAGTCTAGCCAACAGAGTTTGAAGTCACGACGAAGAAGAAGACGAAGAAGAAGAGTAGAAGAAGAGAAGTTAAAAGGAGAGAAGAAGAATATAAGAAGAAGCAACATACCGGAGTGGAGGCCGAAGTCGCGAGCTGCCGGAGTCGTCGTCGGTGAGTCCCCTCTATGCTGCTGTTTTGCTCTTGTTCTTGCTCTCTGCCTCTCCCCTTTCTCCCTTTGTTATTGGGTTATTGTAAGTTTGCGACTGATCGATCGATTAGGTTTTAGACTGATCAAACTTATTTTTTTTAACCGAGTTAAGCTTCGGGTCGAACCCTGTCCAAGTCGACTGCTTAGCAATCTAGTCGTCCGAGTCGCCACAAAGTGTCCAAGTCGTCGCCTTCGACATCTGAGAGCTCGACTTTCTCCCCTTCACCAAGTCGCCTAGACGCCTTCCCAAAATGCACCGACTGGACGCCTAGGCGACGACTTGATAAGTATACTTCTAATTAGTTTAAAGCCTTTTATTCTACTCCTTTTTTTTCATGAAGATTGAAGTTAATTAGATTATCCCGTGCCTCCTGGGAAAGCTTATGCACTGAAATTAAAGTTTGGTTGTAAGCTGCTCTAGTTTCACCGACACCTGTTTCTTGAGGAATCTTGAAGCAGCTGTAGCATATATGCTGGTTGTCTTCTCTTTTCATATTTATTTTGCTATTTTTTCTATTGAGGACAGAAGAATTTGCAACTCCACAAAATATTTGGTTTTGTTTCAGCTGTGGATTACATGAAGAACAAAAAACCATTGTCACAATGGTTTCGTTACAGAACTTTTAAAATGTTAGAAGAATAATGCATGACTAATGCCTTAATGGCAGTATGAGAAACAAGTTTTTGTATAATTGTATTACACGGTGGGTAATGGTGAACATTATTACTAGATGAAATACCATAGTTTTTGTGAGCTTTTGGCCCTCTTTCACTGCAAGGCTTGTTATTGTCCACTACTACTTCAGGGTTGATCCATTAGGACCTTATTTCTATGCTTGGTGAGCGCTTATGGCATGGAGTCATGTATTGGAACTCAATTTGCAGGAGACGATGGAGTGGAGTTTTGTCAGCTATTCCCTTTTCGATGTTACACTGCAGTTCTTGAAGTGGGAGTGCAGCAAGGAATCCTTTAATGAATTCTTTGCTGCATAGCTTGCCTTTACATATTAGTTCATGGCCGTCTCTCTTGTCATTTTTCCCTGAATTGCATAATTCAGTATCTTGTTCATCTCCTGAAGCCATCTTTGAGTTGTTCGACTTTGATTGCACTCTATAGACCGTACTTTCTCTGTTGAACTTTAGTATGTATGCTTTATTGCATCCTTCTGATAGCCTCTCTCCTAGTGTGTCAATTATGTATATTGCTTCCTTTTCTATTTTGAGAACAAAGAAATGGTCATTCCAACTTACAACATAGATTTTCTCTTCTAAAGTGGATTCACTTTGTTGGAGCTCCTCCCATATACTGTCAAAGGACATTGCACCTTGCAGGAAATCCAACTGATTTGGCATATTTTCAAGCTCAAAGAAGCCTATATAGGACTTTTCTGGCACCACCATCAAAGGTCGAACTTGCGCTTGTAAGACAGTATCAAGGTCAAAGTGCTGATCTGAAAACTTTTCCCTATGAGTCTCCTCTTTGCATAGGTTTCTCCACTCCAAAGATCCATCTCTGATTAATTTATCAAATTGGCACTTTAGCGGTAGCAATTTTGGGTTCTGATGCAGCCAATCAGCAATTACTGCAGCAAGAACAGTGCAGGCACCTTCACCTGATGCTTTGTCACTCCGCTGATCAATAGAAGCCAGGAACATCTCTGTCACTAGTTCCAGCTTCCCATCTCTGCTTATGAACTTTCTTTTCTCCCAGCTGCCTACTTCAAAGCGATCACTGCCCGTGAATCCTGATGGCTGGAAATCATGTTTGACTTGACTTTCTCTTACTCCTAAGGATAATAAAAGGCAGCGGCGGACATTATCAATATCGTCGCCCCCGTCTTCCCCAAATGCTTTGTTCAAGAGTGGCGTATCTCGGGGATGATCAGGTACTCTGAATCCAAGCCTTCTACTGTTCCATGACTTGAGGCTGATTAAGGATGGTTTGTGCGTCTCTTGGTAACTGAATGGTTGGTCTTCCTCCCAGCTCTTATCCTTCACATGTTTGACCTTGTCATCTACTAGACCGACCTTGTCATCTATTAGACCAGCAATCTGTATATTTGTTGCGGTTATGCTTCTGTAGCTTTGTTCAGCATCCTCGTCGTCTGATTCCAAAGATATGCTGTCTATGTTGTTGGTAGTTTGAGTCATAGTATGAGTAGTTTGAGTCTGGAAGCTGACACAAGCTGATAAAGATGGCAGTAGCCGGGTAGGAGAAATAGGGTGTACAGTGCCATTTATCTGTTTGGTTTGGATTTCTAGTAAACTGAGTTTCACCTGAAATTCAGTTGCGGCAATTTAGCACAAAGAATTATGAATAGCTTCTATTTATTACTACACAGGCTTACCCTTACCCTTATTATTAGTCTGGCCTCGACTGTGGACTCATCGATGCAGCATTTAATTGGGAGTCCGAAAGTTTTCTCTGAACTTTCGGTTAGACCAGCAAATTCAGCAGTATTTACTTTGAGTTTGGCTAAAACTGAAGGTTTGCTGTTTGATTCTGCATCTAATCCCTGATAATATTGTTTTTGTATGTAAGTTTAACTTCTAACTTAAGGATCACATGTGATTTACCTGATTATGTTACCAAACGTTATTAACTTACTTGAAGCTCAAGGTTGATCTTCCAGTGTCTGGTACTCTTGTAGTCCTTCAGTTTCAGCTTGCAGTTATGCTCAAAGTGTTCGTTCCAATGGACACATCCGTCGGAGTTTATGCACTGCTTTGAGGTGTGATTCTTTTCACCAATTCTTCTGGACAGGTAACTTTTCTTAGGAATTCTCCATTCTATCTGTACTTTAAAACTATAGTTCTCCTTGCTTTTTAACTCTTCAACTGACAAACCTTCAAGCGCACAGATTGTGAGATGGAGCTTAGAACTTTTAGCTTCTGGCACACCTGTAGAAAGGCTCCATTTTCTCATCTTGGTGTCACAATTTCTGTAATTTGATCTTCTTGAATGTGATGATATTTGTGGATACCGAGAGATTTACTTGCTTAGAGTTGTGCAAATTTGGTGTATTGATGGTGTTGACATTTGGTTGCAAATAAGTGCAGTTTGAAGTCAACTTTTGATTATGTAAGCAAGTTTGAAAAGTAGTATTGATACAATAGATTAGCCCATGTATGTAGAGATATGCTTTTGACTAATTTAGCACCTAACTTGCCAACTACTGTTGGCAATTTAGTCCTTTTTCTTCTCCCATTTTTTTCTCTTTAGAGATGCAATTACTAGAGGCATGCTTCATTAAGGAAGTAAACGAACTGAGTCGAACCGAGTATTGAGTTATTCAGATTTGGTTCATAAAATTTAACGAATATAAAATAAGGTTTGATTGAAGTTTATTTAACTACCGAGTTAAGCACGATTCCGAATCGAGTTTGAACTTTTCGAACTACAATTTGAGGAGGTTTGACTAAAATATTGAACTTTAAAATTTGTTCATATTTGACTCATTTATATTTCGAGTAGAACTCAAATCGAATTTTTAATTGAGCGACTACGAATCGAGCTCGAACTGTTTGCTCATTTTACAGCCTTTGTTTTCATGCTTGAAAATAGTAAGTTATTTGCCGTATCGACTTTTTTGTTGACAGTTAAGTGTGAAAAGAGATGTAATATGGTGAGCGCCCTTCCAAATTGTTTTGCAATACCTAGCATGACTCTACCCCTATCCATTTCTTTGCGAAAATTGTAATAAATGTATCTTGTGTGTAGCTCATAAGTGGTGATGCTGTTCTTCTGGAACTCCTCCATGTTTATGTTCTTTTCATGCACTTGAGGAACAGTTATATTAATAAGATGGAATCTATTTTGAATTTGAACGGAAAAACACTTTAGATTTATTCTAATTAATTTGGGCGAAAAAATATAAGGATGATTCAGATTCATTCTAATTGGTTTGGGCGGGAAAGAATGGTGAGAGGAGGAGAGAGAGAGAGGAAATGATAGTGGGATTGTTGAAACAGAGAGGGAGAATTTAGTTACGTCGTGACTTCAGGTACAATTACTAGTATTAATATATTTGTGGAATGTTATTTTGTTGGCATATACTGTTACAAGGTTATGTTTGTTTGTAAGTATTATTTTAAGTTTTGTCATGAATAATCTCAATCAAAACAAACATGTGATTATGATTAATGTTGTGTTTATTTTGCCCATAATTATTTAAAAGATTGGATAAAAATTTATTATTTAAATTATTATATCCTTAACACTAATAATAGGACACATTGGTCATTTCATTTCAAACAAGGATAAAGGTTAATTATGTCCAATCCAAAATGGTAGGGACTATTATGCATGGTTAGAGATGATATTAAATAGCCTTTTTTAAGTTATTTATTTATTTTGAGATTAATAGTTTTAAGTTAATTTTTAAAATAAATAAGATACTTAGAATTAATAGTATAATCCAAGTGTTATCCTCACTGTAAAATTTTTATTTGCCAGAAGGAGAAAATGACATAAGGTGCTATATTGAGTTGTGCTGTAATGCATGGTAAAAAGATATTATATTTGCAACTGAAGACGCCATTTGTTGAAAAAAAATAAAATCATCTAGGGGTGTATTACTTGTTGAATTAAAATCAAATTTTGTGTTTTAAAGTATATATAATGGATAATAATGGGTCTTAAATTTTGAAAATTGATATTTTTTGTGAAAAGTAATAGTATAGCGACAATAAAAACCGTGGATCTATAGATAGTGACGATTTTTATGTGAAAATATTAAAAATTTATGTGAAAATATTAGTTTTTAAAATTTTTTGTCAAAAAAATCGTCTTAAATAACGTGAAATAATTTTATTGGTTTAGTAGTGTTTTGTGATTGTTATGTAATAAAGTATGACACATTTTAGACAGGAAAAATTAATATAAATTTTGTAATTATAATTCGACTTAAATTTATTATAATTCATAATATATTATATAACTCTTTTGAATATAATAAATATTAGCCGGAAAAAAAACATCCACCTTACTACTTTTAATAATTATATAAAACCACTTAAAACTGGTTAGGGCTTCTGACTCGATCCACCCACCCCCTCGCCCTCCCCCCTCTCCCCTCTCCCCTCTCCCCTCTCCCCTCTCCTCTCTTAAGACTATTAGTTTTAAAATAATAAAATAACTTAAAATGAGGATTATTTAATATCATGTTCAAATAAGCTTTATAATCCCTACTAGTTAAGACTAAAAATTTGTGAAAAAAATTAACCTTTAACTTTATTTTAAAAAAAAATCAATGTATACTATCTATCAATACTCAAACTAATGAGAATATAATATCTTTGTTATTACTCTCTCCGTCCCAGGATAAAAGTCCTGGTGAACTTTTCAGGCATATTAAGAAGATGAATGAAATGACAAAATTGCCAATAATAATGTCATTAATTATTTTCAATGTAGGTGAGAGAGTGACTTTCTAGTTATTCAATTTAAAATATTCTCTCTCTATACTTATTAAATATGGAGAGAGAATTAGAATAAAAAAAGTATGAGATATTTAATGCTATGAGTATAATAGAAAAAAATATGTAAAAGTTTTGTTATTAAAGGAAAATGGACATTTAATCTGAGACTATCCAAAATGGTAATAAAGACTTTTATCATGGGATGGGAGTACTTATTAATGGTAAGAGTAAAATAGTTCAAATAGTAAGTTTTTTATTCAATCATTTAAATAATTTTAGACAAAACAAACATAACATTAAATTATTTTAAATTATCTCATAAAAAATAAACATGTGACTAAGACTACTTAATCTGAATTAATTATTTTAAAATTATAATTTATGAGAATATAATCTGAAATTATAATTCTTATAAATAAACATATACTATCTAATTCTATAATATAGCCATTCCATATATTTTATTTGTTTAATTTAGAGTACATCTTATTATAATCTATTGTACGGCCGACCCTTCTGACTTTATATGTATTTTTGGACCATAAAATAAGTTTCGAGCTTCCTAACTTAGTGTTAGTGGCAATGACTAATATGTTATTTACTTATTTCAATTTTTTAACATTGCAATCATTTAAAATGGATTAAAGTTTTAATATTTTTTTAATTAGTTGGAATTTTTTTTTAAAACATATTTATGTTTGCTTGTAGGAATTAAAGTGGGAATAAAAAACTTGTTCCCATGAAATGATAAAAAAAAATGTGTTTGATTATTCTATTAGAATGAAATGAACCATTTCTATTTATACTAAATTTGAGAACTTTATTCTTCAGAAAAAGGTATGAAATAACTCATTCCACTCAGAAATGGAATGAATCATTCCACTCACCATTCTATTCGTTCACCAATTTCATTAATCCAATTCAAACATAGCATTAATGCGACGCTCCCAAAATTAGGTATACATCACTCATTATGAGTCGTCAGATACATGGTACAAAATTCAAATATAACTTCATTTATACAACTGTTGAACTGTCGTATAGAATACGACCACAGTTAACTTTGAGTTTTAATACAAATGTATGTAACTCTCATAGTGCCTCGACCACAACCTTACAATGGTACTTTACATAAAAGTATAGTGAAAAACTGTTTTAGAAATTAAAATCTTTGGAAAGTGCTCAAGGAAACCTTCGTACATGGGAGGCCATGCGTCTAGGTTATGATAGATATCATATGTCCACAGAATTATCCTTGGTTGATCCAAAAGTCCCCAAAGAAAAACAAGAAGATTACTATCATCTTCTTTCCAATAGTGAGTCTTCTCTTGACATATAAATATCTTCGTTGTCTCCAAGTGAAAATTATATTTCACATAAACCCCAAGATCATATAGGTAGTGCTCGTAGATATATTCAGCAAGTGGATGTGCACAACCATGTCTTATGAGAACACGAGGTTGTATGTCATTAGACATCTTATATGATAGTGGCGAAACACCCTTCCAAAGTTGGGTTCGCCTCACCCTATTTGATTCACCAAATATAACTACTAAATGATGTATAGAATACAACACCCTTTTTTATACTATTTAGGGAGAACCTCCACAGCTAGAGACCACCGTTCTATTCCCCTGTTATCCCCACTCGACCCGGAAACACTCTTATTACCTGAAAGGAATTGTGAAACAGAAAGGGTGAGCACAACTAGCTCAGTAAAGAATATCATGACTAAAGCTAATTTACACTATTAATAGCCTTCATCACCAATAAATCAGAGATTTAGAACATATGGTAGATGATAAAAGTTTTCAACCATAGTTGCAGCGGAACGAGCAATCCATTAGAAGAGTTAAATAGATCATCAGGTCTATTAATCTTTTCCATGTTAAAAGTCCACCAATAATGTTTTATCCCTGTAACATCAATCAACAATTCCTGTCCACAATCATATGAATAACTCATAATCATAATTGTGATTCTAAATTCCTCTTCGCACCCAGGACGAAAATAATTTTCATCACCTATCTTCACCTGAAACATAAAAAATCATGGTTATACCAAATCATAATTCTTGTTCATAATCATACTAATAAATTCATCTTTGCACTACGGCCAAAGATATTCATTAACAATTCATCTTTGCACTACAAGCCAAAGACATACAACTGTATTATAGAAAAGTCAAGTAGAGTATAATATCTACTATCTTCTACAAATTAAAAGTGTATAACCAATATTTTATCGCTGAGATTCAGGTTAATAAATAATCCACATCATCGAATTATCCATGCACTACGGCCAAGGATATTCGTTAGTATCACATCCATGAATTATCCATACATTATGGCCAAAGATATCCATTATTATCACATCCATGAATTAATATTTCATCGCTGAGACTCAGCTCAATAATTAATCCACATCATCGAATCATCCCTACACTACAAGCCAAGGATATTCATTAGTATCACGACCACGAATTATCCATGCACTACGGGCCAAAGATAATCGTGTTTCCATCAACGGTCCTGATCATGCCATAAAACAATTCATCTTTGCACCCTTGGCCGAAGAGAATCCATAGCCATAATCATACCAAAAACTGTCCATCAATGCACTACGGGCCAATGAAGATTTTTTTTCCACATCATTTGTAACATTATGGTAATGATTATACCGAATAATCTCTGGTCATAATCATACCAAGTCCATCTATGCACTACAGGCTACATATGACTTTTTTCACATCATTTGTAACATTACGGTCATGATTCTACCGAATAATCCCTGGTCGTAATCATACCAAGTCCATCTATGCACTACAGGCCACAAATGACTTTTTCCACATCATTTATAACATTACGGTCAAGATTATACCGAATAATCCCTGGTCCTAATCATACCAAGTCCATCTATGCACTACAGGCCACATATGACTTTCAACATAATATAAACATGATGATGATGACAATGATATAAGAATTCAATAAAACAAGTTCAAGAATTAATTTATCCAAGAACTAATAATGTCCAAATTGTCAACATGATACTTCTTTGTGGAGTAAAATTCAAGAATGCTCAGAAGAATATTTCAATGAAAAGATACTGGATGAAGCGCAAATATCAAGGATATTCCACTAATTTTATGGAATATAGAAGTCAAAACTTTAACCAACTGAGTATAATAAAGAATGAAATAACAACAGAAATTACCATGCATTCGGTACTTCGCATAGATAGATTATTCCAACAGAATACTAAATAACGGAACCAGGTCAGGCGTAATACGCACTGACAGGATATTCCAATAGAATAATAAAGAATGGAATTAGGTCCGGCGTAAAACGCACAGACAAGATATTCCAACAGAATAATAAAGAATGGAATAATAGAAGAATTTCACTAAGTATAGGGTAGTCCGCGTATACAGGTTATTCCAACAGAATAATAAATAATGGAATAACAGAAGTTCTCTTCATGAATACAACAGAAATAATACCCCTTATGAGTACAACAAATAATATCCTCTACCTTAAGAAGAAGAGTACTGGATATATGAGTAGTGAAGTAGCAGAATATTTTTTTTCTTCCTCTCTATAATTTATCTCTCTAGAGTTTCAGTGAATTTGTAAGAAATAATGAAGGAATGAGCTTTTATTTATAGAAAAATGGACTGCATAGTAACTAACTCATGAATGGTCCAGATTGATTTACTTTAATCTGACGGTCCATATTTAAAGCAAAATCTTTTAAATAAAATATAATATATTCTATTTATAATCTAATAAAATGAATAACTTTATAAAAGATTTTACTATGCAAACACTATGCAGGCACTATGCAAATACTATGCATTATAAAATATAATATATTCTAATTATTGTCTAATAAAATAGATAAATTTATAAAAGTATTATGTTTTATATAAAAAGATTTTACTATTAGCCTAATAAAACGAATAACTTTATAAAAGTATTCTGTTTTATATAAAAAGCTTTTCTGTTTTATTACATTAATAATATCAATAAAACAAAACTGAGTGACTTATCACATAAACATCAATAATTAATACCGTGTACTACTATGCAACCACGCGTATTACTGTACTTTTAACACCGGGTGTTTCAACAGTTAACGGTAAAACTTCAGCCGTTATTTTCATAAAAATATTTTGTCGTTTTCTCAATCCGACAATAATTCCATTGTGGGATCCACCAATGATTGTACCATCGTACGGATATTCCCCGACTAATTGAATATTCCCCGACACAACGAATATTTTATATCAACCTGCTTATTTTGCAAAAAAAAATGCACATATTACCCTTAACTTTAAACTTTTATCAATTTAACTATTTACCAAAATAGAAAAATTAAATACTTTTATTTTATAAAATTTGGGGTCTCACAATTAAAATGACACTTAGGGGCTGTTTGATAAAAACTGAATGAATCTGAATCTGAATCTGAATTGAGCTGAATCTAAATGAAAAAAAAATTGTTTGACAATTAATACGTCTGAAACATCTGAATAATAGTCTTTTACTATTTTATTCCTTTAAAATATGATGAACAAGTATATAATTCTATCTGGATGTACTAAAAAAAATTAAATACAACATTCATTGTACAACATATAAAAATAAATAGTTAAAACAAATTATCAAACAAAGTATTGAATAATTCAAACAAATTTAAAAATGAGTCATTCTACAATTTTTTAAAATCATTTTATGTAAATAAAAATGCATAATAGTAATAATGAATAATAAGTTATCAAAACAACAATTAAAAATAAAATAAAATAAAATAACAATTAAATAAAATAAAACATTAATAATTAAAAAAAACAAAAACTAAAGATTAAAACTTAACAAAATGTAACCCTTTCCCCTTTATCCATTTCGTCCTTTCCCTTTTCCCCTTTTCATCTCGGTCCGTTAATCCCCCATTATCTTCTTCGTCCCTCTTTTTTTTTTAAATAATTTGGATATTAGTAACTGTTAGATGAGAGGAGACATGGTTTTTATTTAGGGTTGATTCTTTTTTTCTTTTTCGTTATGTAATTTAGTCATGATATAACTACAGATCTGACTCTGAGGTGGCAAGATTTTGAAGATGGGTGGTGGATGATGAGAAGGATTTTCGACGGTGGTGAATCTAGGGGTTTGAAGATGGTGGTGAGTTTACTTGCATGTATTGGGTGTGCGATGACAGTCGGCAGATGATCGAGATGGATGATTATTTGGGTAAAAAACCATCATTCAGACTGATTCAGCCGATTTAGCCAATGTTTTTTAAAAGAATCGCTCAGTGCTATTCAGCCTCATTCATATTTTAAAGCTTTAAAACAAATACTCTTAATGACCGATTCGTTCAGATTTTAGGACATTCAGCAGAAAACAAACATCCCCTTACACTTATAGCACAATTACAATATCAGTCCATTGATGCAAGTGAACCTATCATGTGACGCCCCCAAAATAGGTATACAACACTCATTCTGAGTTGCCAAATACATGGTACAGAAAGCAAATTACAACTTCAATAATACAATTGTCGTGCAAAATACGACAACACATATTGTGAGTTTAAATACAAATATTATCTTCTAGACAATATACACACTCAAATAAGTCCTTATTACAATTATTCAAATACTATTTTACATAAATAGTGAGGACTGCTAAAATATCTTTCTAGAACCATCACTCCATACCCCGACTAGATCCTGCTATGTTCTCACCTCCTGAGAAGAAAAATAGAACAAAAAAGAAAAGGGTGAGCTCAATTAGCCCAGTAAAGAATATTATAACTAAGATAATATACAACAAATTATCATTAGTCTTTAACAGGGAAAAATCTGATAAAATATAATAGACAACAAGTTTTAGATCAACAACTGCATCAGAAACAATAATCCATTAGAAGAGTCAAGTAGAGAATGAGTTTTACTATCTTCTAAGATTTAAAAGTCCATCATCAATATTTTATCCCTGTAACAACAATCAATATACATCTTTAATCAAATATTCATCTTTGCACTACAGGCCAAAGATATTCATTTGTATCACCAGTAAGTCATGTTCATCTCAACACCTGCTCATCTTTGCACTACGGGCCAAAGATATTCATCAGTTAATCATTCATCTTTGCACTACAGGCCAAAGATATTCAGTAATATCATCATTTAGGTCTGAGGATGATGAAAAATATTTTAAAGAAAACGAATCCAGTGAGACAGAAGGATAAATAGTAGGGATTCGTATAACAGTTTATCCAAGATCAATAATACCCCATAATAACCAATTTTGTAACAGAATTCAAAAATAAAGATTAAAACATGGATACAATCAAAGATAGTAACCATAATAGACATCTTGGATAAAAAGAAGAAAATTTTATTTTTCGATGAATAGTGCCGTATTCGTGAATAGTGCCGTATACGTGAATAGTAACCCCGACCCAAAAAGTTCCAAATTTGATAAAAAGTTTAAGCCAATATTTTGGCATAATGATATCGAAAGAAATAATATCATTTATGAAGAAAATAACATCCCTTACCTCAAAATAACCGTACTTCTGACTGAATTTCGGATATAAAATCGACAGAAACTTGCACGGAATAACAACTCTCAAGGTATCAAAATACTCACTAAAATACACTCGACAATATAGAGAGAAAAAAAACTTATTTCTGGTGTGATTTTCAATTCTAACCTAAGCGTCTATTTATAGAAAAATGCTAGAACGCCATAGGAGACTAAAATAATAGAATATTAATTTTTAATCAACTTTCTTCCATGCCAACTTATTTGAATCGGCTAGCATGCCCATTTTGAAAAATTCCCAGCAGCCCATATGCATTCCACACCAACAAAAATGGGTCCCACCCAATTAAAAATTTATTTTATTTTCTGAAACTTCAGTAATTCATAGAAAATAGTCCATTTATCAGAAAAATATGAATTTTATGTCCATTCTACCTGAAATCGAATTCTCTACAACTTTGTAGCTTTGAGTTTTTCCAAATTCTAAACATAAAATATCCGAAATCCACAAACGGATGATTTTTAATACCTCCACATCGATAAAATACTGATAAAATACCTCAGCATTAATTCTTTCATTTTTATCCACATAAAAATAAATATATCCATCATTTATATCCACATAAAATAAATATGTCCTTATCATATAAATCAATAATTAATTATTCACAAATAATATTACAGAATCACAATTATGACAACCAGGCCGTTCCCCAGGAAAAAGGGGGCTTTCCAATAAGAATTTCTCCTTACTGACGCGCAATTAGATGACCAAACCTCTCCTTGATAGAACTTTCTAGACATTGCCAATAATGCTATCTAATAATATTATTCAAATAATGTAAGACCCCAATTTTTATAAATAAAGATGAATTTTCTATAATTATTATTTTTGAATATTATGGAATAAATTTGATATAATGTTATAGTTGTGGGTAATATTTATAAATTTTGTAAAGTACGCAAGTTGTTATAAAATATTCGTTTGGTCTGGGAATATTCTTTTTGTCGGAGAATATTCGTACGATGGCACAATCATTGGTGGACCCCACAACGGAAGTATTGTCGTAGTTAGAAAACGACAAAATTATCTTTCTATAAAAATAACGGCGGAGGTGTTACCGTTAAAACTGTTGAACTACTTGGTAGTAAAAGTACAGTAATACGCGTGGTTGCATAGTAGCACACGATATTGATTATTGATGCTTACGTGAGAAGTCATTAAGCTATACTCAATTATTGCTACAGTAATTGCTGTATCATATCTCTTATATTATTGATTCAATTATTGTCATAGTATCATCTGTATAATATGGTATATTATTAAATCAATAATTGAGACGACAAGTTATAAATGACTAATAATTGTTGAAAGATTAATTATGTGTTAATTAAAAATAAATTAATTTATGGTAATATTTATTCAATCCTTGATGTATATAAAGAGTCTGTTATGAGACGTTTGTGGTAAGTTTGGTTATTTTATGGGGGGCCCATATGTCATCATCTAAGAGTCTCATTCGTGAATAGTAATTACTTTCGTCAATAGTAATTATTTTCGTCAATAGTAATTACCTTCGTCAATAGTAATTACTTTCGTCAATAGTAATTATTTTTGTCAATAGTAATTACCTTCGTCAATAGTAATTACCTTCGTCAATAGTAATTATTTTCGTCAATAGTAATTATTTTCGTCAATAGTAATTATTTTCGTCAATAGTAATTATTTTCGTCAATAGTAATTACCTTCGTCAATAGTAATTACTTTCGTCAATAGTAATTATTTTCGTCAATAGTAATTACCTTCGTCAATAGTAATTACCTTCGTAAATAGTAATTACCTTCACCAGACGTCAAACCAATTGTCGTTTCACATTACAGGCGTCGAACCAATTGTCGTTTCACATTACATGCATCAAACCACTTTTCTTTTCACATCACCAGTCGTCAAGCCACTTGCCTTTTCACATGGCAAGAGCTAAGCTAGAAATCTTCTATAAATAGAGGCCTAGTGCTTCATTATTTTTCACGAATTCATTCAAGCTATAGAGAGAGAAAGTATAGAGAGAATAAGAGAGAAAGAAGAAGAGTATTCGGTTACCACACTACTGCAGTATTCAATCTCCTAATAAAGTTAGGGGTGTTATTCTTTCTTATTCATGAAGAGAACTGTTGTTATTCCATTTCTTATTATTCTGTTGGAATAACCTGTATACGCGGTTTACCCTATACTTGGTGACATTCTTCTATTATTCTGTTGGAACATCCTGTCTGTGTGTTTTACACCGGACCTGGTTCCATTCTTTATTATTCTGTTGGAATATCCTGTCTGTGTGTTTTACATCGGACCTGGTTCCATTCTTTATTATTCTGTTGGAATATCCTGTCTGTGTGTTTTACACCGGACCTGGTTCCATTCTTTATTATTCTGTTGGAATATCCTGTCTGTGTGTTTTACGCCGGACCTGGTTCCATTCTTTATTATTCTGTTGGAATATCCTGTCTGTGCGTTTTACGCCGGACCTGGTTCCGTTATTTATTATTCTATTGGAATAACCTGCTTGTGCGGTCTATCGCATGCATGGTGATTTCTTTTGTTATCCCATTCTTCATTATACTCAGTTGGTTAAAACTTTGACTTCTATACTCCACGAAATTAGTGGAATATCCTTGATATTTGCGCTTCATCCAGTATCCTTTCATGGAAATATTCTTCTAAGTATTCTTGAATTATACTCTACAAAACAGTATCATGTTGACAATTTGGACGTTAATAATTTCTGGATAAAATAATTCTTGAACTTGTTTTATTGAATTCTTATATCATTGTCATCATCCTCATGTTTATATTTTGTTGAAAGTCATCTGTGGCCTGCAGTGCATAGATGGAATTGGTATGATTATGACCAGGGATTATTCGGTGTAATCATGACCGTAATATTACAAATGATGTAAAAATTAAAAATCCTCATTGGCCCGTAGTGCATTGATGGACAGTTGTTGGCATGATCATGACCACTAATGAATACACAAATATTCTTGGCCCGTAGTGCATGAATAATTGTGGTCGTGATACTAAAGAATATCCTTAGCCGTAGTGCAGGGGTGATTCGATGATATGGAATATTTATTAAGCTGAGTCTCAGCTATAACAGTGATGAAAAACCTTTTAAATCATAAAAGATAGTAGATTTTATTTTCTACTTGACTCTTTTAATGGATTGCTTGATTCGCTGCTGTTAAACTTGATGTTTATTATATTTTATTAGTTTAACACTGTTGAAGGCTAATGATAATTTATTCTGCATTATCTTAGTCATAATATTTCTTACTGGGCTAGTTGAGCTCACCCTTTCTTTCACTGTTCTCTTCAGGAAATGAGAATATAGCTGGGACGAGTCGGGGAACGGAGTAATGGTCCAGAGGATAGCATTAGTAGTCCTCACTATTCTGTGAAATAGTGTGATAATAATTGTAATGAGGACTCCTTTTGAGTTTGTATAATCTCTAGTAGACAATATTTGTATTCAAACTCACAGTTTATGTTTTGTCGTATTGTACACGACAGTTGTATTAGTAAGTTGTATTTGAATTCTGTACCATGTATCTGGCGGCCCAAGATGGGTGATGTATACCTAATTTTGGGGGCGTCACAGTTGGTATCAGAGCTTAGGGATATGATCCCTGGCTAAGATGTGAGAGTAGAACTTGGAGGGGAGAGACGGGGAATTCCTTTGCTAGTATGACCTACTTAAATTTATTTTGTATTTAAATTGGTTGGTCAGAGTTTAGAGATATTATGTTACATGTCAATTAACCTTTGTTTTGTGGCAGTATCTGAAAATGACATCTGAGAATGTTGAGAATAGCAATGGAGCACAGGCGTTCGTGGATTCACCACATATCAATAATCAGGATAATGTGCATCAGGAAGGCGACAATCCTCATGCAAACAACAACACTGACCAAATGATGAATGATCAAATGTTCAGAGGCTTTATGCAATTCATGCAACAGCAGGCGAGAGCGACTCCTGTCCAAAACGTAGATGGAAACACGGGAAACTCTCGGGCGGTCATCGCTAAACAGTTTAAGGAGCTGGGACCACCAGAGTTTAAGGGAGAGCCAAAACTACTTATGTCGGAAGCATGAATAAAGCAGATCACCAAGATATTTGATGTATTGGGATGCTCCGAGGAGCAAAAGGTTCCCTTTGTCGCCTTTATGTTGCGCGGAGAGGCATATTACTGGTGGGAATCGGTAAAACATACTCAACCTGCTGTACTGAGGATATCTTGGGAGAAGTTCCAGGAGCTGTTCAACGACAAATACTTTCCCGAAAGTATTTTCCACATGAAGGAGGTGGAGTTTATTAAGTTGGAACAAAATAATATGACCGTGTCGCAATACGAGACAAAATTTGCAGAGTTATCACAGTGTGCGTGCCACTTGGTGGATAATGAAGAGAGAATGGCGCAAATGTTTTTAAGAGGTTTGAAGCCAGAGATACGTCAACATCTTATTTCTCATAAACTGTGTTTGTATTCAGATGTTGTAAATAGGGCTCAGTTAGTGGAGCGCGATAACGAGTCAACTCAACTAAAAGAGAGCAGCCGACAAAATTATAATACCAGCGAGAGTGGTCATCGAAGCGGTGACAACAAGCGTGGAGGGAATCAGCAGGCCAAAAATGGTAACCACTTCGGTGGTAATTAGGGCCAAAACAATAAGAATGGACATTTCAAAAAGAGGAGATTCAACAATGTTGGAAAGACGCCAGCACCAGCACCCGTTGTTAAGGAAGGAGAAAGACCACCTATCATATGCTTCAAATGCAGAGGGGAGGGACACATCAGTCCAAATTGCACGATGCCGTCCAAAGCATGTTATAATTGTGGAAGAGAAGGTCACTTAGCCCGATTTTGTCATTTAACGAAGACAAATTCAGCTAGGATGGAGGCACCAAAGGCCGTCCCAGAAAGGTCAAAGCCGGTAGTGCAAGGGAGAGCGTTTGCTGTGACCTCCCAGAGAGCGAGGAACCTGAATGAGGTCATCACGGGTAAGCTTATCATAAACTCTAATGAAGTCTATACTTTATTTGATACCGGTTCTACCCATTCTTTTATTTCTCCTTCTTGCGCTCATCGATTAAATTTGACTCCGGAGAAATTAGACTTTGACTTATCTGTGGAAACTCCGTTGGGAGAAACCTTCATTACATCCACTGTTTATAAGTCTTGTTTGGTTCAAATCAGTACCCTCACATTACCTGTAGATCTTATTTCATTGAAAATACTTGCATTTGATGTGATTCTAGGGATTGATTGGCTAACTACTCATCATGCAAAAATTGATTGTTTCCATAAGGTTGTTAGCTTTCATATTCCTAATCAACCTATTATGCGATTTTAAGCGACCAAACCATTAAAATCAATCACGGTCATCTCAAGCCATAAAACTATTCGTTTATTAAAAAACGGATGTCAAGCTTTCTTAGCTCATGTCACAAATCTAAACAAAAATACGTCAGCTTTGAATGATATTTCTTTTGTTAATAAATTTCCTGACGTATTCTCCGAAGAACTTCCTGGCCTACCCCCAGAGCGTGAAATTAAATTTTGTATCGACCTTGAACCCGGTACAAAACCCATTTCCAAAGCCCCATATCGAATGGCTCCTATTGAACTCCAGGAGTTAAAAACCCAACTGCAGGAATTGTTAGACATTGGCTTTATTCGTCCTAGTACTTCTCCTTGGGGTGCTCCTGTTCTATTCGTGAAAAAGAAAGATGGGAGTATGCGACTTTGTATTGATTATCGGGAGTTGAATCATGTCACCATCAAAAATAGGTATCCATTGCCATGAATTGATGACATGTTTGACCAGTTGCAAGGAGCCAAATTCTTTTCAAAGATTGATCTTCGTTCCGGGTATCACCGATTGAAGATTAGAACCGATGACATTCCAAAGACGGCTTTCAGAACTCGGTACGGGCATTATGAATTCCTAGTCATGTCCTTTGGATTGACTAATGCTCCTGCTGCCTTCATGGATATGATGAACCGAGTATTCAAGGAATATTTGGATCACTTTGTGGTCGTCTTTATTGATGACATCCTTATTTATTCCAAAAGCCGTGAAGATCATGAACAACACTTGAGGCTGACACTCCAAAAGCTTCGTGAATATAAGCTTTATGCCAAGTTTAAGAAATGCGAGTTCTGGCTTGAGGAAGTAGCATTCCTTGGGCATGTGGTATCAAGTCATGGAATATCTGTTGACCCAGCAAATATTGAAGCTATTTAAAGCTGGGAGAAACCTAAATCAGTGACCGAAGTATGTAGCTTTCTCTGTTTAGCTGGTTATTATCGGAGATTCGTGGAAGGATTTTCTCGAATCGCTACTCCATTGACTAAGCTGACTCGGAAAGATACAAAGTTCGGTTGGAGCGAAGAATGTGAGAAGAGTTTTCAAGAACTCAAGAGGAGACTCATTTCAGCACCTGTTCTGACAATACCATCTAGCTTGGAGGGATTTGTCATCTACAGTGATGCTTCGGGCAAAGGGTTAGGATGTGTTCTCATGCAACATGGAAAAGTCATAGCCTATGCCTCGCGACAACTCAAAGAATATGAGAAGAATTATCCTACTCATGATCTAGAGTTGGCAGCTGTTGTCTTTGCACTTAAAATTTGGAGGCATTACTTGTATGGGGAGAAAGTGGAGATCTTTACGGATCATAAAAGCCTCAAATATTTCTTCACTCAAAAGGAACTCAACATACAACAACGACGTTGGCTTGAACTATTGAAAGATTATGATCATACCATCCAATACCATCCTGGAAAAGCAAACATGGTAGCTGACGCATTGAGTAGAAGATCACATGCAAGTACGAGTGCGATATTGTCAACACAAAGGCCCATTTTGTGTGACTTGAAAAGGATGGAGATAGAGTTAAAGACTCCAGGGACGCATGTAACGATGGCGAATATACGAGTAGAACCGACTTTAATCGATAAAGTTAAAGTTGCTCAAGATACAGACCTGGAGCTGATGCTTATGAGGAAGAAAGTGCAAGAAGGTGCTATGCCGGAAGCAAGAATCGATGAAGAAGGAATACTTCGAGTCAACTCCAGACTTTGTGTTCCGAACGACCCTGATTTAAAGTATAAAATCATGATGGAGGCGCACAATACACCGTTTACAATCCATCCTGGGAGTACCAAAATGTATCATGATATTCGTCATATATTTTGGTGGAGCAATATGAAGAGAGAGATAGCGTTGTTTATCTCAAGGTGTCTAACTTGTCAACGAGTTAAAGCGGAGCATCAAGTACCAAAAGGTCCATTGCAACCACTTGAAATTCCAGAATGGAAGTGGGAGCACATTACCATGGATTTCGTTACCGGTCTTCCTAAGGTTTCTTAAGGCATAGATGCGATTTGGGTCATTGTTGATAGATTGACCAAGTCTGCTCATTTCTTACCGATACGAGAAACTTATACACTTGAACGTCTTGCTCGTATGTACATAAACGAGATTGTAGGACTGCATGGTATGCCGGTATCCATAATTTCTGATCGAGACCCAAGATTTACTTCACGATTTTGGGTTAGTTTGCAAAAAGCTATGGGCACAGACTTACGATTTAGCTCGGCATATCATCCTCAGACGGACGGACAGTCGGAGAGGACTATTCAAACTCTCGAAGATCTATTAAGACTCTGTGTCTAGGGGTGTAAGTCGAACCAAGTAGTTCGGTATTCGACTCGAGATCGGCTCGAAAATATGATCCAAAGCTCGAATTCGAAGTTGATCCGAGTCGAATCTGATCCATACTCGTTTTCTGTTTAATGATACACGAGTCGAATTCAAGCATACCAGTGTTCGCTCATATTAGGGTTCGAGTATTTCACTTTTTCTCGAACCATACTCGATACCTGCTCGATGGATCATATTCGAATATTGATTTTATCCATGCTAGTAAGCTAAATATGTGATATTTGTATCAATCTTTATAATTTATAAAGTGTAGTATGAAATTGTGTAAACTTGTACTTGAATAAATCAATGAATTGAATATCAATTTTTATTACATTATTTATAATTTCAATACATAAATAAAAGTAAAAAAGTTTTATATATAAATATTAGTTAAGTAGCCAATTTAGTATGTAGTGATTCAGTTTTAAGTGAAATGGTTCATATTCGAAACTCGATTTGAAGGCTCATGAGTAACTCGCTTTGTAAACGAGTCGATTACTTACGAGCCGAGTAGGTCCGAGTAATGATCCGAGTCGAATATGGCGCAAAAATATAAATCCTTTATCGAATCCGAGTCGAATTCGAGCTCAAATTTTTCGAGTCGAGCCGAATCTAAGCATGAAGGTGTTCGTTGAGATTCGACTCGTTTACACCCCTATCTGTGTCCTTGATTTCAAGGGAAGTTGGGACAAGTTCTTACCATTGGTGGAGTTTTCCTATAACAACAGTTATCAAACAAGTATTGGCATGGCTCCATTCGAAGCGTTGTATGGAAGAAAGTGTCGTTCTCCAGTATGCTGAGATGAGGTGGGTGAAGCAACGTTGTTGGGACCGGAGTTGGTACGTATGACTATGGAAAAGATTCAAACGATCCGACAACGTATAAAAACCTCACAAAATTGACAAAAGAGTTATGTTGATCTTCATCGAAAGGACGTGGAATTCAATATAGGAGATCATGTGTTGTTACGTGTTACCCCATGGAAAGGAGTTACAAGATTTGGAAAGAGAGGAAAACTCAATCCTCGATTCATCGGTCCATTTTTAATCCTCGATCGAGTAGGAACTGTGGCCTATAGACTCGCTTTACCACCAAGTATGTCTCGTGTTCATAACGTTTTTCACATATCCATGTTACGTAAATATGTGAAAGACCCTAACCACATTATTGAGTTAGAATCGGATGAAATAGCGGAAGATTTAACGTATAAAGAGATTCCTGTTCAAATCTTGGATAAGAAGGAACATATTCTACGCTCCAAGGTTATACCTCAAGCCAATGTTTTGTGGAGAAACCACGATGTTGAGGAAATAACTTGGGAGTTAGAATCTGAAATAAAATCAAGGTATCCTTACCTCTTCGACATACCAGGTACGTACCCTAATTTCGAGGGCAAAATTTCATAAGAAGGAGAGGTTATAAGACCCCAGTTTTAATAAATAAAGATGAATTTTCTATAATTATAATTTTTGAATATTATGGAATAAATTTGATATAATGTTATAGTTGTGGGTAATATTTATAAATTTTGCAAAGTACGCAAGTTGGTATAAAATATTCTTTTGGTCGGGGAATATTCTTTTAGTCGGGGAATATTCGTACGACGGCACAATCATTGGTGGACCCCACAACGGAAGTATTGTCGTAGTTAGAAAACGACAAAATTATCTTTCTATAAAAATAACGGCGGAGGTGTTACCGTTAAAACTGTTGAACTACTCGGTAGTAAAAGTACAGTAATACGCGTGGTTGCATAGTAGCACACGGTATTGATTATTGATGCTACGTGAGAAGTCATTAAGCTATACTCAATTATTGCTACAGTAATTGCTGCATCATATCTCTTATATTATTGATTCAATTATTGTCACAGTATCATCTGTATAATATGTTATATTATTAAATCAATAATTGAGACGACAAGTTATAAATGACTAATAATTGTTGAAAGATTAATTATGTGTTAATTAAAAATAAATTAATTTATGGTAATATTTATTCAATCCTTGATGTATATAAAGAGTCTGTTATGAGACGTTTGTGGTAAGTTTGGTTATTTTATGGGGGGCCCATATGTCATCATCTAAGAGTCTCATTCGTGAATAGTAATTACTTTCGTCAATAGTAATTATTTTCGTCAATAGTAATTACCTTCGTCAATAGTAATTACTTTCGTCAATAGTAATTATTTTTGTCAATAGTAATTACCTTCGTCAATGGTAATTACCATCGTCAATAGTAATTATTTTCGTTAATAGTAATTACCTTCGTCAATAGTAATTACTTTCGTCAATAGTAATTATTTTCGTCAATAGTAATTATTTTCGTCAATAGTAATTATTTTCGTCAATAGTAATTACCTTCGTCAATAGTAATTACTTTCGTCAGTAGTAATTATTTTCATCAATAGTTATTACCTTCGTCAATAGTAATTACCTTCGTAAATAGTAATTACCTTCACCAGACGTCAAACAAATTGTCGTTTCACATTACAGGCGTCGAACCAATTGTCGTTTCACATTACATGCGTCAAACCACTTTTCTTTTCACATCACCAGTCGTCAAGCCACTTGCCTTTTCACATGGCAAGTGCTAAGCTAGAAATCTTCTATAAATAGAGGCCTAATGCTTCATTATTTTTCACGAATTCATTTAAGCTATAGAGAGAGAAAGTATAGAGAGAATAAGAGAGAAAGAAGAAGAGTATTCGGTTACTACACTACTGCAGTATTCAATCTCCTAATAAAGTAAGGGGTGTTATTCTTTCTTATTCATGAAGAGAACTGTTGTTATTCCATTTCTTATTATTCTGTTGGAATAACCTGTATACGCGGTTTACCCTATACTTAGTGACATTCTTCTATTATTCTGTTGGAACATCCTGTCTGTGTGTTTTACACCGGACCTGGTTCCATTCTTTATTATTTTGTTGGAATATCCTGTCTGTGTGTTTTACATCGGACCTGGTTCCATTCTTTATTATTCTGTTGGAATATCCTGTTTGTTTGTTTTACACCGGACCTGGTTCCATTCTTTATTATTCTGTTGGAATATCCTGTCTGTGTGTTTTACGCCGGACCTGGTTTCATTCTTTATTATTCTGTTGGAATATCCTCTCTGTGCGTTTTACGCCGGACCTGGTTCCGTTATTTATTATTCTTTTGGAATAACCTGCTTGTGCGGTCTATCGCATGCATGTTGATTTCTTTTGTTATCCCATTCTTCATTATACTCAGTTGGTTAAAACTTTGACTTCTATACTCCACGAAATTAGTGGAATATCCTTGATATTTGCGCTTCATCCAGTATCCTTTCATGGAAATATTCTTCTAAGTATTCTTGAATTATACTCTACAAAACAGTATCATGTTGACAATTTGGACGTTAATAATTTATGGATAAAATAATTCTTGAACTTGTTTTATTGAATTCTTATATCATTATCATCATCCTCATGTTTATATTTTGTTGAAAGTCATCTGTGGCCTGCAGTGCATAGATGGAATTGGTATGATTATGACCAGGGATTATTCGGTGTAATCATGACCGTAATATTACAAATGATGTAAAAATTAAAAATCCTCATTGGCCCGTAGTGCATTGATGGACAGTTGTTGGCATGATCATGACCATTAATGAATACACAAATATTCTTGGCCGGTAGTGCATGAATAATTGTGGTCGTGATACTAAAGAATATCCTTAACCGTAGTGCAGGGGTGATTCGATGATATGGAATATTTATTAAGCTGAGTCTCAGCTATAACAGTGATGAAAAACCTTTTAAATCATAAAAGATAGTAGATTTTATTTTCTACTTGACTCTTTTAATGGATTGCTTGATTCGCTGCTGTTAAACTTGATGTTTATTATATTTTATTAGTTTAACACTGTTGAAGGCTAATGATAATTTATTCTGCATTATCTTAGTCATAATATTTCTTACTGGGCTAGTTGAGCTCACCCTTTCTTTCACTGTTCTCTTCAGGAAATGAGAATATAGCTGGGACGAGTCGGGGAACGGAGTAATTGTCCAGAGGATAGCATTAATAGTCCTCACTATTCTGTGAAATAGTGTGATAATAATTGTAATGAGGACTCCTTTTGAGTTTGTATAATCTCTAGTAGACAATATTTGTATTCAAACTCACAGTTTATGTTTTGTCGTATTGTACACGACAGTTGTATTAGTAAGTTGTATTTGAATTCTGTACCATGTATCTGGCGTCCCAAGATGAGTGATGTATACCTAATTTTGGGGGCGTCACAAATAATATGAATTATTGATCTGATAATGGGAAATACTGTGCAGTGATAATTATTGAAACAACAATAATATAAAATATCAACGCAGCAATTATTGAATCAATAAAAATAAAATATTGAACAGTAACTACTATAACAATTATTGAGTAGTGCATTCTTACGTAAGAATCGATAATTCAACAATACTGTGTGATACCGTGTGCTATTGTGCAACCACGCGTATTACTGTATTTTAACCACCGGGTATTCCAACAATGTTAACGGTAACAACTACGTCGTTATTTATAAAAATTCAAACTTGTCATTTTTTTCATCCGACAGTTATTCTGTTATGGGGCCCACAAATGACGGCGCCGTCGTACGGATATTCACCGACAACAAGAATATTCCACGACCAAACGAATATTCCCCAACAACAATGATTATTTTATAACCACTTGCTTATTTTGCAAAATTTACACATTTCACCCATAACCAAAATATTATATCAATTTAACACCTTATTATTCACAATAATTGTGACGCTCCCAAAATAGGAATACAACACCCATTTTGAGTCGCCAAATACATGGTACAGAAAACAAACTATAACATCAATAATACAATTGTCGTGCAAAATTCGACGACACATATACTGTGAGTTTTAATACAAATATTGTAACGTATATAATACGACAATATTCATATTTAAATTATTACAATGTCATATAAAGTACAACAACAAATAATTCAAGTCCCGAAGAAACACGAGAAGATTTTTATTCTCCTCATTCTAATGCGGTGTATTTTTGACGCTTTCAAGGTCGGGTCCTCATCACCCTATAGTTGTTCACCGAAACCAATTAGTAAATGATGTATATAAATATGTCACACACATTTTATTACTCTCAACATAATTATTATGCCACACCGTTTCATATTTTGATTAGGCTTGTGACTAATTCGTATCACCACTTTATACCCAAGTTTTCTCTGCTAGTCCCAGCTACACTTTTATTACCTGAAAGGGGTGGTGAAGTAAAAGGGTGAGCACAAACAGCCCAGTAAAGAATATCATGACTTAAGATAATTACATTATCAATAGCCTTCATCAATACTAAATCAGATATTTAGAATATATGGTAGAAGATAAAAGTTTTCAACCATAATAACAGCGAAACAAACAATCCATTAGAAGAGTCAAGTAAAACATATTGTCTACTATCTCCTCTAATTTAAAAGTTCATCGTTAATATTTCATCCTTGTAATACTCATCAACAGTTCTTTATTGTACCCAAGACAAAGAGAACTCTCATCGCCTGTCTTCACCTGAACCACCAAAGATTATAGTTAAATTCACAATACATATTTATAATCAGGTAAATCAACAGTCCATCTTTGCAATACATGCCTAAGACATAAAATTGTAAAACCAATAACCAACAGTCCATCTTTGCACTACAGGCCAAAGATATACAACTGTAAAACCAATAATGCTGAGACTCAGCTTAATAGTATCACGACCACGAATTATCCATGCACTACGGGCCAAGGATTTTTTTTGTTTTCAATTACGATCATGATTATACCGAATGATCCCTGGTCATAATCATGCCAAGTCCATCTATGCACTACGGGCCAAAGATGACTTTTACCACATCGTTTGTAACATTACGGTCATGATTATAACGAATAATCCCTGGTCATAATTATACCAAGTCCATCTATATATGCACTACTGGCCATAGATTACTTTCAACACAATATAAGCATGAGAATGATGACAATAATATATAATGAATAAACATAGATCATCATAATAATAAGATAACATAGATCTTAGTGATTTTCAACTTAATTATCCAGAGTCCAAATTGATAACATAATAATAGATGAAGCACAAACTATTAAGGATATTCTAATCCTTTCAGGACCTTTCATCATTTAAGGATAATATGAAGAAACGAATAATAACATCTTACCATAATATGGAGTATGAAAGAAAATGATATCACTTTACCATAAAAATGATACCCCTTACCATAATAAAGATATCCTCTACCTTCGCATGTGACTTGATTCTGCTTTCTATAAAATTGATCAACTTAAACAATACTTGCATTCCTTATCTACATTTGGAGTAACAATACACTCAATATAAATACTCACAATATTGTAGTAAAAGAATTCTATATTTTTAGTATAGTGATGGTGTGTGTTTAGTTGCTCAAACGGGCAACCTATTTATACTGAAAATTGAGGAAACAATTAGCACACATGCTTTGACAAAATAACCAAATAAGGTATATAATAATGGTAGTGGAATTTATGGTCCCGCAAAAAAATTAAACCAACTTGTACATGTTTTAACAATATTTGTTCAATAATAGAGTTATGGTCCATACTACTTTAGAAAAAATAGAGTGCCGACAAGTCCTGCCAAACTTACTTTTGTAAAAAGAAAATAATTGAACAACATCTGTATATCATACTTATCTTTAATCAACACCCTTTTCAATCTTTAAACCATTATTCACAATTATTAACATAGACTCTTAATACTGCCAACTGGTTTAATTATATCATATCAAATAATATGAGTCACTGTGTAATAACTATTGTGGTTATTATTGAAATAAATACCGAGTGATTTCTTACGTAAGAATCAAATCAATACCTTACTTATAAATAAATTTAAATTCTATTAAAAGTAAGGATCAACATCAATTCATGATTATCTCGACTAACATATACACCAACTAATAATTTATTATTCATTTAAGTTATCTTTATTTATTGCATCATATCATTATATTTAATAATATTCATATTTTATAACTTAGAAAAACATCCTTTATCGTCAAAAACATTACACGTTGCATATGTGCATACCCGACGTCCTCCGATTGCCTCTGAATGCACTTCAGTCCCTAAAATAGCCATTTTAGGCCTTGATCCCGACCTCAAATTTCAAAACATAAAGAGTAAAAGTTTTAGGTCTACTCGTTATCTTTCCGAATCATCCTGAATCATCTCAATCGGAGTTTGTATGAAACAGTTATACCCAATTTACTAAAGGACGTCCGAACAGATTTTGGCTTAACACTTGACCAGCGCCTAGGCCCCAAAAATTGGCCTTGGGCAAGCACCTAGGCGCCCAAGAACAGATTCTAAGCACCTAGTCCAGTGCCTAGGGGCCCGACCCTTGACACTTAACTCTGATTTCTAGATTTTTGCAACTTTTGACACACATACTTCAAATCTTCATAACTTCTTCATCCGTTATTGGAATTAGTCCGTTTTCGAGGCTATGGAAAGCTTGTAACATGCTCTACAAAACCTCCATTATTTCATAATTTTTTAGATTCATTAATGAGTCCATAGGTTGGCTCAAAAGTGCCTCAAGATAAAGATTTCCATCGCTTAACATGATTTTACGAAAACTTTCACCACGAATTCGTTTTAACTCCAATTTGGTTCATTCAAGTTGGGTTATGTTCTTAACTCAGAGAAATATAACATAAAATTATCAAACTAAGCTTTAAAACATAAAACATAAGAATATAAGGTTCTCAAACTCAGTCCAAAAACTATCCAACATGGTTCTTTGTCAATCTTTCCACCCTTTATACATAGGTTCAAATTTTGTGTATTTTGGTTTCACTTGGATGTTCTTAAGAGTTCATTTAACTTCTGAGAATCATTCTTAAGAAGATTCTTTACACATATAACTCAAAATAACATCTAACACAATATGAAGCTTGAAGAGAAAAATAGAGATTTAAGGTTTTAAGAACTTACTTCTTAGATTTTACTCCTCTAAGATGTTAGATGATGTGCTAGAGATGGTTAAGATAATCTCCTCTACTTCCTTGATGCTTCCCGTAGCTAAAATAAAACTTCATCATCAAACCCTTTTATTTCTCTCTAGGATTCTTGGAGCTTGATGAAGAAGATGATGAATAGTGGTTATTGAAGTTTTATAAGGAGTTTGCTTCTCTCCTTTACTCAAGTCATACCTGAACTCTCCCTCTCTCCCTCTCTTCCTCTCCTCTTCTCTGATTCAATCTTTCTTTTCTCTTCCCTCCCTTCTCATTCTTTTCTCTATTATACCCGTGAGTGTAAATAATATGGGAGCATTCTCCCTTTTTCTTCTTTCCTTTCTTATTTTCTTCCTTCCATTATTCCTTTGTCTCCCACATGTTAGCCGCCCAATAATTCCCACTTTCTCCCTCTCTTTATTTGCTCATTTATTCGATTAAATGTTCGTTTGACCATTTAACAATTTAACAATTTTAAATTAAAAAAAATCATAAATTAAATTAGACTTTTATTTTATAAAAGTTGGGGTTTTACAATAATAATTAGAGGAAATTCGATTTTATTTATAATAAGTTGGGGTCTTACATATCATGCATTTATCATAGTCAAATTGTACTAGATTTATAGTTGTGTGGATATAATATTATAATCATAGTCAAATTGTATATCAATCTTGCAATCTTTTTTATGGATCCGGTGCTGACACGTATAGAAAGAGATCACTTTTTGGTCTGCGTGCCGACACTGTACTGATCAATTGACCAAAATTAATTTCATGTTAACTATTCCCTTTATTTATATGATACCTTCTGCAAATGTCATCAAGTTCATTTGCAAAAATAAACAATAAATCAACAATACCACCAATTGAAATTAATTTTGATATCAATTTTGCAATCTTGTTACTACTCTCGACTCGACAAATAAAGAAACTACTAAAAAAATGGTCATTTGTGATTGTCAAAATCCATCGCAAAAAGTAGGCCCATCATGAAAGGTTTTACGTGATGAATTTGGCAATCAAGCAAACACTTAGTACTTTTGTGATGATTAATACAATCACATTAACACGTAATCTATTGTGATTATCAAAGTCATCACAAAAAAAACAAGACTTTAGGGATCAAATGTAAGAACGTGAATTTCTATTTATGTATAATTTATTTCACTATATTAATTGTATCAAATGATACTTGTAGGATTCGAACCTCCCCCTATTTGCAAACTAAATAACGAGTATTACCACTACACCAAATTAAGCCCAGATCATGATTATAATTTTAAAACAAAATATAAAAGAAAACATATGTGAGTTGACTTACTAAACAAAATTACTTCCACATAAGATTTAGTGATTGCAATGACAGTCGCAAATACTCTATAATAATGGTAAAATTAGTCATCACTGAGAGCCATTATATATTTTATTATTTTATGATGACTTGGAAAATTTCATCACAAAATACCTTCTTTTTGTAATTACAAATAAAAGTCATCACAAAATTTATTTATTTTTAATGATTGTCATGACCGTCATAAAATATTGTTTTAATTATTTCTTACGTTAAAATTTTAGTGATAGCTTAAATGCAATTACGAAAAAAGTATATCTATAAGTGATGAATTAGTGCGTCACAAAAAGAAAATTTATTTTGCGTGAAAAAATTGATGTGATTGACATGGCCATCACAATTATAATACATTGATGACAAAATTAGTCATCACTAAGAGCCATCATATATACTATTATTTTGTGATTGCTTAAAAAATCCATCACAAATTATTATCCTTTGTGATTGTTTTTAAAAGTCAGAAAGCTCCGTCACGTATTCTTGTTTTTTAGTAGTGAAGTAAAAATAATTTTTTTATATCTATAAATTTTATGATGGATCAATTGGATTGATACTAACATCAACTCTAAGTAATAAGATAAAATAAATTAATATGGACATACACCTTAATTATCTCATATCCTATATCTACATACATCGGTATTTATTATTGACATAAAATTTGAGAAAATATATAGATGAAACTTTTTATACAACTTGATTAAATGCTGATATTGCATATATCCATTTTCTAAACCTATAATTAGTTGGAGAACTGCAGCAAGCTGAGTAGTGAGTACTTTATACGTGACCCTAAATACTAATTTTATGTGCATTACATTCAAACAATACTAGCCACTACATTCAGTTCATTATCCAAATAATTAAAATCTAATGTATACTTCATTATCCAAACCTACTAGCTCTAGGTTCTTATTAACATCCAATTAATTAACCAAAATAACCTCCACGCATTACTTTCTTATAAAACACAACTTTTATTATATAAAAAATTAAGAAAAATGATATATATTGCAAATATTTACGTACGTCGACTTTTTAATTATCTTGAATTACGTTCATAAGTATTAGTAGTACTAATTTTTTTTTATAGAGATATGTAATAAGTGGAGCGCTCTTATAATTTTTATTGGCATAAATTTATAACTCAAAATTTAATAAAACAAGTTTTCTACTCTCTCTATAATATAGTAAATATATACACAATATATCATAATTTATGGTTTGATTATTCACGTAAGAGTTGGATCGGGCAGACCAAATTCATAATAGGTCGCCGAAAACGTCGGCGTTTCATTTAGATTTTGTACAACATTTGATGTGGCCGTCAAGATTCCAAGGGACGGTTAGGATTCGAGCCGTACAAAAGATTACCGTTGCCTTTGAATATGAAACCCTAATAATCCAAGTTTTCCCTCTTGAATTAATCTCCTTTTCATTATTCTCCATCCATCCATGGCGCCTTTTCGAAACAGTGCTTCTTCCCGCCCAAATCCCACCAATCACATGCACCCCTTCATTTCTATATAAACCCGATGAATCCCCTCCGTTTTATCATACACTATCCATACATGCATACAATTAAAATGGATAATTATTCTAATTTATTCTCGTTTTCTAATTCATTTTCCATCCAAATTACTGACGAAGAATTCAAACTATTTCACACTATCGATCGGCTACTATTTTGCAGAATAATCCACGCCCTTGGCCGCGATGTTAATGAGTCGATGCGCGTCGTGGCATTTCTTATATGGCTCGAAAAAGCCTGTTACAGTCATAATTCGGTGAAGAAAGTCCTGGATTGGCCTTTGCTTTTGCTTAATGAGCTTTGTAATGAGATCGCAGTGTGTTTAAGTTGTTTAAAGAACGACCAACTCTCTCATACGGTGTATAGTAGTCTCTCTTGGCTTCGAAAGTTGTGTAGAAACCACATCAGCTTTTACCATTTTCACGAGAATCGGAGTAGGGTTATTGACGGCGTCTCTGAAATTATGGATGGTGTTTGTGTTAGGGCTTTTGAGGATATATTGAGTCCTCGTTTTGGGCATCTTCTTGATTTTTATGCGAGTATTGCTGGTAGAGTTTTTCCTCCTAGGGAAGATCATCATGATCTGAACACTGACCTTAGTGAAATTTTTGGTGGGATGAAGCTAGTAGATGGTTGCGAGGAAGAGGAAGGAGTGGAACCGGATGATAGGACTATCTTCTTGACATTCTCCAAAGGTTATTATATTGCTGAATGTGAAATTAGAGATTTCTTCACAAGGTATTTTTTTTAATATATTTTAAAAAAGTTTGGGTTTTATTTTCATTTCATATCGGATGATTGATGACAACTCTACGTTCTACACGTTACTCATGGAGAATCCCTGAATTTCGTTCCCGACATAAGTGCGGTGGAGATTTCTTCGTATGTGTGGTTATAGTAGATCGACCCCGCTTGCTGATGATACTGAGGGTTTTGAATATCTTATTAATTTGTGTGTTTCATTATTTTTATTATAGGATTTTTGGGGATTTTATTGAAGCAATCTACATGCAACAAGTGCCACCGAATGACCAACCACTATATGCGCGCATGGTTGCTCGTTCGTCTTCTATAATTCCTGCAATTGCTCCTCAAGGTTCCAAAGCAAAGTATTCGATCAACGGGAAGCATATTTGGGCAAAGAAGTATGTCAAGAAGAATAGCGCAACAACAACTTCTTCAGTACCGGAACCAAATTCTCCTGGAAGCAACTTCTAATGTACTGGAAAACTAGCCTTGTTATTGTTTAGGGTTGTAATTCAAGTATGCTTTGGCTTCGCTTGTGTTCCTATATATGGAACTCCTATTCGGTTATTATTGTTGATTGATTATTAATATCTATGAGATCATAATATTTAATTTAAATAATATTTTTTGAGACATTCAGCTTGGTTAATTTGCTACCATTTTTATTGTTTGATTTGCAGAAACGTTAATTTGTTGATATATCCTCCTCTTGCCCTATATATTAATTTTTCTTTATTTATTTATTAATAAATAAATTATTCTAACTATTGTATGTACATACATTCTTCTCATCTGGCCCAAGTATTATTGTCAGCATAAAATATTTGACAAATTTATGAATTATATTAACCCTAATCAAGTTGTGGTGCATGTTTGGTTGGATAAATTATTTTTTAAAAAACCCTACAATTCTTTTATTAATTATCAATGTGGGTGAGGGGACATGGAGTCCTTAACGGAATTTGATCCCTGCACGTCCCTAACAATTATGACAGAAAAAGGAGATCGAAAGTGAATCTCTAGCCAAGGCTACAACTAGAAATTCAAGATACACAATTCAATTCATTACTAGTATAAACATTTTACAACATTTGTTACATACTTATTGAAATACTAGTCAACTTATTTTCCATTTACAACAATACTGATCAGAATTAAGAATGTTATCACTGTTGTATTAAATATTTTTATGAAATTGTACATGCAAATTTGAATCTCATGATTTAGTACTGGGGACCAGAATCCCCTCCATCCTTCTCAGTATCATGGTAGTTAAACAAGTTGGCACATATTAAGTAGTACCCAAAGTTCACCACTCCTATCCCTGCCATAATCCAAAACACATAATCCACTCTCCCATCATTGATATTATCCGGCAACCATATGGTGCTTCGTCGTACTAACCCTACAATCGCGCTACTGAAATAAAATCCGATCGCGATTATCAACGACATCATAGCGGTGGAGGTGCTACGTAGTGATGTAGGAAATTCTTGATAATAATGTTAATTGCACCTTTTCTTTATGAGTTTTGATCATTTTGGGGATTAATTTAGACCCATTAATTGATTGAATTTATATTAAATAAATTGTGCATTTGATAGCCTATTATAAGGAGATTAATAGAGAGCAATATATGGTTCAAGTAGGAGTTATATATTGTGTTTTAATTGTATCCAAAGTGGAGTACATGAAAAGGTTTATTGTTGTTTAAGAAAACTATTTTCTTTAAGTCCCACATTGAGTAGGAATAAAACTATTTAATACTTTATAAGTATATGTGGAATAGTTTAATTCACTAGTGGAACTACAGGAAAGGCTTGGAGTTGGTCACAATGGCGTGGTGCAAAGCACCACCCGCCCGCGCCCGCGTCCCGCGACCCGGGGACCGTGGTGCGGGTTCGGGTCGCAAAGTCGCATTGGCGCTTTAGGCGCACTTTGCACTTGCGCATCGTCGCTAGGAGCCATGAGTTTCTTTTTAACATTAAACCAGAATAATAAACTTCATTAATGATTAAAACAGTTTTTTATTTAATCATTATGGGATGCAAAACTGATGTGATTAATATATCATTTATTTTATAAATGATTCTTAACTCACAATTCAGTTATGAAATTGGAGAGTCTCCTCTTCTTTCTTCTATCTTCTTTTACACAGCAGCATAAATTGAGGTTTAGAGTGAATTGCTATCACTTAGAACAGATATAAGCTTTGACATAAAATCCTGGAGGTATATTGCTAGTAGCCTTTAGCAAACCTTAGTGGTAAGGGGCAATAAACACCTTAAGGACAGGGACTACCCGTGTCAATCCTTGGTCCTAATTTTCTGTATTCATTATATTCTTTTTCAAATAAAATGTCACTTGTCCCGGAAAATGGAAAGCTTCAGCAATGCCAATAATGACTAGGGGTACCACCAGCCACATTGCTGACATAGGTACAACTGAGCCATCACCCATCAGATGGTTAGACTTAACAACTTGTAATCGTTGATTTTCGACTAGGGCGGATCCCACTAGGGCTAGGATGTTGATTACGTGGCCGATTCCTATTCGTTGAAGTGGTGTCAACAATTGGCCAGTTAATTTTTTCCATCTAGGGAGTATTAAGCGGTCTAGGATTGAGAGGGAAATGGATGTGGCTAAAATGTTGAAGACTAGGATTGAGGCTGCTGGGATTGCGAAACTTGTTGTGAGGTGTCTGTCCATTGTTAGGGCTTGAAGGACCGTTAAACTGATGAAGATGCCTATTGTAGTACTTAACAAAATGCTGGTAGACCATATTGGAATTATTTTTATTAGGGTTTTGAGGTCTTCTACTTCTTGGACAGTACATAGGTTGCATGATTTTTTTTCGATCAAGGCGTCTGATTCAGTGTAACCTTCTGATTTCAGTGCTGCATTGTTTAAGAAGCTGCATATAAAATGACAAATACGGTTATTGATATTAATTGTTAGCAATAATATATTGAGCTAGCAAATGAAATCTAATTAAAACTACCTCCATCTCACTTTAATTCCTACACCTTTGATGTGTTTCCTTGATTTTAAGACATTAAAATTATACTCCCTCCGTCCCAGTATAAAAGTCCTTATTACTATTTTGGGTTGTCCCATGTTAAATGTCTACTTTCTTTTAATAACCAAATTTTTACATATTTTTTCCTATTATGCCCGTAGCATTAAATATCTCATACTTTTCTTATTCTAATTCTCTCTCCATATTTAATGACATTATTATAGACAATTTTGTCATTTTATTCCTCTTCTTAATATGCGTGAAAAGTCCACCAGGACTTTTATCCTGGGACGGAGGGAGTATTTAAATATTATAAATGGAGAGTTGATATGATATGAGTATTTAAAATATTATAAATGGGAAGTTGATATTTTCAACGCCTTTTTTTGCAGCGAAAATATTACAACACATACTTATACCATGTGTATTTAATATTATACGTTTATATTGAACAAATAATAGGAGCACTAAAAATATCATTTTTCTTATAAATGCAGATAATTAATATGCATATATATGCTAATGAAGTTAAAAATATTACTTTTGCATGTCTTTAATTATGAATTCATACATACCTGAAACTATCGGTAGGACCACTGTTTATTCTAGAAATCCCTGCATCATCACCATAGAAATAACCTTTTGTTCCAATTACTTTCCTCTTCCTTATAGCTGCAATAACAACCCGAGCTATGCTCATAAAAGGGCTCCCCTTAGGTTTAATATGCCGGTAATAACGCTTCCCCAATATGAACACAGTTAATCCAATGGCATTAGCGGCAACACAAACTCCAAACCCTAAACCCCAACTTACATTGTCTTGAAGGAACACAATAACTGTGGAGCTTATGGTTGCACAAGCGTATAAAATGATAAAATACCAGTTAAAGAATATGTTCTGATCATTAGGGTTTTCAAATTGATCTGCTCCCATTGTAGCGACAGTGAAGCTGGTCCCTGCTGAGCCAAGGGAAGCTAGGGTTATACCCGTGAATAAGGCGATGAGTTGAATTTCCGATGGGGTCTCACATGTGTTTGGTGCATTTAGGCAGGGTGGAGGGTGCAATGAATTGATTGAAGCAGTTAGAGTCATGAGGATTGTACCCTAAAGAACATTGCAAGAAATTGTGAGAATTATAAATTTCATTTGATCTTTACAAGCATGTTTTAATTATTTGGTTTTGTAAACATGTGGTGTACTGGCAGAGAGCAGGTACTTTTCTTTTGTCTAATTTTAAATAACAACTTTTTGTAGAGTATGGGACAAATTGTTGTAATTTGATTTGATTTTTTTTTGGTCAATTTGTAAAATTTTATACTCCATCTGTTCTTAAAAGAATGAGCAAAATATAATTTGCACACATATTTGAAAAAAAAGTAAAAGTAAAGAAAAGAGAGTGTACTTTTATTTTTTTATAATAATGTATCCCATTAAATGACTTAACTAATTATCCTTTATTTTATGTAGTTTATCTCATCTAATAAATTTTGAAAGGTAATATTTAAACTATATACTCATTTTAATGATCAATAAAATAAAATAACTTTATTTTTTGCAAACAATATGGTAATTATATATTGAGAAGGAATTTACTTATAATTTTTGTTTAAAAATCTAGTGCATAAGTTTTTATTCTTATTTTTGATTTAAAGTTATAATAACTACGAGTACTTAGTGTGTTTGAAAGTTTAAATGTATTTAAAAATTGTGTTTCTTTGAATTAGTTTATTTTAAATTGAACTTTTTTAATTTACAAATATAGAGTTCGAAACTCAATTATAACACACTAAAAATTATGAGATGTGTTTGGAGATTCCAACGCTATTATCCGCAAAAGCTAATAGCCGAATAAATCCATATTATTCAGGTGCCGTGATTGCATATTCTGTCAGGTAATCTAATTTCTTTTGATTTATAATTCTTTTCTTTCTATTCTTGTTCCATTAGGTTAAAACTAAACTCAGTTTCTGACAACAAGAATAATTATGAATCCTTACCTGTAAGGAAATAAATGAGAAGAGGGTGATGACAGAGAAGGAGCCGAAGTAAGAGTCGGCGATGATAGCTCCGGCAACCGGAAAGAGATTGTTGCAGCCGGCGACAGTATTACTGATCTGAGTAGCATGGATGGTCTTCAAATTGAACTTAGTTATCAGGTAAACAAGCAGGTTGGATGACCACCCTCCAGCCGCAAGGGACAATCCTAACTCAGTTCCTGCATACTTAAAAAATCAACAAACATATACATGTACTTATACACAGACATATATATATATATATATATATATATATATATATATATATATATATATATATATATATAGAGTCCGGATCAGGTCCGGACTCCCGGATTTTGTTAAAATCCGGACCTTTTTTTTTTTTTGCTTTTTTTTTTGAAACAACTAAAAAAAAAAAATTTATGGAATTGGAATTTTTACATTATACAGTGTTTTGGGTGTGATTTGGATGCCTATAACAAAACATATCTGTACAGTCTTGGCAGACTGTACATACATTGGTTGGTGTAGGTATTAAAAACACACTCAAAACAATGTATTATGGAAAAATTTCAGTTCCATAATTTATTTATTTTTTTAGTTGTTCTATCAAAAAAAAATTTTTTTTTTTTTGGGTCCGGATTTTCTCCCGTCCGGGAGGTCCGGACTTGATCAAATTTCTCTCTCTCTATATATATATATATATGAAAAATTTATGTACACAGCTGTGTATTACACAGTCGGTCGGCTATGGCTGTAAGACCCCAGTTTTTATAAATAAAGATGAATTTTCATAATTATTATTTTTGAATATTATGGAATAAATTTGATATAATGTTATAGTTGTGGGTAATATTTATAAATTTTGTAAAGTACGCAAGTTGTTATAAAATATTCGTTTGGTCGGGGAATATTCTTTTTGTCGGGGAATATTCGTACGACGGCACAATCATTGGTGGACCCCACAACGGAAGTATTGTTGTAGTTAGAAAACGACAAAATTATCTTTCTATAAAATAACGGCGGAGGTGTTACCGTTAAAACTGTTGAACTACTCGGTAGTAAAAGTACAGTAATACGCGTTGTTGCATAGTAGCACACGGTATTGATTATTGATGCTTACGTGTGAAGTCACTCAGCTATACTCAATTATTGCTACAGTAATTACTGCATCATATCTCTTATATTATTGATTCAATTATTGTCACAGTATCATCTGTATAATATGTTATATTATCTAAACAATAATTGAGACGACAAGTTATAATGATTAATAATTGTTGAAAGATTAAATATGTGTTGATTAAAATAAAATAAAATAATTTCTGGTAATTTTTATTCAATCCTTGATGTATATAAAGAGTCTATTATTAGACGTTTGTGGTAAGTTTAATTACTTATGGGGGGCCATATGTCATCATCTAAGAGTCTCTTTCATAAATAGTAATTATTTTCGTAAATAGTAATTACCTTCGTAAATAGTAATTACCTTCGTAAATAGTAATTACCTTCGTAAATAGTAAATACTTTCGTAAATAGTAATAAATCTTCTATAAATAGAGGCCTAGGGCTTCATTATTTTTCACGAATTCGTTCAAGCTATAGAGAGAGAAAGTATAGAGAGAGTAATAGAGAAAGAAAAAGAGTATTCGGTTACTACACTACTGCAGTATTCAATCTCTTAATACGGTAAGGGGTGTTATTCTTTCTTCTTGAAGAGAACTTATGTTATTCCATTCTTTGTTATTCTGTTGGAATAACCTGTAAAAGTGGCATACCCTATACATGACCTGTATACGCGGTACACCCTATACTTGGTGAAATCCTTATGTTATTCCATTCATTATTATTCTGTTGGAATAACCAGTATACGCGGAATACCCTATACTTGGTGACATCCATTTACTATTCTGTCTTTATATTTCTGTCGGAATATCCTGTCTGTGTGTTTTACACCGGACCTGGATCCATTCTTTATTATTCTGTTGGAATATCCTATCTGTGTGTTTTACACCGGATCTGGTTCTGTCTTTATTATTCTGTTGGAACATCATGTCGGTGTGAATTTCACCTGATCTGGTTCCGTTATTTATTATTCTGTTGGAATAACCTGCCTGTGCGGTCTATCGCATGCATGGTGATTTCTTTTGTTATTTCATTCTTTATTATACTCAGTTGGTTAAAACTTTAACTTCTATACTCCATGAAATTAGTAGAATATCCTTGATATTTGCGCTTCATCCAGTATCCTTTCATGAAAATATTCTTCTAATCATTCTTGAATTTTACACCACAAAACAGTATCGTGTTGACAATTTGGACGTTAATAATTTCTGGATAAAATAATTCTTGAACTTGTTTTATTGAATGATTATATCATTGTCATCATCCTCATGTTTATATTTTGTTGAAAGTCATCTGTGGCCTGTAGTGCATAGATGGACTTGGTATGATTATGACCAGGGATTATTCGGTGTAATCATGACCGTAATATTACAAGTGATGTAAAAATTAAAAATCCTCATTGGCCCGTAGTGCATTGATGGACAGTTGTTGGCATGATCATGACCACTAATGAATACACAAATATTCTTGGCCGTAGTGCATGAATAATTGTGGTCGTGATACTAAAGAATATCCTTGGCCGTAGTGCGGGGGTGATTCGATGATGTGAAATATTTATTAAGCTGAGTCTCAGCCATAACGATGATGAAAAACCTTTTAAATCATAAAAGATAGTAGTTTTTATTTTCTACTCGACTCTTTTAATGGATTGCTGGTTCCGCTGCAGTTAAACTTGATGTTTATTATATTTTATCAGTTTAACACTGTTGAAGGCTAATGATAACTTATTCTGCATTATCTTAGTCATAATATTTCTTACTGGGCTAGTTGAGCTCACCCTTTCTTTCACTGTTCTCTTCAGGAAATGAGAATATAGCTGGGACAAGTCGGGGAGCGGAGTGATGGACCAGAGAATAGTATTAGTAGTCCTCATTATTCTGTTAAATAGTGTGACAATAATTGTATTGAGGACTACTTTTGAGTTTGTATGATCTCTAGTAGACAATTATTGTATTCAAACTCACAGTTGTATTTTGTCGTATTATGCACGACAGTGGTATTAGTAAGTTGTATTTGAATTCTGTACCATGTATCTGACGACTCAAGATGGGTGATGTATACCTAATTTTGGGGGCGTCACAGTTGGTATCAGAGCTTAGGGATATGATCCCTGGCTAAGATGTGAGAATAGTACTAGGAGGGGAGAGACGGGGAATTCCTTCGCTAGTATGACCTACCTAAGTTTATGTGCTATTTTATTGGTCGGTCAGAATATAGGGATAATATGTTACATGTCAATTAACCTTTTGTTTTGTGGCAGTATCTGAAAATGACATCTGAGAATGTTGAGAATGGCAATGAAGCACAGGCGATCGTTGATTCACCACATATCAATAATCAGGATAATGTGCATCAGGAAGGCGAAAATCCTCATGCAAACAACAACACTGACCAAATGACGAATGATCAAATGTTTAGAGGTTTTATGCAATTCATGCAACAGCAGGCGAGAGCAACTCCTGTCCAAAACGTAGATGGAAACACGGGAAACTCTCGGGCGGTCACCGCTAAACAGTTCAAGGAGCTGGGACCACCGGAGTTTAAGGGAGAGCCAAAACCACTTATGGCGGAAACATGGATAAAGCAGATGACCAAGATATTTGATGTCTTGGGATGCTCCGAGGAGCAAAAGGTTCCCTTTGCCGCCTTTATGTTGCGCGGAGAGGCAGATTATTGGTGGGAATCGGTAAAACGTACTCAACCTGCTGTACTGAAGATATCTTGGGAGAAGTTCCAGGAGCTGTTCAATGACAAATACTTTCCCGAAAGTATTCGCCACATGAAGGAGGTGGAGTTTATTAAGTTGGAACAAAATAATATGACCGTATCGCAATACGAGGCAAAATTTGCAGAGTTATCACGGTTTGCGTCCCACTTAGTGGATAATGAAGAGAGAATAACGCGAATGTTTTTAAGAGGTTTGAAGCCGGAGATACGTCAACATCTTATTTCTCATAAACTGTGTTTGTATTCAGATGTTGTAAATAGGGCTCAGTTAGTGGAGCGCGATAACGAGTCAACTCAACTAAAAGAGAGCAGCCGGCAAAATTATAATACCAGCGAGAGTGGTCATCGAAGCGGTGACAACAAGCGTGGAGGGAATCAGCAAGCCAGAAATGGTAACCACTTCGGTGGTAATCAGGGCAAAAACAATAAGAATGAACATTTCAAGAAGAGGAGATTCAACAATGATGGAAAGACGTCAACACCAACACCCGTTGTTAAGGAAGGAGAAAGACCACCTATCATATGCTTCAAATGCGGAGGGGAGGGACACATCAGTCCAAATTGCGCGATGCCGTCCAAAGCATGTTATAATTGTGGAAGAGAAGGTCACTTAGCCCGATTTTGTCGTTTACCAAAGACAAATTCAGCTAGGATGGAGGCACCAAAGGCCGTCCCAGAAAGGTCAAAGCCGGTAGTGCAAGGGAGAGCGTTTGTTGTGATCTCCCAAAAAGCAAAGAACCCGAATGAGGTCATCACGGGTAAGCTTATCATAAACTCTAACGAAGTCTATACTTTATTTGATACCGGTTCTACCCATTCTTTTATTTCTCCTACTTGCGCTCATCGATTAAATTTGACTCCAGAGAAATTAGACTTTGACTTATATGTGGAAACTCCGTTGGGAGAAACTTCATTACATCCACTGTTTATAAGTCTTGTTTGGTTCAAATCGGTACCCTCACATTACCTGTAGATCTTATTTCATTGAAAATACTTGCATTTGACGTGATTCTAGGGATTGATTGGTTAACTACTCATCATGAAAAAATTGATTGTTTCCATAAGGTTGTTAGCTTTCATATTCCTAATCAACCTATTATGCTAATTCAAGCGACCAAACCATTAAAATCAATCACGGTCATCTCAAGCCATAAAGCTATTCGTTTATTGAAAAACGGATGTCAAGCTTTCTTAGCTCATGTCATAGATTTAAACAAAAATACGTCAGTTTTGAATGATATTTCTATTGTTAATGAATTTCCTGACGTATTCCCCGAAGAACTTCCTGGCCTACCCCCAGAGCGTGAGATTGAATTTTGTATCGACCTTGAACTCGGTACAAAACTCATTTCTAAAGCCCCATATCGAATGGCTCCTATTGAACTTCAGGATTTAAAAACCCAACTGCAGGAATTGTTAGACATTGGCTTTATTCGTCCTAGTACTTCTCCTTGGGGTGCTCCTGTTCTATTCGTGAAGAAGAAAGATGGGAGTATGCGACTTTGTATTGATTATCGGGAGTTAAATCATGTCACCATCAAAAATAGGTATCCATTGCCACGTATTGATGACTTGTTTGACCAGTTGCAAGGAGCCAAATTCTTTTCAAAGATCGATCTTCGTTCCGGGTATCACCAATTGAAGATTAGAACCGATGACATTCCAAAGACGGCTTTCAGAACTCGGTACGGGCATTATGAATTCCTAGTCATGTCCTTTGGATTGACTAATGCTCCTGCTGCCTTCATGGATATGATGAACCGAGTATTCAAGGAATATTTGGATCACTTTGTGGTCGTCTTTATTGATGACATCCTTATTTATTCCAAAAGCCGTGAAGATCATGAGCAACACTTGAGGCTGACACTCCAAAAGCTTCGTGAATATAAGCTTTATGCCAAGTTGAAGAAATGCGAGTTCTGGCTTGAGGAAGTAGCATTCCTTGGGCACGTGGTATCAAGTCATGGAATATCTGTTGACCCAGCAAAGATTGAAGCTATTCAAAGCTGGGAGCAACCTAAATCAGTGACCGAAGTACGTAGCTTTCTCGGTTTAGCTGGTTATTATCGGAGATTCGTGGAAGGATTTTCTCGAATTGCTACTCCATTGACTCAGCTGACTCGGAAAGATACAAAGTTCGGTTGGAGCGAAGAATGTGAGAAGAGTTTTCAAGAACTCAAGAGGAGACTCATTTCAGCACCTGTTCTAACAATACCATCTGACTCGGAGGGATTTGTCATCTACAGCGATGCTTCGGGCAAAGGGCTGGGATGTGTTCTCATGCAACATGGAAAAGTCATAGCCTATGCCTCGCGACAACTCAAAGAATATGAGAAGAATTATCCTATTCATGATCTAGAGTTAGCAGCTGTTGTTTTTGCACTTAAAATTTGGAGGCATTACTTGTATGGGGAGAAAGTGGAGATCTTTACGGATCATAAAAGCCTCAAATATTTCTTCACTCAAAAGGAACTCAACATGCGACAACGACGTTGTCTTGAACTGTTGAAAGATTATGATCATACCATCCAATACCATCCTGGAAAAGCAAACGTGGTAGCTGACGCATTGAGTAGAAGATCACATGCAAGTACGAGTGCGATATTGTCAACGCAAGGACCCATTTTGTGTGACTTGCAAAGGATGGAGATAGAGTTAAAGACTCCAGGGACGCATGTGACGATGGCGAATATACGAGTAGAACTGACTTTAATCGATAAAGTTAAAGCTGCTCAAGCTACAGACCTGGAGCTGATGCGTATGAGGAAGAAAGTGCAAGAGGGTGCTATGCCGGAAGCAAGAATCGATGAAGAAGGAATACTTCGAGTCAACTCCAGACTTTGTGTTCCTAACGACCCTGATTTAAAGTATAAAATCATGATGGAGGCGCACAATACACCGTTTGCAATCCATCCTGGGAGTACCAAAATGTATCATGATATTCGTCATACATTTTGGTGGAGCAATATGAAGAGAGAGATAGCGTTGTTTATCTCAAGGTGTCTAACTTGTCAACGAGTTAAAGCGGAGCATCAAGTACCAAAAGGTCCATTGCAACCACTTGAAATTCCAGAATGGAAGTGGGAGCACATTACCATGGATTTCGTTACCGGTCTTCCTAAGGTTTCTCAAGGCATAGATGTGATTTGGGTTATTGTTGATAGATTGACCAAGTCTGCTCATTTCTTACCGATACGAGAAACTTATACACTTGAACGTCTTGCTCGTATGTATATAAACGAGATTGTAAGACTGCATGGTATGCCGGTATCCATAGTTTCTGATCGAGACCCAAGATTTACTTCACGATTTTGGGTTAGTTTGCAAAAAGCTATGGGCACAGACTTACGATTTAGCTCGGCATATCATCCTCAGACGGACGGACAGTCGGAGAGAACTATTCAAACTCTTGAAGATCTATTAAGACTCTGTGTCCTTGATTTCAAGGGAAGTTGGGACAAATTCTTACCATTAGTGGAGTTTTCCTACAACAACAGTTATCAAACAAGTATTGGCATGGCTCCATTCGAAGTGTTGTATGGAAGAAAGTGTCGTTCTCCAGTATGCTGGGATGAGGTGGGTGAAGCAACGTTGTTGGGACCGGAGTTGGTACGTATGACTACGGAAAAGATTCAAACGATCCGACAACGTATAAAAACCTCACAAAGTCGACAAAAGAGTTATGTTGATCTTCATCGAAAGGACGTGGAATTCAATATAGGAGATCATGTGTTGTTACGTGTTACTCCATGGAAAGGAGTTACAAGATTTGGAAAGAGAGAAAAACTCAATCCTCGATTCATCGGTCCATTTTTAATCCTCGATCGAATAGGAACTGTGGCCTATAGACTCGCTCTACCACCAAGTATGTCTCGTGTTCATAACGTTTTTCACATATCCATGTTACGAAAATATGTGAAAGACCCGAACCACATTATTGAGTTAGAACCAGACGAAATAGCGGAAGATTTGACGTATGAAGAGATTCATGTTCAAATCTTGGATAAGAAGAAACATATTCTACGCTCCAAGGTTATACCTCAAGTCAAAGTTTTGTGGAGAAACCACGATGTTGAGGAAATGACTTGGGAGTTAGAATCTGAAATGAAATCAAGGTATCCTTACCTCTTTGACATACCAGGTACGTACCCTAATTTCGAGGGCGAAATTTCATAAGAAGGGGAGGTTGTAAGACCCCAGTTTTAATAAATAAAGATGAATTTTCATAATTATTATTTTTGAATATTATGGAATAAATTTGATATAATGTTATAGTTGTGGGTAATATTTATAAATTTTGTAAAGTACGCAAGTTGTTATAAAATATTCGTTTGGTCGGGGAATATTCTTTTTGTCGGGGAATATTCGTACGACGGCACAATCATTGGTGGACCCCACAACGGAAGTATTGTTGTAGTTAGAAAACGACAAAATTATCTTTCTATAAAATAACGGCGGAGGTGTTACCGTTAAAACTGTTGAACTACTCGGTAGTAAAAGTACAGTAATACGCGTTGTTGCATAGTAGCACACGGTATTGATTATTGATGCTTACGTGTGAAGTCACTCAGCTATACTCAATTATTGCTACAGTAATTGCTGCATCATATCTCTTATATTATTGATTCAATTATTGTCACAGTATCATCTGTATAATATGTTATATTATCTAAACAATAATTGAGACGACAAGTTATAATGATTAATAATTGTTGAAAGATTAAATATGTGTTGATTAAAATAAAATAAAATGATTTCTGGTAATTTTTATTCAATCCTTGATGTATATAAAGAGTCTATTATTAGACGTTTGTGGTAAGTTTAATTACTTATGGGGGGCCATATATTATCATCTAAGAGTCTCTTTCATAAATAGTAATTATTTTCGTAAATAGTAATTACCTTCGTAAATAGTAATTACCTTCGTAAATAGTAATTACCTTCGTAAATAGTAATTACATTCGTAAATAGTAATTACATTCGTCAATAGTAATTACCTTCGTAAATAGTAAATACTTTCGTAAATAGTAATAAATCTTCTATAAATAGAGGCCTAGGGCTTCATTATTTTTCACGAATTCGTTCAAGCTATAGAGAGAGAAAGTATAGAGAGAGTAATAGAGAAAGAAAAAGAGTATTCGGTTACTACACTACTGCAGTATTCAATCTCTTAATACGGTAAGGGGTGTTATTCTTTCTTCTTGAAGAGAACTTATGTTATTCCATTCTTTGTTATTCTGTTGGAATAACCTGTAAAAGTGGCATACCCTATACATGACCTGTATACGCGGTACACCCTATACTTGATGAAATCCTTATGTTATTCCATTCATTATTATTCTGTTGGAATAACCAGTATACGCGGAATACCCTATACTTGGTGACATCCATTTACTATTCTGTCTTTATATTTCTGTCGGAATATCTTGTCTGTGTGTTTTACACCGGACCTGGTTCCATTCTTTATTATTTTGTTGGAATATCCTGTCTGTGTGTTTTACACCGGACCTGGTTCCATTCTTTATTATTTTGTTGGAATATCCTGTCTGTGAGTTTTACACCGGACCTGGTTCCATTCTTTATTATTCTGTTAGAATATCCTATCTGTGTGTTTTACACCAGATCTGGTTCCGTCTTTATTATTCTGTTGGAACATCCTGTCGGTGTGAATTTCACCTGACCTGGTTCCGTTATTTATTATTCTGTTGGAATAACCTGCCTGCGCGGTCTATCGCATGCATGGTGATTTCTTTTGTTATTTCATTCTTTATTATACTCAGTTGGTTAAAACTTTAACTTCTATACTCCATGAAATTAGTAGAATATCCTTTATATTTGCGCTTCATCCAGTATCCTTTCATGAAAATATTCTTCTAATCATTCTTGAATTTTACACCACAAAACAGTATCGTGTTGACAATTTGGACGTTAATAGTTTCTGGATAAAATAATTCTTGAACTTGTTTTATTGAATGATTATATCATTGTCATCATCCTCATGTTTATATTTTGTTGAAAGTCATCTGTGGCCTGTAGTGCATAGATGGACTTGGTATGATTATGACCAGGGATTATTCGGTGTAATTATGACCGTAATATTACAAGTGATGTAAAAATTAAAAATCCTCATTGGCCCGTAGTGCATTGATGGATAGTTGTTGGCATGATCATGACCACTAATGAATACACAAATATTCTTGGCCGTAGTGCATGAATAATTGTGGTCGTGATACTAAAGAATATCCTTGGCCGTAGTGCGGGGGTGATTCGATGATGTGGAATATTTATTAAGCTGAGTCTCAGCCATAACGATGATGAAAAACCTTTTAAATCATAAAAGATAGTAGTTTTTATTTTCTACTCGACTCTTTTAATGGATTGCTGGTTCCGCTGCAGTTAAACTTGATGTTTATTATATTTTATCAGTTTAACACTGTTGAAGGCTAATGATAACTTATTCTGCATTATCTTAGTCATAATATTTTTACTGGGCTAGTTGAACTCACCCTTTCTTTCACTGTTCTCTTCAGGAAATGAGAATATAGCTGGGACGAGTCGGGGAGCGGAGTGATGGACCAGAGAATAGTATTAGTAGTCCTCATTATTCTGTTAAATAGTGTGACAATAATTGTATTGAGGACTCCTTTTGAGTTTGTATGATCTCTAGTAGACAATTATTGTATTCAAACTCACAGTTGTATTTTGTCGTATTATGCACGACAGTGGTATTAGTAAGTTGTATTTGAATTCTGTACCATGTATCTGACGACTCAAGATGGGTGATGTATACCTAATTTTGGGGGCGTCACAATGGCGACAGTTTTTTGGACTGTAGCAACGGTTTCACCCGTCGTCATAGCTATTCTGGGCTATGACGACAGTTTACTGTCGTCATAGCTCAAGAAATTCATTGCCATAGTCCTACTGTGTAATACACAGCTGTGTATATACGTATAGTCCTATATATATATATTTTGTATATATAACTAACTGATTTATTGCGAACGGTGGTAATAGATATATATAATTCTTGCCACTATATCTATATTTATTTATAAATTATTCATCCGCTATAACTGTATATGACCAACACATCTTACGCCAATTATATATATATATATATATATAGAAGAAGGATCAGGTCCGGACTCCCGGACGGGAGAAAATCCGGACCTGATTTTTTTTCTTTTTTTTTTTTTTTTGGTAGAACAACTAAAAAAAAAAAAAAATTTATGGAACTGAAATTTTTTATTAATACAGTGTTTTGGGTGTGTTTTTAATACCTACACCAACCAATGTATGTACAGTCTGTCCAGACTGTACAGACATGTTTCGTTATAGGCATCCAAATCACACCAAAAACACTGTATAATGTAAAAATTCAAATTCCATAAATTTTTTTTTTTTTTTAGTTGTTTCAAAAAAAAAAAGCAAAAAAAAAAAAAAGGTCCGGATTTTAAACCTGTCCGGGAGTCCGGACAGGATCCGGCCTCTATATATATATATATATATATATATATATATATATATATATGAGAATCGATTCATAGCAAACAGTGTCAATTTAAAATTATTTTTACAACAAATCGTGATCGTTCAATCGTAAATCTAACGGTGTAATTAATCTCCCGTCCGTAGTTTAATTATGTGGAAGAGACAAATGTACAAAATATCCCTCTTTGTACTAATTATTTTTTTAATCTATAATATTAAACTGCGGAGCCTAAAATATCTTCTCTTTCCCACCCTTTATTCTGGCGATACTTGTATTTGGATTAGTGAGATTTTGGAATTGTGGTGACGAATGGAAGCCTTCCAATCTTCTTCCTTTGTTAGATATATCAAGCACAACAATACATTGCAGTTCGGTGTGAACTTCGACCCTTTAGAACTTCAGTCGAAGAAGAAAAAAAGTTCGGCAAAAGATCTGAAGTCTCCTCCAGACTTCGGAAAATGATCGGAAGTCTCCTCCAGATAAAAATCTCATGCCTTCAACTGTATAACAAGTCTAGGAATATGAATTTTCGACAAAATATCGATTTCATTCTCATTTGGGCTTTTAGGTGTCAAAGAAGAAGAAAATTGAGGCTTAGAATGGGTACCTCTAGAGGATCTTTTCACAGAAACCTGCTGACCATTCTTCAAAACAACTTCATAGACTAAGCCATGGCTTCCTCTGCCTCGGAGCTTCTGGGGAGAGAATTTGTTGTTGGCTGCTTCAAGATTACTGTAATTGAATTCTTTGATTTTGATGGGTTTTTCATGCTGTGAATTGGGTTGGGTTTTGTTCATGGAAAAAGAAGATGAATTGCGTTTTGAGAATTGGAAAACTAGCGTCCGCAGTATTAAACCGCATAATATTAAAAATTAAATTGCGGACGGAAGCTCTATTAAACGGTTAGATCTTAAGATGGATAGTCACGATGTGTTGTAATTATATATATATATATATATATATATATATATATATGGGAGCCCTTCCATAGCAACCGGTTGCTGTGAGTACTGTGCAACATCCCCTTTTTGTACCGTTGATAAACTTATTGGAAGGCTGAGATGAAACATAAATATATCCCAGCCGGCACAACTTGTACCGGCTTTTATTTTAATATGAGGACCCCACCACAGTCAACATGTTGTCAGTTTATTGAAATAAAATGAATTTTTAATATTAAATAATGCTCGACCGACACAGCTTGTACCGGCTCTGCCTTTTTTATAAAATACTACCAACCGGGACAAGCTCTAACGGCTGTAAAAAAAAAAAAAAAAAAAAAAAATTAAAACCGGGACAAGTTCTAACGGCTGTAAAAAAAAAAAAAAAAAAAAAAGCCTCTTACGGCTGTAAAAAAAAAAAAAAAAAAAAAAAAAAAAAAATCAAAACCGGGACAAGTTCTAACGGCTGTAAAAAAAAAAAAAAAAAAAAAAAAAATTCAAACCGGTAGAGCCTCTTACGGCTGTAAAAAAAAAAAAAAAAAAAAAAAAAAAAAAAAAAAAAAAAAAAATATATCAAAGCCGGGACAGCTACTAACGGCTGTAAAAAAAAAAAAAAAAAAAAAAAAAAAAAAAAAATCAAACCGGTAGAGCCTCTTACGGCTGTAAAAAAAAAAAAAAAAAAAAAAAAAAAAAAAATATATCAAAGCCGGTAGAGCCTCTTACGGCTTGCACAAAAAATTAAAAAAATTATGTTATTCAAGCAACTCGCTGCTAAACAGACTCGAACACGCAACCTCAAACTCCAAACACACGTCATATGACCACCCGAGCACCACGGGCCTAGCTGTCAATATCAGCCAAGGAAATCTCTTTACATTAAAACTTCACCATCCCCCAAAAATCTAAATTGTTGCATTATTATTATTATAGTACGATTTATTATTATTAACAAGTCTATATAATACATATGGGGGTTTGATATTTAGAAATAAGTTAATATCTATATTTATTAAGCAATGATTATTACAAATGATTTTATATATTAAGCAATGATTTTATTATTAAGAAATGATTTTATACAATAATTACATGTTCATTTTCATAAAAAAGAAAAAAAAAACATAGAATGATTAATACAACCGACGCCTATATCTCAGATGCCGGAAGTAATCTTGCGGATTTCTTGTAGAGCTCCCATGCGACGCGGTAACGAAAGACTGTGACATCTTCCAAGGACCACTTCTCTTCAGAAATATTACCGTTGACCCTAACGAAACAGTCAACATATTTGCAGACAAAAATGCCACAGTCTGCGTTGTTGTGTTGTTTCGGTCGAATCTTTAATGTCTGCACAGTAGGATTACCGCTGGGCCACTCACGCATCGGATTACCATTTCGCAAACAAAATGGTATCAAATGTACCTGCATGTACAAAGTAGTTGGTTAATAATTTTTTAATATAATAGTACATTATAAAATTAAAATATTTTAAGACTAAACATACCGCAACTTTAACGAATTCTGAGTACATTTCATGTAACTTAATATACTTGGTGTCATTGTAGTGCGGGTCAATTATGGTAACCATCCAATCTTCAACTGAGAATAGGAACAAGACAAAATGGTGTTGATTGGTACTACACACCGGCATGAATATGTATTTGCATTCGTGTAAAGGTGGACCCACATCTTGGTTAACATACGGATCGCAAAAACTCCATGCAGTATTCACGTTAGTGCATGGCACATAGCCCTGCCCAAGATGCATGAAGAATGAATTCATGAAACCAAATTGGGACCACCTTTGTATTCCCCGCGACCTGTAGTATTCCTCTCTATCTCGTAGCAAAAGCATATACGCGTCTATGACATGCTCGAATATCCAACTCCCAGGCCCTAAGGATTGCACTGCATTGTGTTCTAATTCATATAAATGGCGCGGATGTGATAAAGGATATAAATCCCCTTCTGGTGCCACGACGTTTCCAAAAATATGTTTATTTACAAATGTCTCCTTCCAATCTCTAAGTCTTTTGGATAGGGACCCTTTTGGTCCATAAGAGATGTCGTCTCCCGCATCTTGTACCTGAATGAGACCCAAATGTACATTATTATTATATAGCAATAATAGTTAACAACGTCACTATTAACATAACTATATATACCTCCTCGTAGGCTTGGAAGGTTGGAATGTAACACTCCTCGTAGGCTTGGGTGGTGGGAATAGAGCTCTCCTCGATTACTTGTGGGGTGGGTATGTAGCTCTCTTGTACAACATAATCAGTTTGTTTCCCAAGCCCTTCACTGAGTTGTGTGTATTGCGACTGTGGTCCAAAATTTGTGGGATCCCCTTGTCGAGGTATTTGTTTACCTCTTGCTTCGAAGTCGTATAGAGCGTATTGGAAATCCCAATTATTTTTTTGTAGAACCAACTCGGGAGGCAGCTGAGTAAGTGCTGAAAATTTATCCAGTAACGACTTTGCACTCTCAACCTGTCATGTAAGATAAACACAAACAAATATTATTAACAATAAATATGAATAAATGTAATATTAAGTATTTACTCTAATACATGATTTATTAAAGAAGAATATAATTTTATACCATTTGAATAAGGTGTTGTTGGTTGTAAATGGCCCGAGGCTGATAACAACTGTCGTGGTCGCTTGTCTGTCGAGGTCGGTGGATTTTCCAACGTGTAATTTTCCTATACCAGACCATGTAATCATCTATTGGGACATAATCAGCAACTTCAGTTTGTTGTCCTTCGAGATGATCCATGTATGCCTCCCACATCGAAATATATTCCCCTCTCAAGTCCATGCAATCCTCGACATCAATAAATTTAAACTTTTTCTCCTTCCTGAGGTCACCGTGGTTTTTGGCTGGTGATGGTATGCCTTGCATGAACCCGAACTGTCTCATCACACGATCCGGCATCTGAAATTCCACAATATCAAAGTGGATCAAGGGGACCCCACCAGACCCCAACAATCTGCCTTCAAAATTAAATCCACTGATATCATCATCCCACACTATGTAAGGCCGCCAAACCACATCCCACATAGACTTAATATCTAACTCCCCTCGGTAAAATGACAAATGGTGATGGGGATTCTCACGTCTACCAGGGTAACTGTGGGTTCCAAAATAGGACCATGCTAAAGCCCTAGGTAACCATAAGGATGATTGTGGCCAAGGGTTTGGCTTTCCAATACTTACACGCTCATAAGCCCAAATTTGTAACAACGTAACACAACCATTAATGTATTTAACTCCTTTCCTAGTAGCAGTATATAAAGATCTGTACAAATATGCTAACACTGCCGCGCCCCAAGAGTAAGTTACACAATCTTCAGCGTTGGCAATAAAAGACATATATCGTGGGTGCACACTATTTCTATTCCTATTAGGGAATAATATTGCCCCGCACAACCACAACATGTATGCCTTTGTGTGTCGCCCTACAACATCTTTACTTGCATTCTCGGGACAATTATTAAAATGTTCGTGCAACCACACTAATGAAATTGCACTGCGTTTTTTTGAACTAAAATATTCACCAGCTAATTTATCTCCAAAACAATCCCTAAAATAATTCAAATTGGTGACAGCAAGGGGACCCGTTAAGGGCTTTCCCACCACCGGTAACCCAAAAATAAAGTGAACATCCTCTAACGTGATTGTTATTTCTCCACAGTTTAAATGAAAAGTATTGGTCTCCGGGCGCCATCTCTCGACTAAGGCAGATATCAGACCAAGATCAGTTTGGTGTACAACACCTTGATAACTAAATACTCCAAATCCACATTTATCTAAAAGGATTTTTTGTTCTTTTGTCAAAGCCCACTGATTATATTTCTGATCAGTATATTGACTGGAGCTTAGTTTTCCCCTATCTCTCCCATGATATATGTCATCTGATACATGATCTTGTTAATCATGCAGAACACTTGGATCAATTGGCCCATATTCCCAACTATCCATCTTTTACCTAAAAAATACATCAACACACTAATTAGTATTAAGCAAAATGACAGTAATAACAATACACACTAACATGCACTAAAAATTGAACAACATGCATGTAATAATAATAATAATGGTAATAAATACAATGTGCATTTCCCGAGGTGCTGATGTGAGTGTTCGGCCGGTACAGGCTTGACCATGCATGATATAAAAATAAATATGGCATTTTAATTTCCCGAGGTGAGTGTTCAAACCGGTAGAGCCTCTTACGGCTGTAAAAAAAAAAAAAAAAAAAAAAAAAATATATCAAAGCCGGGACAGCTACTAACGGCTGTAAAAAAAAAAAAAAAAAAAAAAAAAAAAAAATATATCAAAGCCGGGACAGCTACTAACGGCTGTAAAAAAAAAAAAAAAAAAAAAAAAAAAAAAAAAAAATCAAACCGGTAGAGCCTCTTACGGCTGTAAAAAAAAAAAAAAAAAAAAAAAAAATATATCAAAGCCGGGACAGCTACTAACGGCTGTAAAAAAAAAAAAAAAAAAAAAAAAAAAATATATCAAAGCCGGGACAGCTACTAACGGCTGTAAAAAAAAAAAAAAAAAAAAAAAAATCAAACCGGTAGAGCCTCTTACGGCTGTAAAAAAAAAAAAAAAAAAAAAAAAAAAAAAAAATATATCAAAGCCGGGACAGCTACTAACGGCTGTAAAAAAAAAAAAAAAAAAAAAAAAAAATATATATCAAAGCCGGGACAGCTACTAACGGCTGTAAAAAAAAAAAAAAAAAAAAAAAAAATATATCAAAGCCGGTAGAGCCTCTTACGGCTTGCACAAAAAATTAAAAAAATTATGTTATTCAAGCAACTCGCTGCTAAACAGACTCGAACACGCAACCTCAAGCTCCAAACATTCGTCATATGACCACCCGAGCACCACGGGCCTAGCTGTCATAACTTACCTTGAACTAGAATATATCTTAAAACATTCCATCTCCCCCCAAATTAAATTTCTCAATATTTTATTATTATTATTCGATTATTATTATTATTCTATTATTATTACGAAGTGAGTATAAAGCCGTTCCATATTCTATCGGCTTATGTACTTTTAATTATTTTATTATCATTATTATTATTATTATAAACACTGTCTGGTGAATGAGTAGTCAAACATAATAATACAACACTATGAGAATAGAAAAAAGCTGACATTGATTTGTTGGGAGTAGTACATTAGGTTGACTTCTTGAGCATTAACCGCGACAAGATGTACAGGCTGGTCTTTTTACCTTTAAATATTGTCTGGGAAGTCTTCTTATCTTTCCATAGAATTTTTTCTCTGATATTATTTTCTCTTTTCTCCTCTACTCATAATTTGTTTCATCTAGTTGCCCACTTTCACTTCAGAAAATTGTTGAAGTTCTGATCGAGCAAAATTCATCACTATTATTCACAAGTACGTTTTTAAAAATGTCATATAATACATCTGAATTTGTTAGTGAAGTTGAAAGTAATAAATCTGATATTGTTCCATACGTTGGTCAATTATTTTGTACGTTGGAAGAGGTTGAATATTTTTATAGATCATATGCTCGCAAAAATGGATTCGAGATTAGAATTGCAACTAGTCATAAACATGCTAATACGAATGATATCAGATCTAGGCAGTATGTATGTAAGAAAGCCGGTACACCAATTGTTGGGAAGAGTTTACCTGATGATGAAGATAGTAGTAATAAAATAACTAGACAAAGAGACTCTATAGGACGAACAATGTGCAAAGCTAGAATATATGTTGTCCACAATAAGAAAGAAGACAATTGGCGTATATCTACTGTAGAATTAGAGCACAATCATCACTTAGTGACCCCCACTAAAGTAGATTTGATCGAGACTCACAGAAATATTACTCCTGTTGCAAGAAATTTAATTGACACTTTAAATAAGTCCGGTATTGGTCCTAGTAAGATGATGAATGTTTTGAGCACAATGGGAGGTGGGTTGCAAAATGTTCCTTTTTCTACTGCTAATGTTGAGAATGTGGTGCGAGATTTAAGGCGTGATTCTGCAGATGAAAATGATGCACAAGCTGCTGTCAATCATTTGAACAAACTTGCATCCGGATGTGCCAGCAGATTTTTTTTTCGAGTGAAATCTGGTGAAAACAACCGCATAGCTTGTATTTTGTGGGTTGACGCCCGATCAAGGTTTATGTATCAACAGTTCGGAGACGTTGTGACATTTGATAGTACATACCGGACAAATAAGTATGGCATGCCGTTTGTTCCATTTGCCGGGGTCAACCACCATTATCAGTCTATATTGTTTGGATTTGCACTGTTACGAGACGAAACAGAGGATACTTTCGTTTGGGTTTTACAGACATGGCTTGAAGCCATGGACTACAAGGCACCTACAACCATCATCACTGATCAAGACAGAGCCATGAGTAATGCTATTGCTACGGTACTTCCAACTAGTCATCATTTATTGTGTTCTTGGCATATTAGCAATAAATTTCCTGAAAAATTGCATCATGTTTATTATGCGCACCCATCGTTCAAAAATGATTTTAACAACTGTGTGTATAACTCATTGTCCATCGAGGAGTTTGAAGAGCGTTGGCATATTCTGATAAGTTCCTATGAATTGTATACTAATGAATGGCTTGGAAGTTTGTATGATGTACGACAGAAATGGATTCCAGCATATACAAAGAGATATTTTGCCGCAGGAATGACTACCACTGGAAGAAGCGAGAGCATGAATGCCTTTTTTGATGAGTATGTTAATGCATCAACAGGTATGCTATGTTTTGTACTGCAGAGTCAAAAGGCTGTAGAAAGACAGTTTATCAGGGAGAGGAAGGCCGACTACATAACAAAACATCGTAAAAGGATTATGGTACTCGGTTCATCTTTAGAAGTTCATGCTGCACAAGTGTACACAAAAGAGATGTTTAGACGTTTCCAACGTCAATTCGTCGATTCCATGAAATACAATGTTCGTAAACTTAGTGAGATGTGTGACACTGATACTAAGGTTTATGCAGTGTATAATGCAGATGCAACTGAAAGTGGTGGAAGATATAAAGAAGTTGTCAACAATCGACAACTTGGATCGGTGACATGTAACTGCCAAATGTTTTCTCACTCTGGTGAATTATGCAGGCACATCTTGAGATATTTCATAGCAAAGAGTATTTCACAAATACCGACCGACATGATCCTTCATCGGTGGACAAGAGACGCGAACAAAAGCAATGGTGAAGACTTACTCTTTAACTCCACACCTGCTGACTTCGAACAAAATCAAGGAATGCGCTACAATCATTTGATGGCTGATTACCAGGAGTTAGCGAGCAAAGCGGCTTGCTCAGTCCGAGGTTACAAAACTGTTCTTAAGCTGAATGCACGAGGAAAAGAGTTGGTTGACCAGTATGATCCGGATGAGAATATTACTGAACTGGCAGATGACGACATTGATTGCACAGTTGGAGATCCAAATCATGATATGGGATACGATAATGACGATGAAGATGCAGAGGTGGAAGAAGAAGAAGAGTTTTTGCCGCCTAATATTTCTCAAACAAAGGGCCGCAAAAAACAATCTAGATTCAAGAGTGCACTCGAGAAAATCATTCCATCTAAAACTCATCGAAAATGTGCAATTTGTGGCTTTGAAACCGACCACGATAAGCGAAACCACTATCGAGTGCTAGGGATTCCTGAGCCAAAAAAATAGGCGTCGGTTGTATTAATCATTCTATGTTTTTTTTTTCTTTTTTATGAAAATGAACATGTAATATGTACTATTTCTTTTGATATATTTATGCAGTACTAGTATTGGTATAATCGTTAGAACTTATAATATTGCTAATCACATTATTATTATTATAATAATACTTCACTACTTTTATAAATTCGATAGTGTGACATTATTATTATACTTCACTAGTTTTATTATTGTATAAAATCATTTCTTAATAATAAAATCATTGCTTAATATATAAAATCATTTGTAATAATCATTGCTTAATAAATATAGATATTAACTTATTTCTAAATATCAAACCCCCATATGTATTATATAGACTTGTTAATAATAATAAATCGTACTATAATAATAATAATGCAACAATTTAGATTTTTGGGGGATGGTGAAGTTTTAATGTAAAGAGATTTCCTTGGCTGATATTGACAGCTAGGCCCGTGGTGCTCGGGTGGTCATATGACGTGTGTTTGGAGTTTGAGGTTGCGTGTTCGAGTCTGTTTAGCAGCGAGTTGCTTGAATAACATAATTTTTTTAATTTTTTGTGCAAGCCGTAAGAGGCTCTACCGGCTTTGATATATATTTTTTTTTTTTTTTTTTTTTTTTTTTTACAGCCGTAAGAGGCTCTACCGGTTTGAATTTTTTTTTTTTTTTTTTTTTTTTACAGCCGTTAGAACTTGTCCCGGTTTTGATTTTTTTTTTTTTTTTTTTTTTTTTTTTACAGCCGTAAGAGGCTTTTTTTTTTTTTTTTTTTTTACAGCCGTTAGAACTTGTCCCGGTTTTAATTTTTTTTTTTTTTTTTTTTTTTTACAGCCGTTAGAGCTTGTCCCGGTTGGTAGTATTTTATAAAAAAAGGCAGAGCCGGTACAAGCTGTGTCGGTCGAGCATTATTTAATATTAAAAATTCATTTTATTTCAATAAACTGACAACATGTTGACTGTGGTGGGGTCCTCATATTAAAATAAAAGCCGGTACAAGTTGTGCCGGCTGGGATATATTTATGTTTCATCTCAGCCTTCCAATAAGTTTATCAACGGTACAAAAAGGGGATGTTGCACAGTACTCACAGCAACCGGTTGCTATGGAAGGGCTCCCTATATATATATATATATATATATATATACAAAACTACGTCGTTTTGATAAAATTATGCTATTTAAGGCATTATGCTATTTAAGAATTATGCTCTTGAAACTTTCCGTATATATATATATATATATATATATATATATATATATATATATATATATATATATATATGAGTCCGGATCAGGTCCGGACTCCCGGATTTTAACAAAATCCGGACCTTTTTTCTTTTTTTTTTGCTTTTTTTTTTGAAACAACTAAAAAAAAAAAAAAAAATTATGGAACTGAAATTTTTTCACAATACAGTGTTTTGGGCGTGATTTGGATGCCTATACCAAAACATTTCTGTACAGTCTGGGCAGACTGTACATACATTGGTTGGTATAGGTATTAAAAACACACCCAAAACACTGTATTATGGAAAAATTTCAGTTCCATAAATTTTTTTTTTTAGTTGCTTCAAAAAAAAAAAAATACGGGATCCTCATTATTTATATATATATATATATATATATATATATATATATATTACTTTTAGAGGTAATGGGAGAGAGGAGAGCTAGATTACCTGTGATAAAGGGGAAGGCTATCCAGCCACCTCGTTTACTCTCCATGCCTTTCTCTCTTCTATCTTCATTTGCTGTATTTTGGCCTGAGAATTCCCCCTTATGATGTTCTATTTCTGAGTATCTCATTCTCTCTCTACCTCCGTCTATGAGATATTATATTACTTTCCCTATCTCATAAAATATCTCAAGTAAACTTATCATTTAATTTAATAAAATAGAGAAAAATAGAGAAAAATATATAAGTGCTCAGTGATCCCATACATGAGTACTAACCCCCATATAAATACCACAGCTTCGTCCGTGCCTTAAAAATTGGTTTAATTTGATTTTTTATTTTATTAAATTTACCAATTTTAAAATTAAAGATTAATTACATTTACTAATATTTTTAAATTTATAAAAATTGGAAGTGGTAATAAATTCTACATAGTTTTTTTATGATAATAGTTTCTATACTTTTATTTATATAAAAATATTGATTAAAAAATGGTCAATTTAACTGAAAAAGTTAAACTAAACCAGTTTTTACGGGGTGGAAGGAGTATTTCTTTTTAACTACTAAAAGTAGTGAAAGTCACTTTAATATTTTTAAGGACAAAATAGACTTTATATAACATTTGAATTGTATATTTTAAACATTTTAATATTTGATAAAGTTGGATTGCGACTAACGTGAAAGTGTATGTTATAAGATAAAATAAATTAATGCTGGACACTTTTTAATTCATACCTATCACATGAATGCACATAAGGCGCAATTATAATTCGGACGAAAATTTTCGCAATATATAATAGAACTCCATTTATATTACTCCTTCTATCCTATTAAATAAAAGTTCGATTTATAAAAAAGAACTTTTAACAATTAATAAAATTGGTCTACTTTTTATATTACTTATATTATTTATTTTTCAGTTCAAATTTATATTTTGGACAAAAACTTTTAAAAACAAAATTGATCTAGCTACTTTTTTATTCTTTAGGAAACTCAAATACAAGAAAATTAGATAGAAACTTAAAATTTTCAAAGATATGATTAGTTGTTGATGATGGTAAGTGGTGGGTGGTGTGTGATAAGATGATAGAATTGTCAAATACATCCATTCTATTGCAATGAATCTCATTTCACAATTTCACACATGAAATAAAAATCAAGGAATTGAATGAATTTTCATTCTAAGTATGATTTATCATAAGAAATGATCATCAAATACACCTTTTAATGGTACCATTCCTTCAATCTAATCGAACACTTTATTCATGTGTTTGTTATATTACTTAAACATTGTATCAGAATGGAATGAAATATAATGTAATAACCAAAATATCTCTGATAAAATATATATATATATATATATATATATATATATATATATATATATATATATAAAACTATTTATCAATCTATTTAATAAAATACAAATGCTTTTGAATTTCTCGCTCACTCAATAAATCATCTGGACCGTTCAAAGTTTGAGATAAATTCCACCGTTCATACAGTGCCGGAGGCACGAGACCCAACTAGTATAACTATATTACTCCATATCTGTTTTAAAATTAGAGATACAATTTAACTTTTGAGGTCAAACGATGGCATATTAAACTTCAAAATTGATATAAATTTATTTAATTTTAGTTGATACAATAATTTAAATTGTATAACATATAGTTTTTTTTATTAATTACATGAAATAAATTTTTATAAGTCATACTAATTAATTTTGTAGTTTAATACGCCATTGTTTGATCTCAAAAATCAAATTATACCTTTAATTTTGGAATGAAGATTTAATATGCCGTTGTTTGATTTCAAAAATCAAATTGTATCCCTAATTTTAGAATGAAGGGAGTAATACATAATGATTCCAACTTTAGAAAATTAATGATTGGAAATCCGAAAGAAGATGGCATAACCACATTTAATTTTATGCTTTTAAAAAGATGTACTACATACGGCCGACAGTATGGTTTAAAAATTTGAAAAGTCACAATCAAAAATACTTTTGCTACTTTCTCTTTGTCAAAGGCATAATAATGTGTATTCTAGTGTCAGACTCCATGTGTTTTGCAGAATATCTTTTTCGCAAAACTTTATAAATAATACTATTATTAATGACATGGTAAATACTAAATAATATAGTGAGAGAAATTAGAAAAGCACTTTATTAGTGAAAACAATAAAAATAATAACCTAATTCACTATTATTAATAGTAAACTGCATTACTAGTAATTAGAATCTAGTTGTCCACAATTCACAGGGATTATTATAAATCTGCTTATTTAAAAAAAAAAAGTTAAACTTGTAATGAAATGTTATTCATTGGGTAATTAAGATTTGTAACTTAATATATAATTTTAATAGACTGCTTTATTTATTGTCAATTGATTTGAGTTAAAGAGTTTGATGTGATTGTGTTTTAATCTTCACTTTCTTTTTTCATCAATTCTTGTGTGAGATTTCACTTGCATATATACTTGTTTAGGGTTTTCATACTTATGAAACTCTGTTGTTTCTGTCTGTATTGAGAATTGTGGGTTGATTGAAACGATTATTGTGTTTTCTGAAATCTCTATATTTATCATGACTAGTGCAGCTGCTTCTACTTCTCTACTCAATCACAAACCCTAAAATTTTCAATAAACTCCGATATTCATCCATTATTCATTCACAATAATGATCATCCTGGCTTGGTGTTAGTTAATAAGTAACTTACTGGTATTGATAACTATATATGGCAAATTGTATTTTCTGCAAAGAATTAATAAGATGAGTTTGGTTAATGGACTTTAAAATGAACCTGATAAGAATTCTCCTTTGCATCCATATATTGTGGGATAGAGCTAAATGTGTTGAAAATTGTCTCATATTTTGTCAGATGGTGGCCTCCTCATTAGTTAAAATACATTCTACCTGTATAATTCTACATACAAACAATCACCAAAATACATTCTCATTTTAAAACAAACATTCCCATACATCGAAAATTTCACAATCTACATTGTATTTTGTACATCGTCATACTAATTGTGACGCCCCCAAATCCAGGTTATCTTTAACTCGGGTTTGGTGCTCACGATACTAATATACCCATTCATATTTAAAGAAAACTATCTTATATTACACAACTTAAATCCCAGGTTCTATAGACCTTTACATAACTTACGAATTTAATATCATTACACAACATAGTATTAATAATATTTATTACATTTACTACTTAAATAAGCACATGCGCTTAATAAAAGACTATTCAACAATTTTGCTCTTTCCCTTGTCTTTTCCAGATGGACCAGCAACTTCATTCTTAACTGAAAACATTATATTTAACGCAAGGGTGAGCAACAAGTTTGCTCAACAAGGAAATAAGCAGCAAAATATAATGGAACAGAAATATTATATTACTGAGGATTCAATAATAAATACTGAACAAGATACTTCTTTAAAAGTGTTGAGTTTGAAAAATTAGACTTTAGCATGCTGTAAGGTCAAATGACCAGTGAACTCTTTACTAGAATTGACAGTAATAATACTACAATTCATGGATACAAACAGTTTATAAAAGCTGTTTTATATCCTAGACTCGTACTTTAGGGGATCAGCCTAAATACCCTATATTGTGCACAACATAACAGTCTAATGACACTTTACATGTCCTTCGGAATCATATGTCCGGTACAATATTCCCCTATAAAAGGGTTGTTCGTTCACAGCATTATTTAAGAATCCATACCATAACAACAGAATGGCTTGGAAAGCATTAACTGATAACTTCATGAATAATATCAATATATCTCAATAATTGTCTAACCGAAGTAATGGTATTGATATACTTTCAATGTAAACTCATTCAAGATAGAAAAGTTGATATCTATTCTTTTGAAGCTGATTGGAATAAAAAGGCTTTTTATCCTTATATTATTCATAAATAGGGACAGACAGTTCAGAAATTAAAGAACCTGTCCACTGCAGAATAATTGCTCAATAAAGAGTAAGAGTTAGAAACTTGCCTTGTTTGTAGACTATTGATAGGATTCAGCTTAATATGTTTTCACAAAACCCTACACAGTTATTTATATTATCAAGCATGTTAATCACATAGCTAGGTTATATAGTTTGTAAACTCACATATCACATAATTTCAGTGATCAATGTTGTAGTTAAATTCCAACCTTTTATACATTTTTCAAATATCTCATCCATGCTTTCACAATAGACATTTTTCACTTTGATGGGGTTCAACATACTTACGACAAGTAATGGAGATCACATTACAGTTATTTATTTAGATTAACCAAGTATGTTAGACATATAGCCAAGTCATACATCAGGTATTTTTAGTGATCATGGTTAGATTTCCTATATTTGATACATTTTTCAAATATCTCACCCATGTTTTTATTCTCACCATTTTTCTCTTTAATGGTGTCACACCCAACCTATATAATGCTTGTATTATTAGGCTTTAACACATGGGTGTTTTTAATTCTAGCATACAAAAATGTTTTTGTAACTTATTAGAGGTATTACCAATTTACATGCTCAACACATTTGTTTGTTTAGAATTTTTACATGATGTGTAAGCTTCTTAATCACATCACAAAGCCCAAAAACAGCCATAGCAGTTCGGTTGCTCTAATTTGCTACTGCCTAATGGCAGTGGCTCAGGACTGCAGTCCACAGTCTTTCTATGCCAGCAACCAAGCTTGGCTTGGCCCTGTGAGGCTCAGCTAAGCTTGGTGTGGCCCTGCTTGGCCTCACGATCCCTAAGTCAAACCCAAAGTTGATACTTGCAGCTGCTAACTTGGCAACTGCTGCCACAAATGAGCAGTAGATCTGCCATTCTTCTTGAACTCTCTAACCCATTAATATTTTATATGCATGACTGCACTGCCAACTGCTACTGCTATTGTTGTTGTGCAGCCAACTAAAATTTTCTTGCATACTTATTACCATAAGCTATTTGGTCTGCTACAAGTGCTGCAGTCACATGCCATCATGTGACACCAACTATAAAAGGACATAAACTTAACTTGCTAACTGCAGCCCAAAGAAAGCTACCTCAGCCCTCAATTTGCTATAACTTGTAAGCTTTGCAACAGAAGATAATCTCTACCCCAACAATAATATAGTCTAAGCATAACATCAACTACAAAAAAAAGTCATGCTAATCACTTATCCTGAACCTTTACAGCTGCCTAAAAATAGTGTGCTCAAGGACTTGGCATGATAACTATTTAACATTTTTAACTTATTGGGGTAGTTCTAAATCTGCAATAACCTAGATGATTCAATCATGTTAGCTACCAGATCTTTGCAACTGCAATTGGAGGAAGTCAGATGAGGAGAAACAGCAAATCCCTACATTTAGTCTCCAATTCTCTAAATTTTAGCTTGCCATTTACTAATTTTAGTAAGCTAAAATTCTGGTTTATATAGGTAAGTGTATTCACCTAATTAGCAATATAAGCACTGTATGGTTTAGTTTCTTTAATCACATTGACTGAGAACTCAAGAGAGTCCCCAGCACATGCCAACTGAGAGCTTGAAAAGCTGCAACTATTGCACAAGACTGTTGCTACCGTGGGCAGCAACTGAACCACTGATTTCATACCATCTTTGGCTTTAAATTGAGTTTTCATTCTGGTTTGGCATGATGATTCACTTTGTTTATAAGCTCTTATAGCATACCAATTACCCCAGACCTTAATTCTTTCTAGAATTCAAATTTTTTTCTCTAAACAGCCCACTGGGGACTTTTGACGAACACGTGGCGTGCACAGATTAAAATTTCTTGTGTCATAGACATTCGCTTGTGTAAGAAAGCAAATTTTTGTCTTCCTTATTACTCCTCAGCCCATCCTATCTCCTCTACTCAAATTCAGTACATAACACTATCACAATGGCATAACAGTCAATTAGCAGTTTATATAACAACCATTAAAAATCATATAGCAGTCCCTATGTCTATAGTAGCCCCTTTAGGCAAGGTTCAGTGCTAAGCCATCAAAACAGTCCTTATAATACAATGACATTTTGTAAAACAACACATATAGTGCTAGCAGTCGGTCATCATGGATATATAGCATAGTATGCCAGTCCAATCTATTAAAATCATAGTCGGTATATCATAATATGGCAGTATCATGACTCAGGGATCCAAAATAGCTCTTCAATCTCTTAATCACAAGGGTTATAAAATTATGCACTTGATATATACTATATATTCATGATTTAAAGATTTGTATACAAGGTATTAGTACTCAAACATAGGCTTCCAAAACAGTTTTGATAAAAACTCATCATTATAGTTCATAGTAGTATAGCACAGCAGCAAAATAGCATAGCAGTCATTTTGGCACACAACAGTTAGTACATGAAATTTTAAAGTCCAGGATAGTCTTTATGCCCATTTCAAGCCTTTTTGGCAAGGTATGATACTAAGCTGCCAAAACAGTCTTTAAGCTTCTAGTACAAGGATTAACACATCATACACATGCTATATAATCAATGTTCATGATTTAAGAATCTAAATACAAGGTTTCTAACTTTGGTTTTAAAACAGCCCCCCTCATAGGCCTTAAATTACTACAAGGTAGCATGCTTGGGTAATCATGGAAAAACAAGGACTGTCTATGTATATTAGGTATTAGAAGCAAAGCAAGCTCACCACAAGAAACTTTCAATAACAGTTACATGGACTGACTTTTATTTATTAAAACTAACATACTTAAACTTTACAAGTATTAGTGTTGGTGGTTTGAAATTATAAATATCATGTTATAGTGTATTAACCATATTAGAAGCAAGGGATAGACATTGCAAGTTAAACTTCAAATAGCAGTCCATATGGAGCCTACTATCCTAGTTCATTATTACTTGCTTTGCTCAAGTGATATATAAATTACTATAGATTGCAACATGATAAGGTCAATCATAGAGTATGCTTGAGGTATTGCTCCCACTATATAGGCAATTTGACTGAGTTTGAACTTCAAATCATAGCTAGTACACATAGCTACTACAACAGTCCTTAGCTTGGCAAATTATCAAACACCTAACGTGCAACTTATATACTTACACATAATACAAAATTCTTAGCTTATTATTCCCAGCATTATGGCTTGAAAACAACAAGAAGCATAGAACCATACTAAACAGTCTTAATCACAGAATCCAAAATAGTACTGAAACAGTCATGGTGCAAATTAATTCAATAGTTATTCTAACCATTAATGGTTCTGAGCTACAATTTAGAGAGAGACATGAACGAATGGAAAAGGTTTAGAATGGCCAGAATGAGCTTACCTTGTTACTTCGAATGTTAACAGTGGTTGAAGCTGCTCAGTTCTTCTTCTTTTTCTAACCAAAACTTTTCCCAGTCACTCTCTATATAGTTGGTATTGATATAGCTTATAGTTTCTGTTAAGTGGTGAAGCTAAATTAGGCAATAAGCTTGGCCTTTTTATGGCTGAGCCTGGCTCCTTCTACTGTTAACTACATCACCCCTAGTTGGCCCCCCCAGCATACACTCCAGTACCTCTAGCAGTTAGAATGCTCTGTAGTGGCTCCTATACCGCCACCCTACCAGCCCATAGCACCTGCTACACCTTATCCTTAGCAGTTCTGTCTTACTTGCTGCTTGTCTGCTAGCTGAACTAATCTTACCAACTAGGAAGTAACCTGGACCTGCATAACTTGTTAACTAATTAACTAATGTAATTGATACATCTAATTACCTTCCTATTTAATTCGTTTGGGCTTAACAGCCCCTCTAGCTTAAACTTCAGATGGGCTAGGACATAAGGCAAATATTAGATTTAACTTGGGCTTACAACATGTAAATAGGCAATAGACCCAAAAATGACTTGCAAGCCTACATAGCAGTTAAAGAAGTCCCGTGTAAAAAAAATGTAGACTATTAATATTCAACATCTCTTATTTACCCAATTTTAATTAGGCTAACAAAATAGCACTCCCATTATCAATTTAGTGATTCCATATATTTTTAATAATTCTTGACAGAACATCATTAACTTTATTTATCACTAAATAATACTTTTTGAATGAAATAACTTATTTCACAGTATAATTATTCTCAATACACAAATGTAGCTTCATGTTAAGAATATTTTCATAACTAAGCCATGTTGGCTTTTCTTTTCATTCTTGATGTTTATATACATTATATTAATGTATATATCAACATCACTCTATTTTCCCTTCATAAGCTAGGATACTTACTAATCTAATAAATAGAAATTTTGTCACAATAAGAAGTAACAAAAAAAAAAAAATTATACACAAAATTAGACATTATATTAATTGAATATTATATAGGATTTTTTGAGTCATTACATTCTCCCCTCCTTATAAGGATTCCGTCCTCGGAATCGCAAGTACAAGGTTACTCAAAAAGATGGGGGTAACTTTTCTTCATCTTTTCTTCGAGTTCCCACGTAGCTTCTTCAGTACTGTGGTTCCTCCATATCACCTTCACAGAAGATATTATTTTGTTTCTTAAAACTTGCTCTTTCCTATCAATGATTTGAATAGGAACTTCTTCATAGGTTAGATCATTACTCAAAAAGATGGGGGTAACTTTTCTTCATCTTTTCTTCGAGTTCCCACGTAGCTTCTTCAGTACTGTGGTTCCTCCATATCACCTTCACAGAAGGTATTATTTTGTTTCTTAAAACTTGCTCTTTCCTATCAATGATTTGAATAGGAACTTCTTCATAGGTTAGATCTTTTTCAACCTGAATAGGTTCATATTGGATTACATGCTTGTGATCCGGTTTATAAGGTCGTAGTACCGATGCATGAAATACGTTATGAATGTGCCCTAGTTCCGGAGGTAAAGCTACTTCATAAGCCACTTCACCTATTTGTTTCAGTATTTCGAAAGGCCCTATGAATCTTGGACTCAGTTTTCCCCTCTTTCCAAATCTGATTTTTCCCTTCCAGGGAGATACTTTTAAAAACACGAATGATCCTATTTCAAAGTCTCTCTTTTGACGGTGCAAGTCTGCATACTTCCTTTGCCTGTCTTGAGCTGCCAACAATCTTGCTCGTATTACTCGGATGATTTCTGTAGTTTGTTGAACCATTTCTGGTCCCAGCAATTTACGTTCTTCTACCTCATCCCAATAGAGTGGGGTTCCGTATTTTCTTCCGTACAATGCCTCGTAAGGCGGCATCCCTAAACTGGCATGATAACTGTTATTATACGCAAACTCGACCAATGGTAGGTGATCATCCCAATTGCCCTTGAAATCCATGACGCATGCTCTCAGCATATCTTCTAGTGTCTGAATTGTTCTTTCGCTTTGGCCGTCAGTTTGAGGGTGATACGTCGTACTTAATTTTAACTGTGTCCCCATACGTTCTTGCAGACTTAGCCAGAAATTGGATGTGAATCGCGGATCTCGATCTGATACGATTGATAATGGAACGCCATGTCTTGATACAATCTCTTTAACGTATAGTCTAGCCAATTGATCTAGATTAAATCTGACCTTAATTGGTAAGAAATGCGCTGACTTTGTCAATCGATCTACGATGACCCATATAGCGTCGAAGCCTTTCTGTGTAGTTGGAAGTCCCACAACAAAATCCATAGTTATGTGTTCCCATTTCCATTCCGGAATTTCTAACGGTTGTAGCAATCCGCTTGGTCTCTGATGCTCAACTTTCACTCTTTGACAGGTTAGGCACCTACTGACGTATTCTGCTACTTCTCTTTTCAAATTGGGCCACCAAAAGTGTTGTCGAAGGTCTTGATACATCTTTGTGCTGCCCGGGTGAATTGAGAAATTTGAACTGTGTGCTGCTTGTAAGATTTCTTCTTTTAGGTCTGGTACTGCTGGTACCCATACTCTTCCTTCAAATCGCAATAATCCGTCTTTATTGATTTTGAACTTGGTAGTCTCTCCATCCTCTATCTGTTTTTGCAACTTTTTGCATTCCTCATCTTGATCCTGGGCTTCTTTTACTCTGTCCAACAAAACTGGACGCATCTCCACGTTGTACAACTTCTCTTCCGACTCTTTTGGATATTTCACTTCAATCCTCATTTTCTCCATTTATTTGATGAGATCCTCTTGATTTGTCAGCGTTTCTAATCTTTCTCGTCCCTTTCGGCTTAGAGCGTCGGCGACTACGTTAGCTTTCCTAGGATGATACAAAATTTCGCAATCGTAGTCTTTGATCAGTTCTAACCATCTTCTCTGCCTCATGTTTAATTCCTTTTGAGTGAAGATATACTTCAGATTTTTATGGTCTGTGTATATCTCACATTTTTCGCCATACAGATAATGTCTCCAAATCTTTAGAGCGAATACTACGGCTGCCAGCTCCAAGTCGTGCGTAGGATACCCTTTCTCGTAATCTTTCAACTGGCGAGACGCATATGCAATGACCTTTCCGTGCTGCATCAAAACGCAACCAAGCCCTTTGTGTGACGCATCGCTGTAAACAACAAAACCACCCGTATCGTCTGGTAAGGAAAGCACTGGTGCTTCACTCAATCTTCTCTTTAATTCTTGGAAACTCTCTTCACATTTTTCTGACCAAACGAACTTTACGGCTTTTTTGGTCAAATTTGTCAAAGGTCCTGACAATTTCGAAATTTTTTTGATGAATCTACGGTAATAACTTGCTAGACCTAAGAAACTTTATATTTCAGTCGGCGTCTTCGGTAGTTCCCAGTTAATTACCGCCTCCACTTTTGCCGGATCTACTGATATCCTTTCATGGTCGATTACGTGTCCCAAAAATTGCACTTTTTCCAACCAAAACTCGCATTTTGAAAACTTTGCGTACAACTTTTCTCTTCTCAAGATCTCTAATACCATCTTCAGATGTTCAGCATGCTCCTCTCGAATCTTCGAATATATCAAGATATCATCAATGAATACCACCACGAATTTATCTAAGTAAGGTTTGAATACCCGGTTCATTAAATCCATGAATGCTGCTGGTGCATTAGTCAGTCCGAACGACATCACTAGGAACTCATAATGGCCGTAACGAGTCCTAAATGCGGTCTTGGGCACGTCTTCATTCCTTACTTTCAATTGGTGATAACCCGTACGGAAATCTATCTTGGAAAAATAACGAGCTCCCTTCAGTTGATCAAAAAGATCATCGATTCTTGGTAACGGATACTTATTCTTGATGGTGAATTTGTTCAATTCTCTGTAATCGATACACAGTCGTAACGATCCATCTTTCTTTTTAACAAATAACACAGGAGCTCCCCAGGGAGACACACTCGGTTGAATGTACTTTTTGTCTAATAATTCTTGTAATTGAATCATTAGTTCTTTCATCTCTACCGGAGCCATTCGGTATGGAGCTTTTGAAATTGGATTTGTACCAGGTACTAAGTCTATCACGAATTCGATCTCTCGATCTGGTGGCAACCCTGGCAAATCATTTAGAAATACATCCAAGAATTCTCTCACTATTGGTATTTGTTCTATTTCTGGCTCCATTCTTTGGGTGTCAACGATATGGGCTAAATAACCAACACACCCTTTTCTTAACAACTTCTTGGCCTGCATCATCGTCAGACAACATGACTGTCTCGGCGATTTACTACCATAAAACACAATTTTGGATTTACTAGGAGTCTGAAGGTTTATGCATTTCATTTGGCAATCAATTACCACCCCTTGGTTGTATAACCAATCCATTCCCAGTATCACGTCAAATTCACCTAATCGAATGGGGATTAGATTTACTGTAAAGTTATGACCCCATATATCCATATTATAATTTTTATGGACATGAGTTACGGGAATAACTTCCTTATTTGCGACCTCGATGTTTAAATGACGATCTAATCTTTCAGGAGTTAATTCTAACCGTTGAGCAAATTCTTCAGATATAAAGGAACAGGTAGCACCCGAATTAAATAGTATAAAGGCATTAACGTTATTGACGGAAATGATACCTGACACCACCTCCTTTGATGCCACTGCATCCTGTACTGTCATATTGAATGTCCTTGCAGTTGGTCGATTGGATGAGGTTGGTCCCCCGATTGTCAGCTTCCCATCATTATTTCCTTTCTTTGGACAATTCTTGATCTGGTGATCAGTACCTCCACATGCAAAGCATCCTTGACTCTTCCTTGGGTTGGTGCAGTTAGGAGAGATGTGGCCCTCCTGCCCGTATTTGTAACAGACTGTCTTCCCCTTCAGACAAATTCCGAGATGATTTTTCCCACACTTTTTACACGCTTCAATCTTCCTTCTTGGTTCTCCTTGCTTGTTGTTAAATTTGTTGCTTTTGTTGTTCCACTTTCTTTTGTTAAAATTATTTCCCTTGCTGCTTCCTTCTTGAGATCCTCCAGCTATCTTCCTGGTCTTCTTCTCTTGGTGAAATTTGGCCAGTGCATCAGTTCCTCCTTCAGCGATTATGGCTTTTTCCAGTATGCCCGAAAATGTATTTATCTAAAACATCGAAACCTTGCTAAACAATACCGGCTTCAATCCTTGTTCAAATCTCCGAGCCTTCCGTTCTTCAGTGTCAACCTGGTGCGGCGCAAACCTCGATAGTTCATTAAATCTTGCAGCATAATCAGGTACTGTCATACTTCCTTGTTTAAGTTCAAGAAATTCAACTTCCATCTTGTTTTTCATGATACGGGGAAAGTAGGCTTCAAAGAATAGTTCTTTAAACCTATCCCACGTTACGACTCCTACTCCAGCTCTACTTTTATTGGCTCCCCACCAGTAGTTTGCTTCTCCTTTCAGCATGAACGTGGCGAAAGCTGTCTTTTGATTCTCAGCAATTCGGACAACTTCGAAGACCTTTTCCATTTCATTTACCCAAGTTTGGGCTTCTATCGGGTTGTTGGTTCCCTTGAACTCTGGGGGTCCTACCGCTTTAAAATCTTTAAAGGTAGTCAAACGACTTTCAGGAGGGTTTGGGTTTACGGCCGGTGCGGGATTCCTTCCTTGAAATGCTTGAGTTAATAAGTCGATAAACTGCTGCATAGGATTTTCAGGTCTTTCCGTGTTATTTACGGACTCTTCTTGTGTTGATGGGGTTGGTGCCCCAAGTCTTCCTCTTCCTCTTCCTCTCCATCTTGGTGGCATTTTCTGTATAATATAAGTTTTTTATATATCTTTATCATTTAATCGATATAATAATGCACACTGTATTAAATACACAGGTCTTTCAATATCAGAAAACATTCATATATATATATGCCTTTTAAACGTTTTGCCAAACACATTACATGCTATTGCATACGGCTACACATCTTAATCCCTTCTTGACTATATATAGTCGGGATTTACATTTAAACTGCCCTTATCTACAAAAGGCGGGCTCAAAAGTAATATCCCCATAGTATACAAAAGAGGGGTACATCTACCTACTACAGACATAATATTAAAATACTTATAATAAACAGACACATCATAAGAACTTAGTCCAACTACTAGAGAAGCATGCCCCGCCTTTTGGCGCTGTAAAGCTCCTCATCTCCAATGTCTAACACCCTTTTTCGAGTTAGCACCAACTCGCTTCCACCTTCATCTATAGGGTGTAGTTGAACCCTTTGCTTCCAGCGTCCGAATGCCGATTCAAACGCATAGTCCATTTTGTCTATCTTGACATCTTTGCCCCTAACTTCCATCTCCAACTCATAAGCTCTGCCTAATACCCTATCTCGTTGTTGTTCAGTCCTCACTAGATCAGCCTTCAGGACTTCCACCTCATGTCTAAGGATAACATTTTCTTGCCTCAGAGCCTCCTTTTGGCAGGCGGAGCCATGGAGTGCATGACCCATCTCTACATTCTTCGATATGGTATATACTACCAATGACTCATACAACTCTACGGAAGCTTGTTGTTCTTCCTCCTCTCCCTCTAATTCTTCAATTCGGTTTTCCAGTTCGAGGTTCTTAAGAGTCAGTTCCATTAGGGTGTCAGCCTCTTCGATAAAGGGTTCTTCAGAGAAACCCCCAATATGTTCCTCTGGCTCTTCTTGTTTCACCTCTTCCTTGACTCGACTGGATTCAGCTATTTCAGGCATCTACAAAACATTTTATAAAAAAAACTTGATAAGTTTCCATACAACATTATCAAGTAAACATATTTAAACTATTTATTTTCTTCAACAATGAATTTTCCAGAATTCATCTAATATACTCGAAATGAGTTGACTATTTTCTTAAGGTCATAATCCTAAGGTGTTTTTCCCCATTTCTAAGGTTTATAACCTAACAGCTTTGATACCAACCTGTGACGCCCCCAAATCCAGGTTATCTTTAACTCGGGTTTGGTGCTCACGATACTAATATACCCATTCATATTTAAAGAAAACTATCTTATATTACACAACTTAAATCCCAGGTTCTATAGACCTTTATATAACTTACGAATTTAATATCATTACACAACATAGTATTAATAATATTTATTACATTTACTACTTAAATAAGCACATGCGCTTAATAAAAGACTATTCAACAATTTTGCTCTTTCCCTTGTCTTTTCCAGATGGACCAGCAACTTCATTCTTAACTG